>WAAF01010148.1:0-12264 GCA_013400475.1 Tricholaema leucomelas | reverse complement strand
GTGACTCCACCACCTCCCTGGGCAGCCCATTCCAATGCCAATCACTCTCTCTGACAACAACTTCCTCCTAAGATCCAGCCTAGACCTCCCCTGCCACAACTTGAGACTGTGTCCGCTTGTTCTGTTGCTGGGTGCCTGGCAGAAGAGACCAACCCCACCTGGCTACAGCCTCCCTTCAGGTAGTTGTAGACAGCAATGAGGTCTGCCCTGAGCCTCCTCTTCTGCAGGCTGCACACCCCATGTGTGTGGTTGACACTGCCATGGTCTGGTTGACTGGATAGGGCTGGGTGCTAGGTTGGACTGGCTGATCTTGGAAGTCTCTTCCAACCTGGTCGATCCTATTCCATGAGTCACTGAAAGCACATGATGACTAGTTGCCAAACAAGCCATCTATGTGTTTGATACTGCATTTGAATAGTCTCTAATTCAATTTCAGCACTTATAAAATGAATGTGATGTTCACATTTATGACACGAGCTAAGATACTGTGCTGAAAGATGTCACTTGAGGAAGGCTGCATTCTAAAGCACTCCAGATTCTCACAGGAGGTCTGCTAATAAAAGGAGCTGGTATATGTGAATAAATTATGGCAGCAAAACTTCTAGATTTTCCCTTTAATTTCTGAATGTGCCCAGGTGGCCAAGAGAGCCAATGGCATCCTGGCCTGCATCAGGAATGGTGTGGCCAGCAGGAGCAGGGAGGTCATTCTGCCCCTGTACTCTGCACTGGTTAGACCACACTTCGAGTGCTGTGTCCAGTTCTGGGCCCCCCAGTTTAAGAGGGACATTGAGATGCTTGAGCATGTCCAGAGAAGGGCAACGAGGCTGGGGAGAGGCCTCGAGCACAGCCCTACGAGGAGAGGCTGAGGGAGCTGGGATTGTTTAGCCTGGAGAAGAGGAGGCTCAGGGCAGACCTTATTGCTGTCTACAACTACCTGAGGGGTGGTTGTAGCCAGGAGGAGGTTGCTCTCTTCTCTCAGGCAGCCAGCACCAGAACAAGAGGACACAGCCTCAAGCTATGCCAGGCGAAATTTAGGCTTGAGGTGAGGAGAAAGTTCTTCACTGAGAGAGTCATTGGCTACTGGAATGGGCTGCCCAGGGAGGTGGTGGAGTCGCCGTCCCTGGAGCTGTTCAAGGCAGGATTGGACGTGGCACTTGGTGCCATGGTCTAGCCTTGAGCTCTGTGGTGAAGGGTTGGACTTGATGATCTGTGAGGTCTCTTCCAACCTTGGTGATACTGTGAGACTGTGATAATTTCTAGTTCTGCTTTTATACCAACGTGTCTGCAGTACTGGACTGCATTAGCTAAGTGTCCATCCCCCAGTTTGAATTAGACAAAACTGAAACAGAAAGAGGATTAAAATCATAATATTTCAGAAATAGAAACTGGGTCACATATTAAGGCTTTCTCTGAGATTTGCCAGAAAAATGAGAATTAGGATTCATTCAGCACTGGATTTGTTACCTTTACTGATGGAGGGCATCAGTAAGGATAGATGGATACCTATTTGTGGTACTTTAATGGCCTGAAGTCAAACACCATCAGAACCACTACAGAACTGTAATGTTCTTAGGTCTCAAACATCCCAGAAGTAGAGAAATCATAGAATCATAAAATCAACCAGGTTGGAAGAGACCTCCAAGATCATCCAGTCCAACCTAGCACCCAGCCCTGTCCAGTCAACCAGACCATGGCACTAAGTGCCTCATTCAGTCTTTGCTTGAACACCTCCAGGAGCACCTCTCCTATGAGGACAGATTGAAAGAGTTGGGGATGTTCATTCTGGAGAAGAAGAGGCTCTGAGGTGACTTTATTGTGACCTTCCACTGTGTAAAGGGGATCTACAGAAAAGCTGGGGAGGGACTTTTTAGGCTACCTGGGAGTAACAGGACTAGGGGGAATGGAGCAAGGCTGGAGGTGGGGAGATTCAGACTGGATGTGAGAAGGAAGTTGTTCAGCATGAGAGTGGTGAGAGCCTGGAATGGGCTGCCCAGGGAGGTGGTGGAGTCGCCGTCCCTGGAGGTGTTGAAGAAAAGCCTGAATGAGGCTCTTAGTGCCAGGGTCTGGTTGACTGGATAGGGCTAGGTGATAGGTTAGACTGGATGATGTTGGATGTCTCTTCCAACCTGGTTGATTTTATGATTCACAGAATCGATGGACAGTAAGGTAAAAAGTAGCTGGCATGCTGCAATTAAAGGCATCTTTGAAGCATTTGATTTAGGAATAGACACGTTGAGCAGTATTAGAGTAAGGGCCTGTCTTTATACCAAGAAACAACTGGAGACTGGCAGCATCAACATGAACATGTCTGGTAGTATATGTCAGCTGTGATCCCAGAGGTATCTGGAGGTGAGAGAATAGTTTAATCTTCTTTCTTCTCGATTTAGCTTCTTTGCAAAAGCAGCCAATCAGGGAGCTCTTCATTATTCATTCTGACTGTAGGTATCACTCTGCTAGTTGATGGGCTAACCCCACCGGCTGGAGGTCAGCGAGAAGTCATCAGGCTTTGTACCATGGCCCATACCTCTTCCACAAGAAGGCTGTACACATGCCTTACCGGGACCCTTTTACTCACAGTTACATTTACACTTCCCATTCATACCTTCTTCTAGTATAAAAAGTATCTGCCATCGTCTGCCTCACCTCATGCAAACATACCAGCTCATTTCTTTCCCATCAGGCAGACATGAACTCAGACCCCAGACATTCACCTTCTGAATCATATTGTATATTTGAGGCTTGCTTCAAAACGCTTTTGAAGAAACCAGCTCTCCTGTTTTGTTGGCTGAAGGGTTTTTCTGTTCCCTGCCAAGGAGCAGTGTTAATCCACGGCATTCGGAAGGGGAAAAGGTTTCAGAAGAGCTCAGCGTTCATTTCATATGTGCATCGTTCCTCCCAATGTAATCTCTAAATGCCTTCCGTAAAAACACGATGTGCCTGACATCTCTACAGCCGGTAAACTGAAAGGCTTGCGTAATGTGGTTTGATGAATTAACGGCTTTAAAACTCTCCCGCAGTGCACAGCAGGTCTGCACACACGTCCCCTTAGTTCCAACATTCATTTCAACAGAAGAATTCTGCACGGGGTGGCTGTATTCCTGAAGTTTCACAGCGCTGCTGTAGCCATGGCTTTGCGGAGCCGGCGATTCGCGCTGAAGGACTGGAGGCAGCCTCCGCCTCACCGCCCCCGTACCGCCAGCCCCTCCCCGCTGCCTCTCCCGCCCGCGAGTGGGCTGGCGCGGTGCCATGCCTGAGCACACAAGCGCGACCCCCGCCCAGATGGGAAGCCTACTGCTTGCCTGCCGGGCATGGGGGCTCAGAAAGCCCGGCGGAGCGTCCGGGGTGCTCTGGAAGTTCCTGTTTCCCACCTGTCAGCTGCAGCCGTCTGCTCCCCCCGCAAACCGCACTTACACCGCGCCCCTGATGTCAACGCGCTAAACCCGAGCCCAATCTGCTCAAAGAGATGCTGAACGGATTAGGGGCCAGGAGTTTCCTAACCGCCTCCTCTCCCCAGACCTGCCCTGCCTGTTGGCAGCCTCTTCCCGCTTCCCGCAGCAGCTCTCGCTCCGCCGGGCCGGCGGCGGTCAGCGAGCCCGGCCCGGCACCCGGGGAAGCCCCAAAGGGCAGCATGCCTTGTCCCGGGACCGGCCGGCAGCAGGCTGCTACAAGGCGACCAGCGAGAGGGGCATGAGACTCGGGTTGAAGAAGTGCAGAGGGAGCCCTTGGCCGCCGCAGGCTTGAGCCTTAGCTCCCGGCGGGGCAGTGCCCGGCGAGGGGGGCCCGGCGGAGCCGCTGGCCGCGG
Organism: Tricholaema leucomelas; assembly: GCA_013400475.1. Classification (NCBI taxonomy): domain Eukaryota; kingdom Metazoa; phylum Chordata; class Aves; order Piciformes; family Lybiidae; genus Tricholaema lacrymosa; species Tricholaema leucomelas. Next base: position 8,462 of record WAAF01010148.1, on the reverse strand, counting down.
GGCCGGGAGCATCTAGGACGGAGGAGAGCATCTGCGTCCCGGCCCTGGGGTTAACATGGTGCTGCTGTCCGGAGACGGGGAGCAGCTGGCGGGGGAACAGGTCTGCCCCGCGCCGGCAGCGGCGAAGGAGGCGCCCGGCACCGAGGCGGAGAGCAGTCCCGAGCAGGGGGCGGCAGGGGCTGCCGCCGAGGGGCCGGCCGAGGCGGAGGACCACGAGGAGGAGGAAGAAGAGGAGGACTACGAGGAGTACGAGGACTACTCCGAGCTGCCCGACACTTGCAGCATCGCCTCGGACGATTCCTTCTATCCGCCGGGGGGGCTGGAGGATGAGGAGGACTGTTGGTCCCTGGAGCAGGAGGAGCGCGACAGCCCCGAGGCGCTCACCCTCTTTCGAGCATGTTGCACCAACAACGCCGTCGTGCTCAAGGCGCTCATCCGCCAAGGCCCCGAGGAGGAGGAGGTGCGGGAGACCGACCGCAACCGCCGGGTGAGCATCCAGCTCCGCGGCCCCCGCCCACCCAGGGGGCCGCGGGCACCGGCGGAACGGAGAAGGGCACTTCGGCTGCCAGCCACCGCCGACCCTCCCGCCTCCGCTCCCCGGGGGAAGGGCGGGGACAGGCGTGAGTGAATGATGGGACAAGCCTTTCTTTTGAGAGGGCACTGGTGTGCGGTCCGGTGTGGGATAGGACGGGCGAGCGGAGATGCAAGAAGGGTGTGAAGCCTCCCCATACTAGGCATGACTTTCCGCCTTCGGCAAAGGAAGGGTTCTGTTTGCGGGAAGAGAGAAAGGCAGATATTCTAGTTCTCCCGATACCGGTTTCTAGTTAAGTCTTGGTTTCTTGCATTTTACTGGGGAAGGTGGCATAACTCCTAACCATTGTGTTCAGCAGGGCTAAACTTGCCTTGCCCCCACGCTTTTCACCTGGAGAATTTGAGAACTGTTCGTGTTTGCCTTGATGTTTTGCCTAAATCCTCCCCAAAATGTGAACTTGCTCCCAGTTTCTAGAATGCCAGGCAGGGCTCAGGTTATTACTTAACTATAGGGGCAGAAGGTGATCTAGTTGGAGGTGTCCCCACTCACTGCAGGGAGGAGTTGGACAAGATGACCTCTGAGGGTCCCTTCCAATCTGATGCAATCTGTGAAAGTTTGGGAAAGATTTCCTGGCTCACATAGAACTGAGATATTTGAGCAACAGCAACAGAACCAGGGGACAGTATCAAGTTGTGCTGGAGGAGGTCTAGGCTAGATCTTAGGAAGAAGTTCTTGCCAGAGAGAGTGACTGGCATTGGAATGGGCTGCCCAGGGAGGTGGTGGAGTCACTGTCCCTGGATGAGACACTTAGTGCCATGGTCTAGTTGATTGGACAGGGCTGGGTGCTAGGTTGGACTGGATGCTGTTGGAGGTCTCTTCCAACCTGGTTGATTCTATGATTCTATGAACAATATTGAGTATTAGTAACTGCAACTAAGAATTTTTACTTGTAGTTTGCATAACAATCTCTTACTTCTTTTTCTACAACTACTTTATAATAAGAGTGTTTCAAAATGCAGCCAGAGTGACTGTAGTTGGGAAACTGACTTGCACATTCTGCCAGAATAAGTGGTGTTTGCTTCAAAAATAATCACAGAATCACAGAATTAACCAGGTTGAAAAAGACCTCTGAGATCGTCCAGTCCAACCTATCACCTAATACCTTGTAATTCACTAAACCAAGACTGCTCTCCAAGCAATATTTTACATAGTGAACCCAAAGCCATCTCCAGGGCTCCAAACCCTGCCTCTGTCTCCAGGGCTCCAAAACCTGCCTCTGTCTCCAGGGCTCCAAAACCTGCCTCTGTTTCCAGGGCTCCAAAACTTGCCTCTGTCTCCGGGGCATCCAAAACCTGCCTCTGTCTCTGGAGCTCTCCAATCTGCCTCTGTCTTCAGGTGGTTCTGCTGCCTTTGCTGCCAGTGAGTCTCAAAGGTCCTGAACCCCACCAGGGGGTCTCCTTATTTGACCCTAGGAGGACAAGTGCCAAACTCCTGCATACCAAATGATTATCCCAAATGATTCTCCCAACAATGTTGACCCATGTATATATATTTCCGCTCCCTTACAGTTAGACAACCAAACTGGAAGGCTCTGCCCTAGTTCCGCATACCAGCCTTGGGTTCTTACCCAAGAGTCTGCCACCAGTGGTTGCCCCAAAGCAGGCAGTGATGGCGACAGGGCCTCTGAATCCAGCTGTTGTGGAAGGCAAATATCATAGAATCACAGAATCAACCTATCACCCAGCCCTGCCCAGTCAACTAGACCACGGCACTAAGTGCCTCATCCAGGCTTTTGTTCAACACCTCCAGGGATGGCGACTGCACCACCTCCCTGGGCAGCCCATTCCAATGCCAATCACTCTCTCTGCCAACAACTTCCTCCTAACATCCAGCCTAGACCTGCCCCGGCACAACTTGAGACTGTGTCCCCTTGTTCTGTTGCTGGTTGTGTGGGAGAAGAGCCCAACCCCACCTGGCTACAGCCTCCCTTCAGGGAGTTGTAGACAACAATATGTCCTGGCTTGTCCAGGCATAACCTCTCCCCTCTTTGAGTGGGGAACAGCCGTGGGAAAGAGGACAAAAGTCCTGGAGCCACCAAGTCTACGCTGCACTGTTAAACAGGGTGCAGCAATTTAGGCTTAGGGCTGTTGGAGAAGAGCTTTTTTATGTCTTAGATGTATGTATTGGTAGGAGTTTTCCTCCAAAAATAGCTTTACTCCTCCCCCAAGGGGTTGCTGTAATGCAGATTTTTAGTGATCTGATTTGCAGTAAAGTTCTGCAAAAGATACAAATACAGAAAGTTCCTATCTGAGGGAGACAACCTATAGCATAGAATCATAGAATCATAGAATGGTTTAGGTTGGAAGGGACCTCAAGGATCATCCAGCTCCAACCCCCTGCCATAGGCAGGGACACCTCCCACTAGAGCAGGTCACTCCAGGCCTCATCCAGCCTGGCCTTAAACGCCTCCAGGGAGGAAGCATCCACAACCTCCCTGGGCAACCTGTGCCAGTGTCTCACCACCCTCACTGTAAAGAACTTCCTCCTAACATCCAGTCTAAATCTCCCCTCTGCCAGTTCAAACCCATTCCCCCTCGTCCTGACATTCCCAGACCTTGTCAATAGTCCCTCCCCAGCCTTCCTGTAGGCTCCCTTCAGATTCTGCAAAGCCACTCTAAGGTCTCCTCGAAGCCTTCTCTTCTCCAGGCTGCAGAGCCCCAACTCTCTCAGCCTGTCCTCAGAGCAGAGCTGCTGCAGCCCTCTGAGCATCTTCGTGGCTCTCCTCTGGACTGGCTCCAGCAGTTCCATGTCCTTCTTGTGCTGGGGGCTCCAGAACTGCACACAGTACTCCAGGTGGAGTCTGAGGATGGGTGGGAATGAACAGCAGAGTATAGAAATGTTTCAAATCAACTTTTGAGCCCAAGCAAATGTACTTTTAATCAGTAATGTGTGAGACCTCAGGGTACATTACAGAACATTTTGAAGAGATCTGCAGATAGATCTGTATAGGGTCTGGGCCTGAGCAAGAGCACAAACCCAGTCCTGGCGTTATGCAGGCATTCGCCCTCACTGAGGCCAAATGATTTAGTGTGCCTCATGTGTGTCAGTGGAGGAAGCTTGGCCCCAGTATATGTGTGGTGTAAAAAGACCAAGTGCCCCATGACTGTCCTTTCTGCAGGGGTGGCCTTCCCATCCAGCAAAGGATACGGAGCTTGCTGTGAAGCTGTAGGCGCCCTCAGACTCTGGGCTGGGGTGCTGCAGAGCTGAGTCAGGCAGCATGCGATAGCTCAGCGCAGGCATTAGCCCTCATCCCACTCAAGCCACTGGGTTTAGAAACCTCCTCTGTCACCTGAGATGCTGGGTTTAGAAACCTCCTGGCTGTAACTCCTTTCTAAAGACACATCTCTGCTTTGTAGCCATGCAAGCAGACCCACATTTGATTACTCCTGTTTTCCTTGCTGTATTTCCATGCATTCATAGGCTTTGACATAGACATTTTCTGGTTTATTTGTAAAACTGATTTTTTTTTTCACCCAATCTTTTTGATAGGCAATTTCACCTTCTTCAGCAAACCAGCACTTTATTGTCAGCAGCCACTCAGTATTCCTTAAACTCTGAACAGCTGCTAAATCCATAGCAGAGGGGGAGAATCACCTCCCTCCACCTGCTGGCCACACTTCTCCTGATGCAGCCCAGGCTCTGCTTGGCTTTCTGGGCTGCAAGTGCACACTGCTGGCTGATGCTGAGCTTCTCATCCAGCAGCACCCCTAAGTCCCTCTCCTCAGGGCTGCTCTCCAGCCACTCACTGCCCAGCCTGGATTTGTGCTTGACATTGCCTGGTGTATGTCCTCTGCAATGGTCCTGAAAATAGTTGAGAGATGTTTGTTTGTGCAGAAGTGCAGCAATGCTGCAGATGCCCTGCCCTCACCAAAAGCTGCACATCTGCAAGCAGAGAGAATTGACCCTCACAGTGAGTTCCCAAGTTCCTGAGTCCCAATCCCACTTTAGCAAATTTAACAGGCTCACACTCAGCACTGTGCTGCTTCAGTGCTGGAGTAATTCAGCTCTTCACCTCCTAGTTTTGTGTGGCAAAGGTGAGGCTAAGCCATCAGACAAGCGAGCTTGCAAGTTCTTACATTTGCAAGGCTTTGCCACATAGAATCATAGAATGGTTTAGCTTGGAAGGGACCTGAAAGATCATCCAGTTCCAACCCCCTGCCATAGGCAGGGACACCTCCTAGTAGAACAGGTTGCTCAAGGCCTCATCCAACCTGGCTTTGAACATCTTCAGGGTGGTAGCATCCACGATCTCCCTGGGCAACCTGTGCCAGTGTCTCACCACCCTCACTCTACTAGTTTGAATCTCCCCTCTTCCAGTTTAAACCCTCCTAACATCTAGTTTGAACCTCCCCTCTGCCAGCTTAAACCCATTACCCCTCGTCCTATCATTACAAGACCGTGTCAGTAGTCCCTCCCCAGCCTTCCTGTATCATAGAATAGAATCATAGAATCAACCAGGTTGGAAGAGACCTCCAAGATCATCCAGTCCAACCTAGCATCCAGCCCTGTCCAATCAACCAGACCATGGCACTAAGTGCCTCATCCAGTCTTGAACACCTCCAGAGACGACGACTCCTCTACCTCCCTGGGCAGCCCATTCCAATGGCAAATCACTCTCTCTGGCAGCAACTTCCTCCTCTGTAGGTCCCCTTCAGATACTGGAAGGCCACTCTAAGGTCTCCTCAAAGCCTTGTCTTCTCCAGGCTGAAGAGCCCCAGCTCTTGTAGCCTGTTCTCATAGTGGAAGTGCTCCAGCCGTCTGAGCATCTTTGTGGCCCTCCTCTGGACTCACTCTAACAGGTCAATAACCTTATTTATTTCCCTCTATCATTCTTATTGAAGTAAATTAATTTGCCAAGGCTGGATAGTGGCTGCTTGTGGATCGTCCAGGGCAGTGTGCATTTTCCCTGCTCTGCCCATGAGCTGTGGGAACTCCCACTAGGCACAGGTTTTTCATTAAATTCACCTTCCTGCAGAAAAACAGACTCCACAAGATGCAGTTTATTAGTCATGACATGTAGCCTCAAGCCTGGTGCCTCCCCTGCCTCATTTTCATCACCGCTGAGACAACTGCAGTTTATCCATCATTGTCTGCATAGGATCCCCAAAGGACTGACCCCTCCCTGCGTCTTCTGTTGCACTGCTCTCTGTATATGGAGTCTCAGAAGACTACAGTGGTTCTGCTTCCTTTCTTCCCTTACCAAACATAATGCTTAAACATTTGGAAAGCAACTATGACAGCATATAATATAGGATCTGTAGATCATCAGAGGTCTGTAGATGATCTGTAGATCATCTTCATTAATGTCCATTTATTTACCTGCCTCAGGCTGGTGTTACAGAAAACACTGAATTCAAACTCTCTTAAGACAAATTTGAAGCGAAAAAAAAAACCCAAACCATATATAATTTAGGGAGGAAAAAAAAAAGGGCATTTTTTGAATGGGATCTGGACATGCAGGTGGGGCTCACTGCTAAGTTCTGCATGTGCCAAAGAAGGTCTGATTGCAGCATTTAAAACAGCAACACAAGGTAGAATCGTAGAATCATAGAATCAGTCAGGGTTGGAAGGGACCACAGGGATCATTTAATTCCAACCCCCCCTGCCACAGGCAGGGACACCTCACAGGAGATCAGAATGTCTAACGCCTCATCCAGCCTGGCCTTAAACACCTTCAGGGAATGGGGCTTCCACCACCTCCCTGGGCAACCCATTCCAGGGTCTGGAAGTGAGAACTTCTTCCTAACATCCAGTCTGAATCTCCCCATTTCTAGCTTTGTTCCATTCCCCCCAGTCCTATCACTACCTGACAGCCTAAAGAGTCCCTCCCCAGCTTTCTTGTAGACCCCCTTCAGATACTGAAGGGTTGCAATAAGGTCACCTGAGTCCCTTCTCCTCTCCAGACTGCACAGCCCCAACTCGTCAGTCTCTCCTCATAGCAGAGCTGCTGCAGCCCTCCGATCACCCTCATGGCCCTTCTCTGGACTTGCTCTAATAGTTCCATGTCCTTCTTGTGTTGGGGGCTCCAGAACTGCACACAGGACTCCAGGTGGGGTCTGACGAGAGCAGAGTAAAGGGGCAGAATCCCCTCCCTTGCCCTGCTGCCCACACTGCTCTTGCTGCAGCCCAGCACAGGGTTGCTGCACTTATACTGCAGGCTCACATTGAGCTTTTCATCACCCCAGTCTCCCAGGTCCTGTTCCTCAGGGCTGCTCTCAGCCATTCCCCATCCAACCTATATCTGTGCTTGGGATACCTCTGTCTCAAGTTGTGCCAGGAGAGGTCTAGGCTGGATGTTAGGAGGAAGTTCTTGCCAGAGAGAGTGACTGGCATTGGAATGGGCTGCCCACGGAGATGGTGGAGTTGCCATCCCTAGAGGTGTTCAAGCAAAGCCTGGATGAGGCACTTAGTGCCATGGTCTGGTTGACTGGCTAGGGCTGGGTGCTAGGTTGGACTGGATGATCTTGGAGGTCTCTTCCAACCTGGTTGATTCTGTGATTCTATGGTTCTAAGTATATTGCTTGCCACGGATTTTTCTTCCTGTTGTTTCTATATTGCCTGCCATTGCTCTGTGGAATCAGGTTGAACTTCTGTGATGGAAATATAGTTGAACAAGGGCCACTTACCAAATCCTGCTGGCATGGGTTGTTGCCTTTTTTTTTTTTAAGTAGAAAAGAAAATCTCTATATGATGAGAAAATAATGAAGAGCTCTCACAGGCTTTGGAGGCAGTAGTTCACCTGTAGTGCTTCCATAAAGTTACTCTCAGAAGGTTACCTTTTATGTTATGCCACAAAGATTTGAATTTACTCATTTCTAAGAGCTCTTTCATGAAAAAAAAAAACTGAAAACCCTGCAACTTGGGCTAAGTATAATCCTATAGCATACCCAGTGGGTCACAATAAGAAATACCTAGGGATGGTAGAAAAGGGGATGGTTGTCACAGGGTCTGTGGTTACACAGCTGGCAGTGGATTAGCATTGAAATTGCAGCCACTATAGGAAAGACCTGAATGGTTCCAGTTTTTCAATTCTATTATTTTCTATTATGTCTTATACATTCCACAGGAAGCAGTTTGAAAGCAAGCAGATCCAAAATGGGAATGACTCAGCCTGGGCTTTTGTTAACTTTACATAGAATCATAGAATTAGTCAGGGTTGGAAGGCACCACAAAGATCATTCAGTTCCAACCCCCCTGCCATGAGCAGGGACACCCTACCCTCGATCAGGTTGGCCACAGCCTCTTCCAGCCTGGCCTAAAACACCTCCAAGGATGGGGCCTCAACCGCCTCCCTGGGCAACCCATTCCAGCCTCTCACCACTCTCATGCTGAGCAACTTCCTCCTCACGTCCACTCTGAATCTCCTCACCTCCAGCTTTGCTCCATTCCCCCCAGTCCTGTCACTCCCTGAGAGCATGAAGTTTTGGATGTATAGTGTTTTGAGCTCGCTCCTGAAATAGTCTTTCAGTTGTGTGGGTTAGTTTCTTTTGGTTCTTTTGCCTCTTAGCAGTGATGCTTTTGTGACAGATTGTGCAGAATTAATAATCTGTATTAATTTTGCTATCCAGGTGATGATTGTTAATAACTGTGAAAACTGTTTATGAACATTAAGACTTACCAGAAAACTCATTCACGGGTCCAGAAACCCTCAGGTTGGAAATTTCTACACTCAGGGCCCAGGCAAATCTAAAGCATTTATTTCTTAGAGTGGTAAATGCAAATTTTATACTGGAAGAGGCTTTTAAGTATTTGCTCACACAGTTATTACTCCCTGACTCTCAGGGCTAGCCACAGTCCCAGACAGTGCCCAAATGCTGCCAGGGAACTCTGTCTTGTCATCCACTGAGACTTGATTCTTCTCAGGCTTCTG
>WAAF01010147.1:0-11040 GCA_013400475.1 Tricholaema leucomelas | reverse complement strand
TGAGCACCCCACGCACACCTGCAGGGGGCTGAGCTTGCCGTCCCACGGGGTGGACACCAGGGGATTGACTGACCTATCCATACCTTGTTTGTAGCTCTGAACCAATCTGTACCTTCCACATATGTAAACCTTAGCTAGTTGTGCACACCTCTGCTAAAGGGGTATATAAGCTGTTGCACTTCCTGAATAAAGCTGTACTGCACTGCACTGACCATAAGGCTGCTGGCAGCTGAGTCCTCGTCAGTACCCCGATCGATTCTCGGCCTCCCCGGCGGCCTGCCACCCGCAACAATTCATCAAGGGATTCCTACCATAGGAAGTTCCCTTCCAGACATTATTTATGCAGAATATGACAGATAACTGTCATTTTAAGAAGCATCATGAGGTTTCACTTTAAAGAGTTTGTTTTGTAGAGTGACAGTGAAGGTAGTAGGAGATAATCTGTATGGGAGAACATACAGACCTTGTCTCTTTTTCTTCAGCTACAGCTTTTATGTATGAAAGAACTGAAATGCACAGTGAGGCCACATGAGTATTTGAGAATCTGATACAAGAAGGCAAGACTAGGTACATATGAATACTAGTAGTTTGAGACCATCTTCTGAAAAAAAACCAAAAAAACAACAAAAACAACAAAAAAAAAAAAAAACCAAACAACAGAGCACAATGATGGCTAAAACAAAGCTCCTGGACTACTTAGAATAATACTGTTTGATATCAACTAGTAATAGGTAGAATTGTTTTAGTTCCACCCTCAAGATCATAAGGGAGATAGAGGCAAGGCAGAGGATGAAAGAAGTTTTTTGTTTGTTTGACAGATGGTGGGCTGACAAAAGAATACTTTTTTTTTTTTTTGACAGTATATTATAATGTAAGGCAAGCTGCTGCAGGAAATGAAGTGTGGTTTTCCTTAACAATGTATCATAATTTTTTTTCCCCTACATTTTTCTATGTTTGTTTGACTTCCTTGCAATTGCCAGACAACAATACATTTCTATCTGAAGCAGCAAAATAAGGTGGGAAATAATTACCTCAAGCTATTTCTGCACTGGTTGTAAAGCTAAGGCTTCCTAGGTACAAAATCCATTGCTTAGGCTAGGAAATTAATACAACTTCATATACAATCATTTCATGCCCCAATTCTGCTTGATTACTTATGCTGTCTGAACCCTAATTTAAGTGTGAAGTTCATTTAATTTGGATTTGGACTTTGGGAGTGCTTTAAAAAAATGTGTTTATGTTTTGATTTGTTATTTAATCATTTCTTCAAATATTAATGAGTAGAGTCAGGACTGAAATGAGTAATCAGGTGTAACAAAATGAGTTTCTTTCACATTGTTTTGATCCTTATTTCATGAAACTCTGATCTTTCCTTGTTTAGGTCATTAGCACAACTCTTCTGTTACCACTTTTTACCCCTTTTATTCCATGTAAAGCATGTGGCTCAAATGACAAAATTTAGAGTTCTAGAAATTGCCATCTCTAAATCTAACTGCAGCACTCAATGAAAAAAAACTTAATACAGTAACGACTTCCTGAAATCTACAAGTTTTCAGTCAAATAAAAATATCTTAGATATATCTGCAGAGCAAGGGTAAATAAAAGTTACGTGCCCATCAGAAAGTAGAAATCAAGAGCTTTGGAATAAATATAAGTTCTCTCATCATCTCTAATTGTCACTTGCTGTAGATGTCAAACTAACAGGGTGGCAGAATCTAATTTCCTTGTTTGATTCACCATGAAATTAAACTGAACTGACAATTTTTATTTTCACCTGGCAAATTCATCCAACATTATTTAAATCTAGCTAATCAAATGCAGTTATCTGCTTCACACACTCATCTGTTGTACCACACCTCTGATTTGCAGTATCCTACATCCACAGCTCTGTCTGACAGCCCTTCATTGGATTACATTTGCAGTCGTGCAAGGTGTAAAGGAATGCATGGACATAGCAAACCTGCCAGCAAATGTATAAACTCTAGAGCTTCTGCTGAAAGGTGATGGGGAAAAGGGAAAAATGAAATTGTTAGAAGCATGTGAAACAGAGGAGACATTCAGATAAAATTTCTGAGATTGTTTTTGAATGCATAACAATCCAGCCTAATTTTTTTTTTTAATACATAAATTAGTTTGTTACCCTTAATATTTTTACTAGTCAAAAGTACAGAAAACAGTCATTAATATCTAAAATGACTCATATCCCACAGTGTATCAAACATTACGCCGTATCAAGTACAGCTTATGTATAAATGCAATAAATTTGAGGTCAGACTACACAAAAAGACATCTCTTAATTAAGTGGGATGTAAACCCAACTGTGATAGCTGTGGCTGTAACAACTGAAGTTGTCTACAGAGAGATGGGTCTAGTCATCCAAAATTTACATTCTCACCTCAATAAATAACCTAGAATTTGAAGTCAATCACATCTCCCCCCCAAACAAAAGAAGACAATTGCATATGTGAAAGGTATTTGACTTCTTGTACTCCCGTGTAAATTAGAGGTTCTTTCCTTTTGGCTTTGAAAGCAGAGAGGACCTGATGTGCACTGCAAACAGCAAGAGTGAGTATGTGCAGTTCTCTTTAAAATCATTACAGGACATTATGCTGGAGTGGTCTCTGTTTTCTTCTTCCTAAAACAGAAAAGACACAGAACAGCAGAGAGCAAAACATTGCTTCCTTGACTGCTCTTCACACCACCCTGTTACCAGTGACAGGGGGAGGAGGGGATGATGTGGATCACTGAGATGAAATATCTTCATTGCAGTTTCCATGCATTGAGGCAGTGCATCATAGACTATGTCTAATACTATCACTGTATTTCTCTCTCTCTAAATACAATTCTGTATTTTCTCTCCAATTTGATTTGAGAGTTTAATTTCTGTCGCCTATCTTTAGAAAACCCACAACAGGCAGTCACCCAAACAATACCATAATAGGCAAAACCACAAGCCTGGACTTTCCCAAATATGGAGAATCACATGGGCTAGCACCCGGCAAGCATGAGCTGGGTGCATGGGGCTTACACAACATGTTTGCAATCACAGTATACAATCAGGGGTCCTAGGCAGGCCAGACTTTATGGCACCCAGTTGCTATGCCCCTTTGTGCTTTTAATGTGCTTACCTCTGGTTTGGGAAGAAAAACATGTCCAGGCAGGGCAAGGCATCAACAAGCCTATTTTCAGGCCTTTGAGCCCTTCACATCTCTCCTCATTTCAAATAAGACAGCTATACTGTTTTGTATCCACTTAAAGTACAGTTCTGCTTTACTCTGTTCCCCCTCATCTGGCAGGTTTGGATGTTACCTACCACTTGACACTCTCAAGTGCCACACCTAACAAAGTAAATCAGCTAAAGAGTCCATGTGATAATAATATTCAACAGAGAATTTACATTAGATTGCCATGAAAAATGATGGCACTCTTTCAAAGCTGAAAGCCTTGAATTGATCCAGAAGATGCAAATACAGTTCCATAATTATGCAGCCTGTAATGAGTGTGCCATTCCAGCCAGATAACTGAGTGCAAAGCATATCATGGAGGTGTACCTGACTATTTTTTGGGGGAAACTCTTTCAGGTTTTTTTTTAGTAGTGTGTATTTTCCCTCCCAGACTGTGTTCAAACTTGTTTAGAGTCACATACTGACGATTCTTTCTTAGTTGTCTTCTTTAGAACTTTTTTTTTCTTCTGGTAACAAGAAAATACACTGCAGTTCATCAAGATAAGAACTCTTTTTCCCTCCAAGCCTGCCAAATTGTTTCATTGATTATCCAGCTCAAAGAGTAAGAGTCTGTTGTTTCCAGCATCTCCTGACTACAATGATTTCCTTTCCAGGATCTTTTCTGTTGCTTTCTATTCTTCTCTTTCAACTTTGTGTGCATTTGTTTTATGCCTTTGGAGAATCCAAATTGCCTTATGGCAATGCAACAGAAGGAGCCTTCTTACAGATCATTTTGTTTTAAGCAACTTTATTGTATTTAAACAATGTCATGAGAATTTAAATTTTATATTCCACTTATTAAACTAAATTTGACTACTACCAATTAGTGAAGTCAGCACAAGGTGCATGTTTTCCATTGTTGTGGTGGAGAACCCATAGGCCCGAAAATAGGCTTATTCATGCCTTGCCTTGCCTGGACATGTTTTTCTGCCCATTACCAGAGGTAAACACATAACGAGCACAAAGGGGCACAACAGGCCTGGTGCCATATAGTCCAGCCTGCCCAGGAACCCTGATTGTGTATGGTGGTTGTGTAAACCCCCACATGCCCAGCCTGCCTAGTGTAAGGCCCATGTGATTTCCATATTTGGGAGGTCCAGGCCTGTGGCCTTTGTCTATTATGGTATGGTTGGATAACTGCCAACCTGATTGGTCATTCTAATGGCCAATGGGCCATTAATCTCTGCCCACATTTAATAAATGGGGGTGCACAGGTAAACAAAGTGCTCAGGGCTCCCCCAGATTGCTTGCTTTCTCCCTCTCATTGTTATGCCTAAGCCTGCTTGTGCCTACGAAGCTCAGACGTCCAGCCAGCCGTGCACCCTATTGCACACATGCTGCCTTATTATTGCCTCGGGCATGTCACTGCCACTAAGTTACCAGGAGCAGACCCCACTTGTCTGCACGCAATCGGCCTGAGTAGCTAGTGTTAAACCGTGCTGCGACTGCATGGCATCATACTCCTTCTGCATCTGAGGTCCTGCCTAAGAATCCCTGGACAGAGCGTCCAGAAGAAGACAGGAGACATAGGCAGAGATTGTATCCTTCGCCAGGAGAACAAGGTCAGAGACTGTCCTTTCCCCACAATCTGAGAAGATTCTCCTTTCCCCTGAAGCCAGGAGGGTTCCAGCCTCAAAGTCCATGGGTAGACTTCTCTGAAGTTTGGACACTTGTATAGGCTGTGATGTAGCCCCAGAGGGTGATTGATAATCAATAAGAATTTGTAGGTAAATGCTTTAATGCCTCTGTAATTTCTATTGCCTCCTGCCATAGAGCAGAAAGAGCTTTCAGCCCACCTGCTGGGCAAGCAGCATATCTACCCCAAGCGGTATTTGCCGCTGGGAAACTTCTCTCTCTGTTTATAGTTTGAATTATTTGCTAGTTATTAATAAGTTATGGTTGGATATTAATCCTATAATGTCTTTCATAACCTTGTAGATAATTTTAATATTAAAATACAGCATTTGGGGGTGGTGAGAGTTCAGAATACTGAAGTTAATAAATATAATTTTTTATAGATTATTATCTCACACTAATTAATTTCTCCCCTCCACCACAACTGGTGTAGGTGACAGAATACCCCTCCGTGACAATTGTTTTCCAGTAATAATGTTTTTCAGTCATCTCTTATTGCTTTGAAATAGGGCACCTAATTTCATCCTAACTAGACCTTCTGTCTTAAAAACACTTGTAAAAATGTTAAGTTGATACACAATGAAATGTGTAATTTTATTCTCTAATTGAAAATCATTATATTCTCTTTTGTTGGAAGTGATATAATGTACTTAAATTAACACATCCAGCACATAATTTATTCCTTTATGAATGTTTTTCCTCTTGAGTAAATGAATACAGTGCCCTGGAAAGAGAAGATATTATGCATCAAATTCATGCTTAATGAAACTCCTTTGAAGAGTTAAGTAAGAACATATATGAATTTGGCCTCATGCACAGAAAAATCAATCAGTTTGCCAGTCAGATAGACTTGGCAACAAGTCATGATGAAAGCCAAGAGCAGTTAATGAGAAAAAAAGACAGTAATTTATTTTGGAAAAAAAAAAAAAAAAATTTGTAGTCTCCTGAGAGTTAGCAACATCGTCTGTTTCCCCAATTAAAAAAAAAAAAATAAAGTCTTTGTTTGGAAAAGAAATGCAGCCAAACTATATCATGAGAGGTTTCTCTAAACTGCTATGATAATGGATGTGAGGGACTGGGTTTTAGACGAACAAAGAGCTGGATGGATGGCCATGTCCAAATTGCTACAATCAGTGACTCAATATTCAAGTGAAAACTAAAAATGAATAGTGTCCCTTGAATACCCATACTGAACCCTTAATTACATAATTTGTAAATGACATAGATGGGGGGATTGGGTACACCCTCAGCAAGTTTGCAGATGACAAAAAGCTGAGTGAGACAGTTTATTTGCTAGAGTGCAGGAATGCCATGACAGCTTGAGGAGTGGGCCCAAGTGAATGCCAGTGAAAATTTATAGCTTGGACTTGAGACATCCTCGGTATCTGTACAGTATGGCAGATGATTAAGAGCAGATCTGCAGCGGACTTTGGGCTACTGGTGGAGTAAAAAATGAACATAAGCCAGTAATGGGCATTCACAACCCAGCAGGGTGAAGGAGGTGATTCTCTCTCTCTCCCTCTCGTGAGACCCCACCTGTAGCACCATGTCTATCTCTGCAGTCCTCAGGACAAGAAACACACAGACCTTTTGGAACAAGAATAGAGAAGCACCAGAAAACCGATCAGGGGCCTAGAATACATCTACTATGAAGAGAGATTAAGAGAGTTCAGATTGTTTAGCCTGGGAAAGATTCCAAGGAGGGAAATATATGAAGGAGCCTTATAAGAAAGATGAACATTGACTTTTAACCAGGCCTGTGGCGAAAAGGCAAAGGGCAATGCTAGATATAGGTGGGATACAAGGAAGAGGGTAATGAGACACTAGAGCAACTCGCCCAGAGAAGCTGTGCAAACTCCGTCATGTGAAGTGTTCATATTCAGGTTGGATGAGTTTTTGGGAAACTCAATCTAGTGAATAAACAGGCTGGACCTGCTGTTTGTCAACAGAGGATGACTTGTGGGTTCTGTCTGGGTCACGGCAATCATGAAATGATAGAGTTTCCAGTTCTTGAAGAAGCAAAGAGGGGGATCAGAAGAATTGCTATGTTGGACTTCGAGCAGGCAGACTTAGGCATGTTTTGGATACTGGTTGACAGACATTCTTGGGGAGCAGTGCTGTACGGCCAGAGTCCAGGAAGGCAGAATACTCTTTGAGAGGGAATTTAAAGGCACAGGAACAGGCAGTTCCCATGTGTCTAAAGACAAGTTCGTGGGGAAGAAAGCCAGCCTAGCTGAATGGGGAGATTTGATTGGTTCTTAGGACAAAAATGAGAGCTTATGGTCACTGGAAGAAAGGGGAGACCACTCAGGAGAACTGCAAGATTGCCATGAGGTGATGCAGGAAGAAAATGAGAATGCCTTCATCTATTCAAGAGAACAAGAAATGCTTCTACAAATAAATTAACTACAAAAGAGGGACTGAGGAGAATCTCTGCCCCTCCTTATATGCAGAGAGGTACACAATGCTCAAGGATGAAGAAAAGGCTGAGGTACTCAATAGCTTTTTTGCTAGTTCTAAGAACTGTTAGCTGGATACCCAGCCCCTTGAGCTGAAAGAAAAGGATAGGGAGCAGAATGAAGCAGAGGGTTTGTATTAGATGACCTTTAAAGGTCCTTCTTAATCTCAAACCATTCTATGATTAATATAACTCAGTAGTGCTATAAGTGGCCTACATGATCAATTTCTTGGGAAGAAACAAACAAATTAAAATCCTGCCTTCCAATTAATGGGAAATTGAATTACCTGAATGGATATTAAGTTAAATAAACAGGGGTGGGGAAGTGGAGAAAGGTTGCAGGAAATAAAATGTGAGAGAACAGGAATGAAGCATTTCTGAAAACAGCTATAATCCCTAATGAAAATGTCAGAATTATTTTTCCTCACACTGTTTTCAAAAAAAAAAAACCCACAACCAACCAACAACAACATAAAAAAAAAAATCCAGTTTTTCTCAAATATATGGCAAATGGATCTTAAATGCAAGGTGCAAACACAATTGGGGTGTAATTTTGCAATTAGCCCACCAGATTCTTCACTCTGCCTTAATACTTTAATTATAACTTCACTAACTAGCAGAGCTTGAGCCATAATTCTGAGATGTGTGTTCCTGTTCTCTCACACTTTAATCTTGCTTGTTCTTCCTTTGTTAGTTGATTTGTTGCAGGTTTTTTGGGGGATTGTTTGTTTGTCTGTTTGTCTGAGTGGTTTTGTGGGGTTTTTTTTGTTTGTTTTTGTTGTTGTTGTTGGTGGTGGTTTTGGATCCAGCTCCTCTTACAATATGGTCATTGTAATTGTTAGTCTAATACAGAGGAAAACATAATCGGGAGGAAACCATTTAAACTGAATTTGCTTCTCAAGACTAAATTACATCATTAAAATATACTCTGTATTTTAATTTCAGAAAGTCACATAGAGATAATAAGGAACGGAATAGTTAGAAAACATTATTTCAAATTGAAAGACATAGTATCTTCTCAGACTTATAATCACATATAACTATCTAAACTTTTAATCAGACAAACTTTTATGCATGCAAGTAATATATTTGAAAAAGGCAAAAAGTATACTTGTCAGCATTTCCTGTCATACTGAAAAGGAGGATGTATGTGTTTATGTTGATATAATGCTGTGCCTCAAAACTACTTTCTTTTTCAATTGTACATAAGAACCATAGCACTTGAAGCAGAGTTTCAAACTCACTTTAGCGGTACAAAAGGATTGTGTCATGGAGGGTTATTCTGCCACCTATACCAATTGTGGTGGAGGGGAGAAATTAATTGGTGCGAGATGATATTCTATAAAAATATATAATTTATGAACTTCAATATTCTGGACTCTTGCCACGTGTATGATGATTGCAACCCAAACTGTAATACCGACTTCCTGAATTCCTTAATCAATTCCCAGGGGAACAGAGTCCAGTAGTTAATTTTTTTCTTTCTGTCATTTCCCACACCCCTCACCATTACAGCATAAACAGACGACACCAGCACTGGTAAAACCACACCCTCAATTAACGCATCTTTTATAACCCCTTGACACCTCACAGTGGGATTTCCACCACCCTTGTTCTGCCTATGTTCTCCAGGGTATCACTGCTGAAGCTCCTGTAGGGCCTGAGCCCCATCTTCTGCAAAGTGCTACTGAAGTTTCTCCTGATGTTTGATGTGGAGGGGAGGAAACGAATTGGTGTGAGATGACATTTTACAAAAATAAATAATTTATTACTTTTAATATTCTGAACTCTCGCCACCCCCAACCACTGAATTTTAATATTAATATTTGTTCTTACACAGTTATGGAAGACATTGTAGGAATAACATCAAACAGTAACTTGTTAATAACTAGCAAACATTCAAACTATAAACAAAGAGAGGAATTTCCCTGTGGCCAAATGTCACTTGGGGTCAATATGCTGTTTGCCCAGTAGATGTGCCACCACAGAGATGTGAGCTCTTTCTGCTCTGTGGCAGAAGGCAATAGAGAATTACAGAGGCATTAAAGCATTTACTCACAAATTCTTACCAATTATCAATCACCCTCCGGGACTATGTCGCAGCCTATACAAGCGTCCAATCTTCAGGGGAGTCTGTTCATGGACTTTGAGGCTGAAATCCTCCCGGCTTCAGAGGAAAGGATGCAATCTCTGACCTCGTTCTCCTGGATTCTTCTGGATGCTGTGCCCAGGGATTCCTAGGCAAGACCTTCAGGTGCAGAGGCAGGATGTCGTGCAGTCTCAACACGGTCATACTGGCCATTCAGGCCAATCACGTGCAGACAAGTGGGTCTGCTCCTTGTAACTTCACAGCAGTGGCACGCACCAGGCAATAGTAAGGCAGTGGGTGTGCAATAGGGTGCATGGCTGCACGGGAGACTGAGATCCATAGATAAAGGCAGGCAATACAGAATCTAGTCCTGGTAACTCACTACAGTGACGTGCAGGTGTGCACTGCTGGCTGGGAGACTGAGCTCTGTAGATAAAGGTAGATGAACTGTGGGTGAACAGGCAGGCAGGCACGCAGGCAGGAATAGTGCAAGAGTAGTGTGGGTGAGCCTAAGCATAATAATCAGAGCAAGTGAGTATGTTGTTTACCTGTATACCTCTATTTATCAAATGTGGGCTGAGATTAATGGCCCTTTGGCCACCAAAATGACCAATCAGCTTGGCAGTTAGCCAAAAACATACCATAATAGGAAAAATTCACAAGCCTGGACCTCCCAAATATGTGGATAGCATGGGCCTAGCACCCAGTAAACATGAGCTGGGCATATGGGATTATACAACCACATTACACAACCTGGACCCTGGGCAAGCCAGACTTTATGGCACCAGGCCTATTGTGCCCCCTTTATTTAATGTGTTTACCTCTGGTTTGGGCAGAAAAACATGTCCAGGCAAGGCAAGGCACGTATAAGCCTATTTGAGCCTCAGGGTCCTCCATGACAGATTGTCCAAAAAGTATTCAATACACAGTATCTCTTTAACCATCAAAAGTAAATAAGTTGTCTAAGGAGCACATCTTTAAACAAGACTTCCATGCTTGAACTATTGGGATTTTCCACTGTTTGTGCTTAATTTTATGGCTAAACAAAAAAAAAATGTGAATTTCAATTTTGAACTGAAATAGGAAAACCTGACTTCAGAACAAAACTCAGCATTTCATAATGTGAAGGTTTGGGTGTTACCCCCCCCCCTCCCCAATTCTTATGAAATCACCCAGACTAGACTCAGCCAGCTGGAAATTAAGGAATGAAGTCTTATATTTACATCTTAGTACAACATACAAACAGATATTTATAATATATATAGCTGTATACAGAAATATACAGGTTAAAAGTGATACAGAAAAAACAACACACCTCCCAGAAACCAGAGTTGCCAGGATGTGCTCCTAACCACCCTTTCACCTTCTTTCATGCCTCTGCCTTAACCCAGAGTTTGCCTTATGTGCGAGGTAAGTTTGGAGGATCAACCAGGGAGGTTAGAAGCAGAAGGATTAGTTGCACAGAAAGATTAGTTGCACAGAAAGCAGGCCAGGGAGGAAAGTGCAGTCACCAGCTGCAAAAGAGAGCCACTGCAACTGTGTTATCTGTGTTTATGTTCTTGATTTTATATATCTCAACAAGGCTATGAGTGAAGTGGACACTATCACTGTTTCCTTTTCACAGCCTATTATCT
>WAAF01010145.1:16056-72620 GCA_013400475.1 Tricholaema leucomelas | reverse complement strand
GGGATAAGGTAGAGGGGTGGAAAGGAGGTGGAAGGGTGGTTGGGAGCCCCTCCTGAGGACTCTGGTTTCTGGGAGGGCTGTTGTGTTTCTGTATTACTTTTTTAACTTGTACATTTTAGTCTATAGCTGTATATGTTGTAAATATCTGCTTGTATATTGTGCTAAGCTGTAAATATAAAGCTTCATTCCTTAATTTCCAGCTCAGCTGAGTCTAGTCTGGATGATTTCATAAAAGTGGGGGGGGCAGATAACACCCAAACCATCACAGTAGAAGAAATAGTGCTATAATACGCTTCTGGAAAAAAAAACCACACACATAAATAAATAAAAACAGTCACTAAAAAGTGCTGTCTTTTCTTTTCCACTCCATGCTCCCTAAAATATGAAAGGATATCTGTGAAACTGCCAATATTTGATAACAAGAACATATCTGTTAAAGGTGATAGAACTCTATATAAAAGATATTCAGAAACTCAAATCAAACTGACTTCAACTTGCAAGTAAAGGGATGAGAAGAACCTTTCAGAAAGCTAATTCCATTGGTTATACTTGTAAAGAGCAGACCTTGATAATTCAGTCAGTATTTGGTAGGTAACAAGAGCTGCACAAAACCTAGATGAAATATTCATATATGCTCATGAAAAATTTCAGCTGATTTAATCTTCTACCATGTTTGTAATACATCATATACTGGGCTATGTGTGTTAATACTTTCTGGCTGAGCTGGCTTTCTCTACGAGTGTAAGAGAGCAGTAAACAGACCTTACCTAGCTAGTAAAGCTGCTGTAATGTATTTTTTCCTGTAGTGCCTGTTTTAACATTATTTTTTCCTGTAGTACCAAGTTTCCAGGTCACAATTATGAATGTGAGCAAAGAACTTACTATCTGTTTAATAGAATAGAATAGAATCAACCAGGTTGGAAGAGACCTCCAAGATCATCCAGGCCAACCTAGCACCCAGCCCTATCCAGTCAACTAGACCATGGCACTAAGTCCCTCATCCAGGCTTTTCCTGAACACCTCCAGGGATGGTGACTCCACCACCTCCCTGGGCAGCCCATTCCAATGCCAATCACTCTC
Source organism: Tricholaema leucomelas (assembly GCA_013400475.1). Lineage (NCBI taxonomy): Eukaryota > Metazoa > Chordata > Aves > Piciformes > Lybiidae > Tricholaema lacrymosa > Tricholaema leucomelas. The sequence continues at coordinate 71,540 of WAAF01010145.1, read as the reverse complement.
TCTGGCAACAACTTCCTCCTAACATCCAGCCTATACTTCCCCTGGCACAACTTCAGACTGTGTCTGCTTGTTCTGTTGCTGGTTGCCTGGCAGAAGAGACCAACTCCCACCTGGCTACAACCTCACTTCAGGTAGTTGTAGACAGCAATGAGGTCCCCCCTCAGCCTCCCCTTCTCCAGGCTAAACAACCCCAGCTCCCTCAGTCTCTCCTCATAGGGTTTGTGTTCCAGACCTCTCACCAGCTTTGTTGCCCTCCTCTGGACACGTTCCAGCACCTCAACATCTCCCTTGAATTGAGGAGCCCAGAACTGGACACAGTACTCAAGGTGTACTGCTTACATTCTAAGAAACAACATCCATAGAAGAAATTAGTACAAAATCAGAAAGTCAAAGAATGTAGTTGAGCATTCACAATATGCAAAGTTTTATTAAGAATATCTCTTAAAATGCTATTGAAAGGTAATTTTTTTTTTTTAATTCAAATGTGGATGTTTTCTTGCTTGCTCTAACCAATAAACATCAAACACAGAGTGCTTGGAATAAGCTCCTCACTGCAAACTAAGATTTCTAATTCAGGAATTATCTGATCAGAATTTTGTATGAAGGACTAGATCTGTTAAAATTGCTTTCAGTGAGCCTGCTTTACTGTCTTCTGTGCCCAAGAGGACTGGTAACAAAATGTGAGGATCACAATTGCAGTGATCAGAGCTTTCTGCTACCAAGCAAACTGTAGTTACTGCATTTGCAGAAAAGGCAGTCCATTTATCAAGTGAGTTAGAATGCCAATAAATGGGCAGGAGAGAAAAGTTACAAAGATGGGGTCAATGAATGAGGTACAAAGAAACAAATAAGAGCAGCAAAATAATCCCCACTGCAGCTGAACAGTGAAAAAAAAATATGGTATGTGGGAGATTTCATGACCCCATACCAAGTGAATCACAGAATCACAGAATGGCAAGGGCTGGAAAAGACCTTGAAAGATCAAGTCCAACCCCCCTGCTAGAGCAGGATCACCTCTACCAGATCACACTGGAACACCATATCTTCCCATTTTCCACCCCACCCAATTTTCCCCCTTATCCCCCCAAAGCACCTGGGCTCTATTGAAGTCTCATCTCACCCCAGGTGTGGCTATTTTGACCTCCCTGCCCACTCTTCTTTGTAATTGCCCCTAGGAAAGACAAAGTGTCCAACTGGGCAAAGGTGTCTTCTTTCTGTCATCACATGCTAAGTCCCCATAGTGTCTACTGGGTGCATGGGGTGGGGGAAAGGTAGGAAGGGGGTTTATAGCCACTTTGACATCATCTATGGGTGCTGGTTTGGTCTCCTTAGTGGGGTTGAGTGGTATTTTAGCTGTTGTTTAGATGTTTAGCTGTGTGGTATTTTAGCTGCTTGAGGGTTTTGCCTGAGGCTCTGGGATGGATCACAGGGTGTAAGGGGTTGGAAAGGACCACCATAGATCATGAAGTTTAACTCCCAAAGCTCCAAACATTCCATTCTTTAAAAAGAATTATGTATGTCAGTTAGAGATAGGGTCATTTCCTGCTCTGTGATCATTGCACAACACAAAATGTTATAAAACATCTGTATTGTTGGTTTTATTTAATTTTGGTGATGCTAAAAATACTTTTATAGTAGCTGAAAGGCAATCTGTCAGGGTACTGTACTCTACATTGTTGTTCCATACACAAACACACACAGATATATATATAGGCACACAGACAAGCATACAAAACAGAAGATATCTGGGTAAATGTGTTGATACAACCGAAATCTGGGAAGCCTGTGAAACTTGCTCAGAGGTTCTGTGGCCACCATAAATAAATATGGGCACAGAATGTAAATCTGCAGGGGAGGATAGCTCTGAAACATGAGCATCTACTCTAAAAAAAGAACCCCAAGCTTCACATTGTAGTTCTGCTAATATAATAACTCCCTGGATGTAAAGGAATCTTAGAATCAGTCAGGGTTGGAAGGGACCACAAGAATCAGCTAGTTACAACCTCCCAGCCATGCCCAGGGACAACTTACCCTAAATCAGGCTGCCCACAGCCTCATCCAGCCTGGCCTTAAACACCTCCAGGGATGGGACCTCAACCACCTCCCTGGGCAAACCCATTCCTGGCTCTCACTACTCTCATGCTTGTGCTAGTTTGAGCCTAGCTAGCACATTTTGGTGAGAAGAACTAGATGATAGGCTGAGAAATGAAAACAATGGTGAGGTCTACTTTGCTCACAGTCTTGCTGAGATGTGTAAAGAAGAAAGACAAAACAAAGATTAGGTCACTTGCTTCCTCTCTTCACTGGGAGCTTTTGCCTGCTGGGGAGCTCATGGCTGCTGGCTGAACTCCATCTTGCTTTCTAACCTCCCCCTCCCTTTGCTTTTGTGGCTGATTCACCTTTGCTTAATCCTCTTGGCCGAACCTCCATTCTTCCTTAGGACTGGGGTAAGGGTGAGAGGGGTAGGGGGAAGGTGAGGGGTGGTTGAGAGTCCCTCCTGGGGACTCAGGTTTCTGGGAGGGGAATTGTATTTGTATTACCTTTTAACCTTGTCTATTTCTGTATATATTTGTATATAGTGTAAATATCTGCTTGTAAATTGTGCCAGCTGTAAATATAAGCTTCATTCAAATTTCCAGAGCCGACTGAGTCTAGTCTGGGTGATTTCTAAAGTGTGGGGGGCAGGGAACACTCAAACCATCACAATGCTGAACAACTTCCTCCTCATATCCAGTCTGAACCTCTCCACCTCCAGCTTTGCTCCATTCCCCCCTAGTCCTCTCACTCCCTGAGAGCCTAAAAAGTCCCTCCCCAGCCTTTTTGTAGGCCCCCTTCAAATACTGGAAGGCCACAAGAAGGTCACCTGGGAGCCTCTTCTTCTCCAGACTGAACAGCCCCAACTCTTGCAGTCTGTTCTCATAGCAGAGCTGCTCCAGCCCTCTGAGCATCCTCATGGCCCTTTTCTGTACATACTCCAGCATCTCCACATCCCTTTTGTAATAGGGACTCCAGACCTGGATGCAGTACTCCAGGGGGGGTCTCAGCAGAGTGCAGTAGAGGGGGAGAATCACATCCCTTGACCTGAAGGCCACACTTCTCCTGATGCAGCCCAGGTTCTGGTTGGCTCTTTGGGCTGCAAGTGCACATCATTGGCTCATGTTGAGCTTCTCATCCACCAGCATCCCCAAGTCCCTGTCCTCAGGGCTGCTCTCCAGCCAGTCACTGCCCAGCCTGGATTTGTGCTTGGGATTGCCTCGACCCAGATGCAGGATCTTGCACTTGGTCTTGTTCAACCTCATGAGGTTGTCTTGTGCCCACCTCTCCAGCCTGTCCAGGTCCCTCTGGATGGTGTCCATTCCCAGTCTCTTAGCTCAGTCCTTTTCCTGATTGTATATCTTTGTCCGTTCACTGGCACCCTTATCATTGCTTGTCAGCCCTTCAAGTGAGTGAGAGTAAAGACCTAAAGCAGCAGAAAGCTGTTAGATTTTTTGGTTTCTTTGGTTGTCATTTTCTTGTTTGGTTGGTTGTTGGGGTTTTGGGGTGGGTTTCTTGATTGTTTGGGTTTTTTTGGGTTTTTTTTGTTTGTTTTTCTTTTTTCCTTTTTGGCAGAGGAAGGAGACATTTTTAATGCCTTTTCACATTTCTGAGTCTACTCTTGATGTGATCAGACATCCAAGACAAACATGGACAGCATATAATCATATCAGTAGTAGTTATTTGTTAAAATTGATAACTGAAATACAACACTTTGAGAACTTCTGAAAAGGAAGACTTATTTTTACTACTGCCAGGACCTCGTAAAGTGGATTGCCACTTTACAAATGGATTGCCCAATGTTAGGCAGATATATCCTTGCTAAAATGACCTTTAAGGGAAAAACACTGATGTGCTTGTTATGAACTCTTATACATGAACCTCCTGTATAAAAAGTTTGCACCGTCCTTCCTTGCTTAGAAGCTGTCTGCATCTTCTCATCAGCACAGAAGACCTGGGCTCAGGGAAGAAGGGAAGCAACTTTTGGGGACATAGTGGCTGGAGAGCAGCCAGGCATAGAGGGATATGTGGGTACTGGTAGATAGTAGCTGAAGATGAGCCAGCAGTGTGCCCTGGTGGCCAAGAGAGCCAATGGCATCCTGGCCTGGATCAGGAACAGTGTGGCCAGTAGGACAAGGGAGGTTATTCTTCCCCTGTACTCAACACTGTTCAGGCCACACCTTGAGTGCTGTGTCCAGTTCTGGGCTCCTCAATTCAAGAGAGATGTTGAGGTGCTGGAAGGTGTCCAGAAAAGGGTGACAAAATTAGTAAGAGGCCTGGAACACAAACCCTATGGGGAGAAGCTGAGGGGGCTGGGGTTGTTTAGCTTGGAGAAGAGGAGGCTCAGGGGTGAGCTCATTGCTGCCTACAACTACCTGAAGGGAAGGGTAGTTGGTCTCTTTTCCCAGCAACCAGCAACAAAACAAGGAGACACAGTCTCAAATTGTGCCAGGGGAGGTCTAGTCTGGATGTTAGGAGGAAGTTCTTGCCAAAGAGAGTGATTGGCATTGGAATGGGCTGCCCAGGGAGGTGGTGGAGTCACCATCCCTGGAGGTATTCAGGAAAAGCCTGGCTGAAGCACTTAGTGCCATGGTCTAGTTGACTGGATAGGTTTGGGTGCTAGGTTGGCCTGGATGATCTTAGAGGTCTCTTCCAACCTGCTTGCTTCTATGATTCTTGCAACCTCCTCTAGATGAGTTACCAGGGAAGCAGCAGCCTTTATTGCATATAGGAAAAAAACAAGAGATCTACCAACTACCAAATGGTATCAAACCCAATCACTATCAAAGCAGAGCATCCTGAGAGATTTTCTACCTTTGAATACTGTCTGTTATCTAGGCCTGCAGTAAAGATGGCTGAATAATGTAAATAGTTTCTTGGTGGTTCACCAGTTAAGGCCTAATGCCAGGACTCTATCCCTGGCCTTGTTGTAAACCTGGACACATGGCTTCATCTGCCATCATGAGGTCAGAAACGTGGAAGGCACTAGTATTATTTAAGGCAACAGTTTACTTTAAACATTGAAAACAAACAAGCATAATGAAATCTACTGCAACGGTAGCTCCATGCATACTCACGTTGAGCAAATATATCGATCAGCCTTTGCAAAGATGCACTTTAATATGTTGTAAAACCCTGCTAATATAGTATAATAAATAAAATGGGGGAGGGTTAAGTGCATGAAATTAGATCAGCATGTTCTGTAGCAGAGATATGAAATAGCTCAGGGCACTTGCTCTCTGAAGGAGCATTAACTAGCTTCCATATGTTAGCCCAGTGATCAATAGACAGTTCAATTCCCAGACCTTTGCCCTCTCTCTCAGTAACACAATACTATCTACATTCATGTCCTAACCATTATCAGAAAAAACAAAAGTGGTGTGAACTGGCATGCCTCCATCACCTCTGAGGGAACCCTGTTGAGACGTTTTGGGCTGAACTTCTCAACTTTTCTTGATAGGAAAAAGAAATTTTAAGGTCACTAAGGAACAACAGTGCAAAGCAACTGCTCTACAAGCTGATAGAAATATTTTCTTGAGAAGGGATGAGCTCAAAGTCAAATATGTGGAAGCTTTTGGTGTGCAAAACTTAGAGGTGAAAACTTTACATGGCTAGATTCTCCCCCCCCCCCCCTTCACATATGTTGCTTCTGCTCATCTCATTCTCTTTTCTACTCTCATGTCAGGTGCTCACTGTCAAGACAAATATGAATGTAATATTTGATACAGTGTTGTTTACCAAGCCCTTTTGTTCAACATGACATTCATGTGAAATACTGAAAAGACAATGGTGGCAAAAAAAATAACCATGGTGCTGAGGTTCTGTCCTCTGCTTATGACATGCAATTTCCCCCTAGCTGTGCAGTCTTAATTGACACAATTTCATATAACGTTATTGACTGAGGAGAAAATGAAACTTGTCTTGAAATGGAAAGGTTTATCCTACATTAAACATAGACTAATTTTTGTCCCACACAAACCTTCAAGCAGGATCATGTGAGAGGCACAGATGATTAGTATTAGAATACAGAGTATAGTATCCTTCCTGAGCATCCAGCAACCCACACAAGTACTTGCTGACTCCATTTCTGTTTTGTTTATTCCATGAGTCAAACAAATGTATCAGAGACCTGAGTTTACACCCAGATGTACCAGCCAGGATCACCAAATCATCACAGGGCAGAAAAGCATGAAGTAATCATTTGAATCACTGATAGTATGGCAAGTCTTCATTCCTGTCCCACCCAGCTGGTAGAACGGAGGGAGTGGTGCCCTTCACACACTGCTCACTGAAGGGCATTACTTGTCCCTCATTTGGAGCAGAGCATGTGGATGTGGTAGGCTGTCTTGTGCCATCTGACAATAAACAAATTCCAATTTCCTTCAGGTTTGTCTGTGTGGCTAGACGAAACATCCTGTGATGGTTTGGGTGTCCCCCGCCCCCCCACACTTCAGAAATCACCCAGACTAGACTCAGGCGGCTCTGGAGATTTGAATGAAGCTTATATTTACAGCTGGCACAATTTACAAGCAGATATTTACGGTAGATACAGTTATAGACAGAAATAGACAAGGTAAAAAGGTAATACAGACACAACTCCACTCCCAGAAACCTGAGTCCCAGGAGGGGCTCTCAACCACCCCCTCACCTTTCCCCTACCCCTCTCAACCTTAACCCAGTCCCAAGGAAGAATGGAGGTTCGGCCAAGAGGATTAAGAAGCAAGCTGAATCAGCCAAAGCAAAAAGGAGGGTGAAGTTAGAAAGCAAGATGGAGTTCAGCCAGCAGCCTCAGCTCTCCCCAGCAGGCAAAGATCTGAGAGCACAGCCCAGCACGCAGTGCCCAAGCGAAGTGCAGAGCAAAAAGTGACTTTATCTTTTGTTTTGCTTTTCTTCTTTACACATCTCAGCAAGACTGTGAGCAAAGTAGACCTCACCATTGTTTTAATTTGTCAGCCTATGATCTAATTCTTCTCACCAAAACATCCCAGCTAGGCTCAAACTAGCACACATCCATATTAGCCAGAAGTTCACACAGAATTGCTATGATCTTGATACATTGACATCAATGGAGTAAATCCAAAGCATGTTGGTGTAATCAAGTGAAGCATCACAGTTCCATGGTGTGGAGACTGAAAACAAAGTAATTGATGTCATGTCCAGCATACTATTTTATTTTTACAAATCAGGGGTTCTTGAGGATTTGAATCAGTGCATTAATCCTGGAACCTGATATAGGACATTAGATAAATATCTAACAATGAGAAGAATCAGAACAGACACTGCAAAAAATGGATACATGGCTACATTTCAGAAGTCTGTGCTATTTGCTTGTGTTTTAGTGGTGGTTATTTGTTTTTCCTAACAGCTAAAGCAGCAGTTCTTCAAGGTTGGGGTGCAGAGCATTGGCAATACTCAATGTATTTGAGTATTTTTGGGGAAAAACAGCGGCTCCCTCCTCACTAACTCAGAGGAAAGCAGACGAGGATGTGCTTTTAACAATCAAAACTTTAACGGGAAGAAGGGACAGACAAAAGCTGGTAAGATACAGCTATTAGAAAGCCTGCAAAAATCTCACACTTGCACAACTACAAGGTAGTATTGCTGTGAAAGAGATTAAATCAATAGAGACAAGAGAGAGACCAAGAATAGAATGCGTTTATTTCTGCCTCTGTTGGTTCCAGTGTAGATAAGGCAGAAGCATGGGCATTTCAAATGTTCATCCATATCTTACCAAACAATGTATATTTAAATAACTAAATAGACAAATAGTAAAAAAAAACACNGGACGAGGGGGAATGGGTTTAAGCTGGCAGAGGGGAGATTCCGACTGGATGTTAGGAGGAAGTTCTTCACAGTGAGGGTGGTAAGACACTGGAACAGGTTGCCCAGGGAGGTTGTGGATACTTCCTCCCTGGAGGCATTTAAGGCCAGGCTGGATGAAGTTTTGAGCAGCCTGCTGTAGTGGGAGGTGTCCCTGCCTATGTCAGGGGGTTGGAGCTGGGTGATCCTTGCGGTCCTTTCCAACCTAAACCATTCTATGAAATATATATATATATATATATATACACCAATAGGGATGTATTTAATCCATTTTTGCCAAGGCAACTTTATTTAGAAAGCTGTTTACCTTTCTGATAAGCCTCATTAGGCATAAGAACAAAGAATGAAGTTGATTAATGTGCTCTAAGTGTGATGTTCAAATTGTAACTTTCATATACGTAAATGGAGGCTTCTGCCGTATTTTGTTTGATAATTTACAGAGTTAGCACTGTCCAAACCACTAATCAGTTTCTTTTTATGGAGACAGCTGCAGAAGATCCTTTTAGAATGCTAATTTTCACTAGTGCCTTCACTCACCAAGAACCAGGGCCTGTCTGACAGATAACCTCATCACTGTAAATTGGGGTTGAAAAATTTGGTTGGCTTGCAATTCAAACGTTTTGAGATTCGTTTGTTTATTTTGGGGTTTTGAGTGGTTTGTTTTTTTTTTTTCAGTAGGGTAATCTGAAGAGAAGGAGAAAGAAAAGAGAAACAAACAAACAAACAAAACCCACCCAGGTGGATGAATATGAAAGAGAAGAGTGCCTATAAATCAAGACCAAAGTAGTTATCTTTTCCTATATTCCTGATATTACCATCTGATGAACTGGCAGGAAAAAAGCAAGCTGCACAAAGGTAGCATTTCTCTAGGTAGTGTCTGTGTATCATGTAAGATGGTGACATTAATGCCAATTAGTTTAAACATCACTTTTCTAGTAGTTTTGTTCTAAAGCTCCTTTAAAGCAAAAAGTGGCAGGAAGCAGAAATGATGAACAGATTAATATATGGGTTGCTATGTACAAAAAACCAGGTTTAAATCAGAAGTAGTTATAGCATGCTATGATTGCCTCAGTGTCTTGGTTCTAATTTAAATTTCCAGAGACTCAGATAAATTTGATAGAACCAATAACAATTTTATAAAGTGCCCTTCCCTCTTCCCCTTTCATTCCCAAAAGAAAGGAATTAGATGTAGGGAGAGGAAAGGTAAGCACACCCAAATAAATAAATCTCACTCGATTTGGAAGTTAAAAAGAAAAAAGTTTAACAATAACTTAAAAAGGTATCTGAGGTAGGGAAGTTACAGAGGTCTAGGGAAGGGAAAACAAATACAAAATGTACAAATACAACCCAAGTTTGATGGTGATGGCTTTGTCCTCCTCATGGGCGATGGAAGGGCAACAAGGCTGGTGAAGGGCCTGGAACACAAAACTCTATGAGGAGAGGCTGAGGGAGCTGGGGTTGTTTAGCCTGGAGAAGAGGAGGCTCAGGGCTGACCTCATTGCTGTCTACAACTACCTGAAGGGAGGCTGTAGCCAGGTGGGAGTTGGTCTCTTCTGCCAGACAACCAGCAACAGAACAAGGGGACGCAGCCGCAGATTGTGCTGGGGGAGATACAGGCTGGATGTTAGGAGGAAGTTCTTGCCAGAGAGAGTGATTGGCATTGGAATGGGCTGCCCAGGGAGGTGGTGGAGTCACCGTCCCTGGAGGTGTTCAAGAAAACCTTGAACCCCTGGATGGGGTACTTAGTGCCATGGTCTAGTTGACTGGCTAGGGCTGGGTGCTAGGTTGGACTGGATGATTTTGGAGGTCTCTTTCAACCTGCTTGATTCTGTTCTATTCTAAATTAAAAATTAGAACAAAGAGAAAACAGGAACAGGATGGTGATGCTGGTAGGCACAGAGGCAGGGAGCAGAGAGAGAGGAACAGGAAGTCCCCCTACTTTTATGGATCTTTAGACAGGAAGGGGCAGTGGGCTAACCATCACCTGGTAGTGTTCAGACCCACTGCCTGGGGAGGGGTCAAGACCACCTAGGGTCAAGTTCAAGGTTACTCCCCCTGGAGGGTTAACCCTCTGCACTCAGTTTCATCAGTGCTAAAGCTGATTCAGTGGAAGCATTAGTTTCTGTTAATTTGGAATTTTCATGCTCCAGTGCTAGTATTAATTTTTATGCCATTGTAAATAGTAAGTGACCAATCAAACAGTCTAAATATATTAACGTTCTGCCTTTTTGCATAGGTATGAGAAGATTAGACTAATTCTGCTGTACAAAGCAAACAGCCTCATGGAAGCACTGGAAGTACATTTGCTGTTGCAACGACGAATGCTTTTTTCTCAGAATATTTTGCACAGGGCCAGGACAAAATTAGAGGTACTCCCCTAGCTTTAATACTGCAAACAACAGTAATGAAACAGTCTAGCAGTTTTTATAACAAATCCAAGTGTAAGGGTGTTAAACAAACTCTAACAGTTTCAGAATTGACTGAGAACAGCAGACGTGCATTCAGCAGCCCCTGCAGCTTCTCCACAATGAGATCTGTATTTCAAAATCCAAAACATCATCTGTTGCCTCTCCCAAAAATGTGCTTATATCCATAAACTCCATCTTGAGCCCTTTCCCTTAACTTTTCCCATCTTCCACTTAGTCTACACTGTGCCTTCTCACCTGTCTCTTGATCCTTCCAGCTGCATACTGCTGTGGAGTGGAAATTAATATTGTTTATTAATTTTGCTATTCAGAACTCTCACCACCCCTGACCACTAATTTTAATTTAATCATTAATTTAATATTAAATTAATTTAATTTAATTTTAATAATATTTTGGTTCTTATATGGTCATGGAAACATTCTATGGATAATATCTAGATCTAGTAACAACCAGCAAAATACATAAACACTAATTAAACTGGAAGAGAAGATTCCCGCAGTCAAATGCCACCTGCGGTCAATATGCTGCTTGCCCAGTAGATGGAGTCAAGGAGCTCTTTCTGCTCATGGCAGAAGGCAATGGAGAATTTCAAAGAGGCATTTCAGCATTTACTCACAAATTACTATTACCCACTCGTGGGGCTTAGCCATAGGCCAGACAGTGTCCAAACGCTTTCAGGGGACTCTGTCTTGTCAGATGTTGAGACTTGAATCTCCCAGGCCTCTGGCAGACAATCTCTGACCTTGTCTCCTGGCTTCTGGACAATCTGTATATATGTCCAGGACTTTCAGGTGTAGAGGCAGGATGTCATGCGATGAACAATCTCAGCACGATGTCATGCTGACCACACAGGCCAATCGCGTGCAAGCATCCAGGGTCTGCTTCTGGCAACTGGTGTGGGTGGAGTTTACCAGCGAACAATAAGGCAGTAGGCAATTGCAGCAGGCAATGGCAGATCATGGCTGAGCACAGAAGAAAAGCACATTGTTCACCTGCATATCTCCTTTTATCAATGTGGGACGAGATTAATTGCCCTTTGGACACAAGAACAGCCAATCAGGATGGCAGTTAGACAAACCACACCATATTAGGCAAAGCCACAGGATAGCTTTACCCAAGTTTGGGAGAAGCACAGGCCATGCTCTAGGCAGGCACAAGCTAAGTGTGTGTACCTTATCAGGCAAGCAATAAGGCAGTGTGCAATAGTAGCATGGCTGAGCACAGCAGAGAGAGCACAGCAAAGAGCAGGGAAGCAAAACAGTGAAGCAAAAGCAGGTTGTTCACCTGTGTATCTCCTTTTATCAATGTGGGCTGAGATGAATTGCCCTTTGGATACAAGAGTAGCCAATCAGAATGGCATTTAGCCAAACCATAACATATGTGCCAGTTTGAAGCTAGCTAGAATGTTTTGGTGAGAAGAATTGGATTACAGGCTGTGAAAGGAAAACAATGGTGATGGCTACTTCACTCGCAGGCTTGCTGAGATGTATAAAAACAAACAGCAAAACATATCACTCCACTCGGGAGTCTCTCTTGGGCTGCTGCTGGGGAACTGGCTGAGCTGCATCTTAGTCTATAACCTCACCCTCCATTTTTGATGAATTCACTTCACTTCTTAACCCTCCTGGCCAAACCTCTATTCTTCCTTGGGACTGAGGTAAGGTTAAGAGGGATAGAGGGCAGTTGAGAGCCCCTCCTGGGGACTCAGGTTTCTGGGAGGGCTGTTGTGTTTCTGTATTACCTTTTACTTTGTGTATCTCTGTATATAACTCTATATACTGTAAATATCTGCTTGTATATTGTGCTAGCTGTAAATATAAGCTTCATTCATATTTCCAGAGCCAGCTGAGTCTAGTCTGGGTGAATTTCTAATGTGTGTGGGGGGTGGGTAACACCCAAACCATCACAGCATATTAGGCAAAGCCACAGGCTCACTTTTCCCTATTTGGGAAAAACACAGGCCTTGCACAAGCTAAGTGTGTGTACCTTGCTTACCACAGGACCCTGGGCAGGCCAGACTCAGTGGCTACAAGTTCTTTTGTGTCCTTTTGTGTCATTTTCCTGTGCTTACCACTCTGGTGGAGCAGAAAAACATGCCTAGGCAAGGCAGGACATGTATAAGCCTATTTTGGGCCAATCAGGCCTACCACACCACATACAGATGTCTGCCCACCCTGATGTTAAGTCTCTCTAATGATACTTCAGGGTCAAGCAAGCTGATTTGGGAACCCTCTTGGGATCAGTGTAGTTCTCGGGAGAAAAAAACTACACTGATGAGACTACATAAGCAGAATGGGATCTGTGAGAAGGCAAAAGTATATTCTGATTAGAAGCCTTGCATATCAGTCTTTACGTTACTGTAAGACAAATCTTTGCACTTGTCAGCTCTGTCTTTCTGTCTAACTTCCATAATTCATTGCCTCCATCTGATGTGTTTACAAATTGTTTCGCAGAAGAACGAGAAAAACAATTATGGAAGCTGTGCCTTAATGAGAGCTGGGGTAGGGAAAAGGATTACAGTGTTAGTGATGAGCTGAGAGGATATATACTAAAACAGGTGTCAGAAGGGAAAAGATGATTCTGATAAAAGTAGGAACATGTGAGTTGCAATAAATGTAACTGAAATACTGAGAAAGGTTACAGCATCACTCAGATTGACTACTAAAATGTGAAAGCAGTACACTGCATATGCAAAACTGCTTATTTTCCACAAATGAGCTGCCAAAACAACTACCTTTTTTAGGTGCAAGAGAATGTCAGTCTTCAGCACAGGTATGTGGAAACAAGCCTCTGCTTTATAGTATATGTTATCTGTGATAAATATAACAGATCAGGATGAGTGAAAGTAGAGGAAAAAGAAAATGCTCTTGGGTCATAAATGATTATTAGAGTTAGGGTGCCAAAGGCTGATAGCAACTGAGATTTTGGAGGGAGTCAGAGAGACAAAGTGTAAGAAGAGAAATGAAGGAGCACTACTACTGTTAAAGAAATGCAACTATAGAGGTGCTATGGAAGCCCTCCTTGCTGATTTCAGCCTATTTTCTTTGTTTCATATATATAAATGGTTGCAACTTCTAGATTGTCACTGTGAAATCCTATTGCTGCTACTGCTGACTGTGGAATCATCCCAGACTGTAGCAAAAATAAATTGGAAAAAAAAAAAGAGAGCAAAATTAAAAAGAAAAGAAATAAAAAACCCAAGCAAGTAGTTAGGCAGTAAGAGATAATGAGAATCATGGCAAAACTGTCCTCATTTGGCTTCAGAGGGACTGTGACATCTATTTGGCACCCATAGGAATATATTCTCACATGCTGACAAGCCAAACACATCTCTGATACACGAGCTGTCTTCAGTGCTCTTTGTAACATCTGCAAAGTAGAGGTTGCTTATCCATTGGTTGCCTCATTGGTTTACTGCACAAAACCTGTAAAAGTGCAAACATGAGATATGAAGTGTCTTGATCGTTGAGATGTTTTAACTGAATGTTCTGAAAATCTAGACTGCATAGAATGATGTCATAATTACATTGTATTGCTATTCTCAAAATAAATGAATAAACAACATTATCAAATTGACATAAGTGCAGAAAACAGAAGTATATGAACAAATTGAGATGTGTAGTAACGTGATGCAAAAAGAATCTTTGTGTGCTGGTACATTGTATGTTTTTTGTTGGAGAGTTCTGCACCTATGAGCTCCTTCAAACATTCTCTGTCTGAAGCAGTTTACTGAAAATGCAAAAGTTAGAGAATCATAGAATCAGTCAGGATTGGAAGGGACCACAAGGATCATCTAGTTCCAACCCCCCTGCCATGCCCAGAGACAACCTACCCTAGATCAGGCTGGCCAGAGCCCCATCCAGCCTGGCCTTAAATGCCTCCAGAGACAAGGCCTCAACCACCTCCCTGGACAACCCATTCCAGGCTCTCACCACTCTCATGCTGAACAACTTCCTCCTCATGTCCAGTCTGAACCTACCCACTTCCAGCTTTGCTCCATTCCTCCTAGTCCTGTCACTCCCTGAGAGCCTAAAAAGTCCCTCCCCAGATTTTTTTGTAGGCCCCCTTCAGATACTGCAAGGCCATAGTAAGGTCACCTGTGAGCCTCCTCTTCTCCAGACTGAACAGCCACAACTCTTTCAGTCTGAGTTAAGTTACATGAAGATTAATGCCATGGTCTAATTGATTGGACAGGGCTGGGTGGTAGGTTGGACTAGATGATCTTGGAGGTCTCTTCCAACCTTGTTGATTCTATGATTGTTTTCACCTAGTGCAGTCACTAAATGAAATCCCATCTTTTCACTGGAAAGACACTTGGATGTCCTAGAATAGGTGAAACACGGTGTATTAGTTTGCAGCAGCTCTTCCGTAGAGTAATTGAATCTGGTAAAACAGATTTTGGTGTTAATCGTCCCTGCTGATATCTAGGGCTTTAATTCTATTATTATCAAGGCTCATTTTGAGTCCATAAACTTGCCTTTTGCCCTTAAATTTTACTAATTTAAAAGACAATCTACGAGAAAATTCAGTTCCATTAAAAATCTTGCCATCATGTAGGTCATTTAAGGGACTACAGTAACTGCAGTTCACTCTCATGTGCAGCCCAAAATTATATAGAGTCAGATGAGAATGAATGATTTCAAAAACTATCAGTAAGGATACCTACACAGGAAAAAAAAACCCCTAGGAACAAAAGTTATTCCATCTTGATTCAAGTATTCACATTCATAGACACACAGGACAATTTAGGCTGTAAGAAAGCTTTGGGAGTCATTTGCTCCAAACCCTGCTCATAACAGGGACCAATTCAGTTAAGGCAGATTACTTGCTCACTGACCAGATGGGTTTTAAGCATCTCAAGGGAGGAGATTCCACAACCTTTCTGGGCAATCTCTCCCAATGATTAACCACCTTCACTGGAGACTTCTTTTGCTTAATGGAATTTGTCTTGCTGCACCTTGTGTTCACCATCTCTTGGCTTTTCATTGTTTCATCTTTCAAAAGTCTCTATGATCAGCTGTTAAGTGGTTGTGCATGGCAACTAGATCTTCTTTAGACCTTTCTTCTTAAGCCTGAAAGAATCATCTCTCTTATATTCTTCTGCCACATGCTTTGCTTCCCAAACTTCATGGTGATTCTCCTCTGGACTTAGTCTACTTTGCCAATGTCTATCTTGTCCTTGACAACCCAGGACTGGATGCGGTAACTCACTTGTGGCCTCACAAGTGTCAAACAGAGGGTAATGACCTCTGCCCTCACCCTCAGCCTGCTAGCAATGTTCTTAGTGCAGCCTGTGCTGCCATCAGTCCCAGGACACATTGCTGGCCCATTTTCAAATTACTGTCCTCCAGGCCCTTTTGTCCTTTACTGCAAATCCCCCAGGTCTACCATTTTCCTGAGGCTAAAGGTGGCTTCAAGGCCATACCGATGCATAGAGTTTTTTCACTCCAGGTTCAAGGACATTGTGTTGCCTTTTATGAACCTCATGAGATTTCTTCCTTAAACAGCCCAATCCACCACCAGCCCGAGGGCACACTACTGACTCACGTTCAAATTATTGTCCTCTAGGACCTTTTGTCCTTTACTGCCAAACTCTCAGCTTTACCATTTCTCCAAGGGGTAGAGCTGGCTCCCAAGCTGCATTAGTGTTTTATATATGTTAAGTTATTCCATTCCAGTTGGAGGACATCACTTTTCTCTATGTGAGTTGCTGAGGGTTTTATCCATCCATTTCTCCAGCATTTCAAGTGCTTTCTTAATTTTACTTTTGCCTTCTAATATATTATCAGTCTTTAAGTAAGTTAACATGCTTCCACTGTCAGTATTGGCCACTCAAGTGTGTTATTTAGACTGTTGTTATTAAACTCTGAACATTGACCCACTACCCTTTGAGCCATATGAAGTGTCTACAGTTTGAAAAAGGTAAGTTTATGATTCTGGTTTTCATAAAAGAATTATACTATGTGGAGATACCATAGTCTCATAGAGAGGTCTAGGAACCAACAAAACAGGTGTAAGTGGATAAGAGTAATCCCAGGGAAGAAAAAAGATTATGTTATTAACTTTAAAACCTGAGAAAATTTGATCTCTTACATATTGCCAGAGAGTTAAGACAACACCTTTTACCCCAACAGATCAAATTTGGATGTTTGGGCTTTTTTAATTGGTGGAGGTGTTTGCCACTTTTTATCTGCTTTTTGTGGCTTTTTGGTTTTGTTTTTTTGGTTTTGTTTTTTAATTGGTTTGGTTTGGGCTTGGTTGGTTGGTTTTTTCTTTTGTTGTAGTTGTTTGCTTGGTTTGTTGCTGTTGGGTTTTGTTTTTAAAGATGAACTAAAAACATTTGTGCTGGGTTTGATAGTGTTGTCTCAAAAGAATAAAACTATTTCCTCCCACACCTCTTTAGCTGACTTTTGGCCAACAATCTTACTCCTTTCTCCTACCTTTTAAGATGTCTATCCTCAGCTTTATTCTGATCTCTCCAGGTCAAATTTAGTCCCTTTCTTTTCATCCTGTCTCCATAAATATAAAACCAGATAGAATAGAATAGAATCAACCAGGTTGGAAGAGACCTCCAAGATCATCCAGTCCAACCTAGCACCCAGCCCTATCCAGTCAAGTAGACCATGGCACTAAGTGCCTCATCCAGTCTTTTCCTGAACACCTCCAGGGATGGTGACTCCACCACCTCCCTGGGCAGCCCATTCCAATGACAAATCACTCTCTGAAACAATGTAGATTTCTCCAGTAGATGGACATCTGCCTATATACCTCATCATATAATGTCCAATAACTCTCTTTATGCCACTTCTCATTACACAAGAAGAGGAAGATGGCTTATTCTTTGTGTTTACTCTTATAAGACAAGAAAATTAGCTTGCTTTTAGCATATGTTCTGGAAGGCTAATAGGCCTATTGGATGTCCTGGCTTGCCCCACCCCTCTGCTGATGGAGGAAGCAAAGGTGGGACAAGAAGAAATACTTGGACCATTATGTCCCCTCACTAAGTGATAAACAGGTACCCAAAGGTGTTTAGGTACTTGGTGTCTTGCCCAAATAAGGGTGAGCAAGCCCTGTTTTCACCTCATATAGTCGGTTTTGCAAATGCCATTTGGATTGGTGAATCTCTGTGGACAAAGAGACCATTTCACTCAGGCAAAGAATATAAATTGCACTAAGTTGCAAGCAGTTGAACTGCCTCACTGCTCTTGGACAACATATTCTGCTTTGCCTCGTGCTTCAGACCAGTCTAGCCCTGATGTTTTGGGCTTGAACTACTTGGAAACTTCAGTGCCTCAAGTTTCCCAGGAGAAGGCATTTAAGTGCCTCACGACGTGGCAAGAAGTGCCACTGACATCATGCTCTCTGCACATCTGCAAGAGATCCTGCCTGCACCTCTGCAAACTTCCGTGCCAAGAGGAACCAGAATCAGGTCAGAGATCATCTGCCTCTTTCCCAGCACCCTGGGAAGATCTTGAAGCCTCTCAAAGGCCGAGCAGTTCCAACACTGCCACAAAGGAGCCAGGGACTATCTTGAAATTTCTACTCCACTGCAGTGAGTAGAACAGACTTTCCCTAGGACTCCAGGCTACCTATTTGTAAGTGGGGCAAAGCCATTCTGTGGCTAAAGTTTTCCAGATTTTCCTGTTTTTCCTAAATTACTGTATTGCTGATAAGCAGCTTTGCAAAGATTTTCCCGACCGAATTGGCACCCAAAATTAACTAATTAGTATATAGTTGTGGGTGGGGCTTTCCAGAAATAAAATTAACTATATATTTTATAATTCCTGCCTTGTTAATTGCTCCAACTAAATCAGCATAAAGTATTTAAAATGAGAATTTAAGAAAATGTTCCTAATTAAGTATAGGAAAAGGCTATCTCAGTTGTTGACTTAATCCTTTGTTTATTTGTTTGTTTTTAAACATGCAGGTGTGGAAGAGAGGAATCTGTAGATGTCTGTACTCTCTGCATGTTTCCTAATTGTTTATACCCTGATCCATTCTCAAGGCATAGTTCTTTGGCCCAAGAAAGCTCAAAATATCATAAAAGCCACAGTGTGTCATGGTTCTGCTCTTAGGGTTTGTACAGCTGGAACTCCACAGAGAACTCAGGATAGATGTTGTGGAAAATTTTTGCATGCAGCAGATCTAGAAGATAATTCTGGGCTGAGGCAATTACAGTTGGGTTTTTTTTTAGCACTTAATCAAGTAGGCTGTTGTGAATGGTCAGAGCTGAGATGTCGTTGAGGTCTGTGGGGCAGTTCTTGTGCTGCCAAACCCTCTTGTTGAAACACACAATAGGCTAGACTGTGACCTGAGATATCCCTTCCAGTGTGAATTATCCTATGAGCTTTGTGTCAGTTGCACCTACAACAGGGCTTTCTTGCTGTTGACACACAGCAGCTGCTGATTCTTTTTGCATCCTCATTCTTGTGCTCTTACTTTTGTACCTAAATGGTGACTGGGGCCCTCAGAGAATGAGAACCAGCATGATCCAGTTCAGACTTGATTAGGTATAAATAAAGCACTTGTCAGTTAGCTGACTTGAGTCAATCCTTCTTGGAGCAGGGACTTGGATCAGGATGTTGCCCAAGGAAACCTCCCAGGATTACATGAACCATCCCCCACATTTGGTAAGTGAGTATGTGTGGATATATCCACCCTTGTGGGTGAGTGATTGCTATTCTACGTACCTTGAGTGGGAGGAGTTCCCTTTTGGGAGTGAATGAGCACATTTTATGTCATCTTTCTAAAACATAGTATTTGTGAAATTTAGGAGTACTTAAGTTATGTAGTAATATATTCCCACCTGACACCTGAACAGCTGATTTATTTTGGTCTGGTGGAGTGCTAAGGGATTTTTGGCTTGACTAGATCTCATACTCCCTTCCAACATCTGTTCCATTTGTTTTGTGGGTGCCTCTGTGGAGATCCTATACTCCTACAATTGCAACTTAACATCTCAAAAACATTGAGTTTTGCTTAGTAATACTGGTCAGGCCTGACAATTATAGTACACTTCTACCTGTCAGAGGGGAATAAATAGAGATTTGAGGTTGTATTTCAGCCCTACTTTATATCTTTGACGAGAATGGTCTTTTGCCAAGCATTTGCTGCTTGGTATTTAAAGTCATGTTGAAACATTCTATTCAAATGAAACATGTAAAAAATGTCCTTTTCACAGTGTTGTAATTCAGATCCTGCAACTCTACCTGTGAAAATTAGACATCAGAAGATCTTGTAAAGCTTACTACCTACTCATCTGCAAAGACAGATCAATGAATTTGTGTGAACAGTTAAGGAAACCTTTATGAAAAAGAAACAAACAAAACAGAACAAAGCAAAAAAACCATAAAATCCCCTCAAAACCTCTTCCTCGCCAAGTCTCCCCCCAAACTAAAATACCAGGAATATAATTTAATGAACAATATCAACAGAGTACGGTTTTAGGGCAGAATCTGAAAAATAATACAGATAGGATATTTAGGAAGACCTTTACCAGGGCACCAGGACTGCCGTCACTGTTCTGGAAACAAAAAAAACCCCACAAACACACAGTAGAATCTCCAATGACCAGAAATGGTGTAAACAGTGATTTCACTCAGCCTCTACTATGCAGGTTGTGCTAGTTTGAGCCTAGCTAGAATGTTTTGGTGAGAAGAATTAGATCATAGGCTGAGAAATGAAAACAATGTTGAGGTCTACTTCGCTCACAGTCTTGCTGAGATGTGCAGAAAGGAAAAGCAAAACATTAGATAAAGTCACTTCGCTTGGGCACTTCGTTCTGGGCTGTGCTCTCGGCTCTCTTTGCCTGCTGGGGAGCTTGTGGCTGCTGGCTGAACTCCATCTCACTTTCTAACCTGACCCTCCATTTGCTTTGGCTGATTCACCTTGCTTCTTAATCCCCCAGCCCGAACCTCCATTCTTCCTTGGGACTGGGGTGAGGTTGAGAGGGGTAGGGGGAAGGTGAGGGGGTGGTTGAGAGCCCCTTCTAGGGACTCAGGTTTCTGGGAGGGGAGATGTGTCTGTATTACCTTTTTACCTTGTATATTTCTATATATATATATGTATCTACTGTAAATATTTGCTTGTAAATTGTGCCAGCTGTAAATATAAGCTTCATTCAAATTTCCAGAGCTGGCTGAGTCTAGTCTGGGTGATTTCTAAAGTGTGGGGGGGTGGGGGACACCTAAACCACCACACAGGTGTTCTCCCATGTTCTTCTGGGGCATCAGCCTGATGCCAGCACAGAGAAAATTGTGCTTGAGCCAACCATTGAATTACCAGTGAAATTGGATGTAATATCACCAGAAGAAATATAGGGATAATTTAATGTGAAGAAAATCAGTCATGGCTTTTTCAATTCATTTTTCTTAAGACGTCAGTTTAAGAAATACAAGCAGTGCTGTCAGTAAGCGTGGTCACGGAGAGTTCAAGACTCCTACATATTCTGCAGAAAGCTATTTGCACAAATGTTGACACTATATTTGCAAGTCATTCCTTTCTAAGATTTTTTTTCAGGCATCCAAATAAGGAATAGAAACAACTTCATGCAATTTATGTAATCATAAACTACTGGTAGTGAAATCTTACTCGAGGCAAACATACTCAAGTCTGTTGACATAAGTTGATCAAACAATTCTCAACCAGATTTCAAAAAATGAAAGTCTACTTGTGGGTAATTTACAAGTAGGAAAAGGTCATGCTTTGTTGATAAATGATTCATTACATGTAGTCTGCTCAGTACATCTCATTCACTCCTTTAATAAACATCACCGATGACAATATAATATTTTTTTAAACCTAACCTCCTTTTCTATTCAACCTTTTGGATGCTTAGCTTTAATTTTAAAGTTTCAGGAGTCTTACTAGCTACACTACTGAAAAGGTGCCCAGCGTCCAAAACACATCCCCTTTCCCTAAACCCTAGTCCTCCACCATGCCTGGTGATCCCATATGTTGGATATAATAATATTGAATGCAGTGATTTTATAGAATTGCCTGTGGTACAGCCACTGGACTATTACACAGTGAAAAACAAGCCATGGACAGGCGAGAGTTCAGTCGGTGCTGAACAGAGATAAAGTGGAAGGTTGGAATGACCTTAGAGAATGGTGTAACAAATGTAAACAAGTGTAAGCCTGGAGTCTCTGGTTTTTGCCTATCTCTGCTGACTTAGAATTGCCAGACACAATACACGTGTTGTATTATGAGAATATGAAGAATGTCTATGCCACGTAGTGTGTCATCCTAACATAGTCCTAACGCAGGTGTGTATAGCCAATCAGAATCTAACATGATGTTGTAATCCTATTATGTAGCTTTCTGATAAAAGAGAATGTAACCCCATGCTTGGGGTGCAATAAACAGATTGGATTTGGAACTCACTTATGTTAAGCCTTCTCCCCGTCTCTTATTACCCCTAATGCTACGGTATCGCAACCTGTGGCATCCATATGACAAATTAGTGACAGAAGCAGCAAATTCCAAATCCAAGGATTCAAATATCCTTCCTCTAGCTTCTTTTCATTTAATCCTCAGCATCTGTTCTTAAGCATATCACCTAATTAAAACTAACACTAAGAAATGACTGGATGAGGCACTTAGTGCCGTGGTTTAGTTGACTGGATAGGGTTGGGTGATAGGTTGGACTGGATGATCTCGAAGGTCTCTTCCAATCTGATTGATTCTATGATTCTATCTAAACACTATCACAGAGCCAAGAAGTGCCTTGGATAGGTACCATTTAATCACGTTTGATTGATTTTCCAACACTGAAAACTACAGAAAAACTTCTGTTGACATCTACAAAGGCTGTACAAGGTCATGACAGTTTATAAGTGGAAGATAGGTTAAACCTACTTCAAAAAATACAGTCCAGCCATTTTTTTCTATTTATTTTTTTGGGGAAGAAACACCACTTACCGAGAGAGCAGCTGTGTGCTGTACCAGATCAAGTTTGAGTGGTTTTAAGAAGCACTCATGTAGAGCCCATTACAGTAATCCAATTTTGATGGATGAAATCCAAGCATACATGCTCTCCTGGTGATTTCCTGCCTAGAAAAATATTTAAATACAATGAAAGAATTACAGTATTAAACACATTTCCTTTTTGATATTCAATAAGCATTGAAATTGCAAACTCCTAAGCACATCGCAGAACCCTTATACTTTAAGTGTAAGTGTGTATGCATAAGCAGCTCACTAGCACTGACATTTAACCTAGCTATTCTTAATTGCCACTCTGAGTGGTTTGCCTTCACAAAGACCCTTTTTCTACCTTATAATCAACATTTATGGATGCCATATCACTCTGTGACCACTGCTGTATCATTTCTGTGTTCCACATGTACCACTTGCACAAAAGGCCAATAGAGTTTCATCATAGAATCATAAAGTGGTAGGGTTGGAAGGAGCCTTGAAAGATCAATGAGTTCAGTCCCCCTGCCAAAGCAGGATCACCTAGGGCAAGCCACACAGGGAAACAGACAGGTCTTGAGAATCTCTAGAGAAGGAGACTCCACAGCCTCCCTGGGCAGCCTGTTCCAGTGCTCCGTCACCCTTAAGAAGTTTTTCCTCATGTTGAGGTGGTATTTCCTGCGTTCTAGTTTGTATCCATTTGCCCTTGTCCTACCACAAGACACCACTGAAAAGAAACTATTAGCTTCTTGACAGCTGCTCTGCATGTATTTATAAACATTAATAATACTTATTCTCAGTCTTCACTTTTCCAGACTAAATGACCCCAGGTATCTCTGCTCTTTTTGGAATGCCATTTGAAGAAACTGGACAGTGATATGAAACATCATTCGTAAAACTATGCAGGTCTTACTACCATTTTTCCACTTATAAAGAGCCATTTGATGTTAATGGCTGTAAGATGCCTTCCAGTAGGTATTTCATGATGGGAAAGTAGCGGAACAATGTTAAAAAAAGCTAACATGAGGAGATTACAATACAGCAAGAACAGAATTATGCCTTGCTTCTCTCAGGTAAAACCCATGCCAGGGAACGTTTAGGATAGATATTAGGAAGCACTTCCTCACAGAAAGGATGTTTAGGCACTAGAATGGACTGCCCTGAGAGATGGTGGAGTCATCATAGCTGGAGGCCTTTAAGAAAAGATTGGATGTGGCATTTGGTGAAATGATTTAGCTGATGTCATGGTATTGGGGCATAGACTGGACTTGATGGTCTCGGAGGTCTTTTCCGGCCTCAATGATTCTGTGTGATAATTAAGAACTTTTCAGAATAATGACCAATATTGCTAATAAAATGGCACCTTACACCATTAGTGTTTGGATAATAAGAGTATCAGAGAATTTCAGGAGCATAATAGAACATTTCATATATCAAGAAGAATTGTACCAATTATTCTCATCATCTTAAGATTCAGGGCCTGTCTCTTAGCAGGTGGAATTCACTGTAATTGTACTGAAGCCAACACAGTCACAACAGTCTGGCTGTGTCACGAGTTCCATGACAGGCCATTCTAAAAATACCACTTTATTGGTCACTGCTCTAAAAAACCTTTGCACTATAATGTATATGAGTATAAATATCTAGTAAATGACAATGTATTTAGTTTGCAAATAGCCATCAGAAACTTACCCAATGAGATAAGGAAGCACTTACATCATTCCCTTAAAGTAAGTATTCCCCTGAGGGCAGCAACAGCTAATACTCAACCCAACACAGCCACAATGGCCTGGCTATGCCATGAGTTCCATGACAGGCCATTCTAAAAATATCACTTTATTGGTCACTGCTCTAAAAACCTTTGCACTATAATGTATATGAGTATAAATATCTAGTAAATGACAATGTATTTAGTTTGCAAATAGCCATCAGAAACTTACCCAATGAGATAAGGAAGCACTTACATCATTCCCTTAAAGTAAGTATTCCCCTGAGGGCAGCAACAGCTAATACTCAACCCAACACAGCCACAATGGCCTGGCTATGCCATGAGTTCCATGACAGGCCATTCTAAAAATATCACTTTATTGGTCACTGCTCTAAAAACCTTTGCACTATAATGTATATGAGTATAAATATCTAGTAAATGACAATGTATTTAGTTTGCAAATAGCCATCAGAAACTTACCCAATGAGATAAGGAAGCACTTACATCATTCCCTTAAAGTAAGTATTCCCCTGAGGGTAGCAACAGCTAATACTTCTGTAATTGAGTGATCAGGAAATCTCTACCACCATCTGATCACTCAGGAAAGAATAAGACTTAGTGATTAGTAGGCTGATCCAAATATGACCTTCACCTTTGGTTCTCAAAGTATAACTACAAGAGCAAAGCTTGCAATTATGTAGTAAATCTAAAGATCGGAAGATTGAATTCAGCGAGAAGTGATAACAATACATTACATAATGAATTTGCATCACTAACTTTCTAATGAAGAGTATTTTATTCCCTGAATATTTTTGGCATGGTGCAGGTCAAATAGAGACAATGCTAACCATTTCAATGAGGAAAGTATAACCTACATCCATTTTCATCATATATTGAAAGCAACATCTTATGCTGAACTACAAGAAGCTCCATAAAAAGAGCCACAACAAAGAACAGAGAGAGTAAGAGCACTGCCCTCATTTAGGAGCCCAGGCTAGTGCTATCAAAGTCATAGGGGAAAATTATTTAAACTTATAGAAATCACTCATAATTTCAAGCTGCCCTCATTTTAGGAATGCGAGGGCAAAGAATTCACTGCACAGTTCAACTTCAATTATCCAAGTTATTCAGTGTCCCATAGTAATCAGATAAAAGTGCTTACATCATCTCAAAAGTAACAGGTTTGGGGAAAATGTCTATATGCACAGTATATAGAAATGTATGTTACAGAAAGAAAACAGATTAGAGAAACTTTGGTGCTTAGCACAGCTGAATTGGGCAGAAAACTTCAGGAGAATGATATTCTAATAGATTCAGTTTTGAAAATCAAAATATGGGTTAAATTGGTGGGTTTTGATCAAGTATTCATGGGGCATTCATTTCTGTCTGACAATAAGTACTGCCATTGTGCTTCTGAAATTGCTTCCATGTCTCATGTAGAGGTCACGCAAGTAAGAAGTAATGTACAGTGTTGCTCAGTTGGAAGAAGGTAAGGAGAAGGAGCATCCAGCTGACCTGCATGGCTTTTGGCAGTTTATCATTTCTACTCTTCAAAGACCTGAAAGTTATAATCCGATAACTCCACTTTGATTTCAGCACCAATGAGTCTCTCAAATCTCTTTTGTTCTTCAGTTTAACAGCTTATGATCCATACTGTCTACAGATATAATGCGTACTGTCTACAACTACCTGAAGGGAGGCTGTAGACAGGTGGGGGTTGGTCTCTTTGCCCAGGCAACCAGCAATAGAACAAGGGGACACAGTCTCAAGTTGTGCCTGGGGGGAGGTATAGGCTGGATCTTCGGAGGAAGTTCTTGACAGAGAGAGTGATTGGCATTGGAATGGGCTACCCAAAAGGGGGTGGAGTCGGTGTGCCTGGAGGTGCTTAAAAAAGACTGGATGAGGCACTTAGTGCCACGTGTTGTGGTAGGCCTGATAGGCCCACAATAGGTTTATACATGTCCTGCCTTGCCTAGGCATGTTTTTCTGCTCCACCAGAGAGGCAAGCACAGGAAACGGACACAAAAGAACCTTTGCACTAGGCCTTTGCACTAGGCAAGCATGGGAAATGGACAAAAGAGGACCTGGAGCCACTGAGTCTGGCCTGCCCAGGGTCCTGTGGTGTAAGGTACACACACTTAGCTTGTGCCTGCCTAGTGCAAGGCCTGTGCTTTTCCCAAATTAGAGAAAAGTGAGCCTGTGGCTTTGCCTAATATGGAATGGTTTGGCTAACTGCCATCCTGATTGGCTGTTCTTGTGTCCAAAGTGCAATTCATCTCGGCCCACATTGTTAAAAGGAGGTACGCAGGTGAACAACCTGCTTTTGCTTCCCTACTTTTGCTTCCCTGCTCTTTGCCTGCTCTCTCTCTACTGTGCCCAGCCATGCTGCTATTGCACACTGCCTGGTAAACTCCACTGTCGTGAGTTACCAGGAGCAGACCCTGGATGTCTACACACGATCAGCCTGTGTGGCCAGCGTGACATCGTGCTGAGACTGCACCACATCCTGCCTCTGCACCTGAAGGTCCTGCTTAGAATTCCTGGACATACATTCAGACCATACAGAAGGAGGCAGGAGAACAAGATCAGATATTGTCTGCATCCTTTCCCCAGAAGCTGGGAAGATTCAAGCCTCAATGTCCAACAAGACAGAGTCCCCTGAAAGCATTTGGGCACTGTCTGGGCTGTGGCTAGCCCCCGCGAGGGTAATAATAATAATAATCTGTGAGTAAATGCTTAAATGCCTCTTTGTAATTCTCTATTGTCTTCTGTCATAGAGCAGAAAGAGCTTGAGCCCAGCTACTGAGCAAGTGGAATTTGATCGTGGGAATAATCTCTTCCAGTTCAATTAATGTTTAACTATTTTGCTGGTTATATTAGATGTAGAAATTATCCATAGAATGTTTTCATAATCATGGAAGAACCAAAATATTATTAAAATTAATGGTTGGGGGTGGTGAGAGGTCTGAATAGCAAAATTAATAAGCAATAGTAATTTTGAAAAATATCATCTTGCATCAATTGATTTCCTCTCCCCAACACCATGGTCTAGTTGATTGGACAGGGCTGGGTGCTAGGTTGGCCTGGATGGTCTTGGAGGTCTCTTTCAACCTGGTTGATTCTATGATTCTATGATACTTGTATCCAGATCTTTAAAATATTTTTTGTGACATTCATTCACAAGCTTGCTAGAAGCTGTAACCCTGCATAGTTGCTAGCTTCCCAGTCGTCAACAAACCCAGCCTTTTCAGAACAACTTCTGTCATAAAAATTGCATCCCAAAGTGGAACAAGCAAATATTAGTGGTGTCTGTGTACTATAAACAGAAAAAAATATATTACAAATCTACAGGTTACTCATTTAAGACTCTGAGAAAGCACAGAGTGGAGATACAATTGCCCTTACTCTTCCAAACTATTACAGGAGTGTAATGATGTAAACACTGATTTGCAGAATATCCATCCTTGGTCATCATAGGAGGATAGGCTTAATGTCATTAAAAATTAAAACAAAAAAGAATCAACTAAAGATTACTCCTTAGATTACAAATTAACACATGGTTTGAGGATTTTTTGAAAGGTTCAGCAGAAATTAGTATGAGGGGAAGATGGGAGGTGATGAAGTCGCTGTCCCTGGAGGTGTTCAAGAAAAGCCTGGCTGAGACACTTAGTGCCATGGTCTAGTTGACTGGGCAGGGCTGGGTGCTAGGTTGGACTGGATGATCTTGGAGGTCTCCTCTAACCTGGTTGATTCTATGATTCTATGATTGTTGTAATACTGACATCTCATAATAGAAAGTTGCCATTCCCTGAAGGTTTCATCTCTAGGAAGGTGACAGTCATAACATAATTTAACTCTAAATAGTATTCTTCAGAACTCTTTTAATATTAAGATACAGAAAACTGTCCAAGACATCTGGACTAAAAAGCATATGTGGAACAACAAAAGATGCGTTATGATAGATCTGCAAAAGTGCAACTGATATTAAATGTTTGTTTTGTTTGGTTGGTTTTTTTTTTCTGTTCATGTATGAAGCAATTCAGGAAGAAAAGGGAAAATAATGACACGGAGTCCATTTGTCGTGTTCATAAATATTTAAACAATGACAATGAGTAACGTGAGAAAATTAAAAAAAGGTAAGATAGAATCATAGAATCAGTCAGGATTGGAAGGGACCACAAGGATCATCTAGTTCCAACCCCCGTGCCGTGCCCAGGGACACCCTACCCTAGAGCAGGCTGCCCACAGCCTCATCCAGCCTGGCCTTAAACATCTCCAGGCATGGGACCTCAACCTCCTCCCTGGGCAACCCATTCCAGGCTCTCACCACTCTCATGCTGAAGAACCTCCTCCTCACATCCAGTCTGAATCTACCCACCTCCAGCTTTGCTCCCTTATTCCATTGCACATAACAAAGTAGCTTGTGGAGAGTAAAACTAATGACTACTGTGTGTGGATAGTTTAAGCACAGTATGGTTTCAAAACATTCTCAAACAGTAGCAAGCTATGACAGAAAGTGCAGCCTCAGCCAATAGCTTTGTGCAAAATACAGACACTGACAAAGTCCATGCTGAACAACTTCCTCCTCACCTCCAGCCTGAATCTCCCCACCTCCAGCTTCGCTCCGTTCCCTCTAGTCCTGTCATTACCTGAGAGCCTAAAAAGTCCCTCCCCATCTTTTCTGTAGGCCCCCTTCAGATACTGCAAGGCCACAATAAGGTCACCTTGGAGCCTCCTCTTCTCCACACTGAACAGCCCCAACTCTTACAGTTTGTCCTTACAGGAGAGGTGCTCCTTCCCTCTGATCATCATCATGGCTCTGTAAATGTTAATCTATAGGAAGTATAGAAAGGCAGATGTAGAAAAAAGATGTGGGCTTTTGGGAAGAGAGTGATGGTAAACCACTGAAATTCCACATGTGTTTGTACTAGTATGAGAAAAAGCAGATGTGCTAAGACAAACTGCTAACAGGAGAAAAAGAAAGAAGTTATTTCATGTATTAACTGCTGTGTTTAGTCTCATGCAGTTATAGGAATGAATTAGTCTGCGGTATTAGAATGATATCGTAAACCAAAATGTAAACAAATTAAATGCATACATACTTGTATTGATATATTAATTCTAAGTGCAAAGCACTAACACTTTAGTTACAGACTAGTAAATTATATTTCAGTGAAACAAACATGACAAAAAGAATCCCAAAAGATTGTATTACCATAAAACTATATTTTTAGAACAGATTTTTATTACAGCACATTGAGCATTTGTTGCTGCAATGCACCTTGAACTCTGCAAAGCTTCAGGAAGATCAATGATTGCATCTTGCTACTGTACAAAGATTTGACGTATCTTTTTCCACTACCTTGCACCTTTCAGCACCAATTGTCTGCACTTCTGCAATTATAAAAATGGCAGTATTCTGTTTGAAAACGTTGGAAAAAATGAGAACACCAAGGAAAAGAGCAGAATCTTGATCATCTAGAACAAGAGCCAAACACAATGCTTTGTCTTCTGATACCCAGTTGAAAGGACAACTTAGGTTCCTCTATTGCTTCCATCCTCTCAGCAGAAGGGAATTCCCTTTAGTGTATGCAGATGGACAAAGGGACATCATATAGGTTCATCCAACTTAGTTACATTATTATTAGTTGATTAAATAATTATTATGTCTCCCTAAAGATTTGATTTATTTTTTAAAGATACAAAAACACATCCGAAATGTACTAAAGGAATCATTTCCTAGCTCTGATTTTGAAACCCTGTTCTCCTTTTTAATTGATTCTCCTATATAGTTTTAACTGTTAACTTTTCCATACAGGCCACTAAGTGTATTTTAAAGAATTTGCCTTTTCACAACACTTGCAACAGTAAATTTGTTGCACAAAAGGATTTCAGCATTGTGTGTAGTGGCTGTCAGGATAAAAGCAAAACATAAGCGATCTTAGTATATTGTCTTAAAATCTGGCACCATGTTCAAAGATGTTTTGCTGATTTTAAAATGAAACTCTATACCTAAACAAAGTATAACATAAACTAAAACATAGAACTATACTGTCTGCTGTAATCCATTATTATCTCAAAGAACAATGCAGAGATATACATCAATGTGCCAATTACCTTAAATTAATATCTTCTCTTTAGAATCTGGTCTTTGCCAGAGGAGAAGAGGAGGCTGAGGGCAGACCTCATTGCTCTCTACAACTACCTGAAAGGAGGTTGTAGCCAGGTGGGGTTGGGCTCTTCTCCCAGGCAACCAGCAGCAGAACAAGAGGATGCAGTCTCAAACTGTGCCAGGGCAGGTTTAGGCTGGATGTTAGGAAGAAGTTCTACATGGAAAGAGAGATTGGCATTGGAATGGGCTGCCCAGGGAGGTGGTGGAGTCTCCATTCCTGGAGGTGTTTAAGAGAAGGCTGGGTGAGGCACTTAGTGCCATGGTTTAGTTAATTAGAAGGGTTAGGTGATAGGTTGGACTCGATGATCCTAGAGGTCTTTTCCAACCTGGTTCATTCTGTGTAATTCTGTGTAAGTTGGTTAGCCAACCACCCTTCATCATCTGGCTGATTGTTGACAGCTCAGTGGTACGTGAATCAAGAGCCAGAATGACATTTGCTAATATAGTGGGGAAATTATTTCTGGCACCAAACTGCACTTGCAGGTTATAAGAAAATACTTTCATCCATCTCCACATTTAGTTCAATGAGACCATCAGAAGAATGGTTGGCAAGTCCTGTGTGTATGTCACTGTGTTACTGTGGGGAAAAATATTTGATCTGTCTAAATAAATCCTAATGAACAAGAGCATGAACAGCAAATTGATACATTTTGAAAGTTGGCAGATGGCATTTGCAAAAGACTTGAAGTAACTTAAAAACTGAAAGTCGCTACAAAAAAGTAAACATAAAGCCTTCTATGTATATCTTCCTAGTGGAGGGATGTCCCAGAGTCCTAAGAGTATCAAGAATGGAGACTGTGATGATTTGGGAGTTACCTGCCCCCCTACACTTAAGAAAAATCACCCAGACTAGACTCAGATGGCTGGAAGTTAAAGAATGAAGCTATAGCTACAGCTTAGCACAATATACAAGCATATTTACACAAATATATACAGTTATATACAAATTAAAAGTAACACAGAAACAAAATACTCCTCCCAGAAACAATCAGAGTCTCCAGGAGGACTCCCAACCCAAACCCCCTTCCCTTTCCCTCTTTTTCTCCCTTCATTAATAACTAGATCAGCCAACATATATCTCACATGATAAATCTGAAGATCTGAGGTGAGATGTCAAAAACAGACAGCAAGGAGGTTAGAAAAGAAAGGGGTTAGGTGGATTAGAGAGTTAAAGGCAGAGTCAACCACAGAGAGCAGACCGCCAGAAAGAAGGCACAGCCAGAAGTGAGAGCTGAGCAGTGTGTGTGAAGTGCCCATCTTACCTATATTTTGACTAGTTCCATTTCTCAGCAGAAGAATGAGTGATATAGGGCACATTGTTTGTTTTTCCTTTCTTCTCACAGCTAAGGATTTAATTTCTCTCAGTAAAATATTTCAGTTAGTCTCAAACCAGCACAGGAGACATTTAGTATTTCCCTACTGAGCTCAAGCCTCTTCTCTCCTTGGAGTGTAAAGATGTCCTGACATCTTTCTGCAACCTCTTTCCTAAACAGTGTATATGACTACAGCACTATGAACACACCATGGGACCAGGCAGCTAAGAAAGCACCTTGGTGTCTCTTGGAAGGATTTAAATGAGCTGAGCACCTAAGTGAGAATTTAGGGGTATATTTAAGAGTAAATTATATCACTTTTGTAACCTTAGGCAATTACTGAGATGCCTAAGAAATATTATCTTAGATTTCTTCTGTGGAGAGAAAAAGCACTCCAAGATGATAATTTATCTCATTAAAATCTGTATTATAATGCTGTCTTTCTTCATGGAATACTGTTTACAGCAATAGGTTCTTGACTTCTGTGCCTCATTTAGACAAGGTGAGTTTTCTGTAGATTTCCCAGGAGAGATTATCAACTTAATTATTTTATCTGTATGCCTCCCACTACTGCATGGCAGCAATCTACCTTCCTAGGACTATTTGTAAGGGTGTTTGGAATGGTTCATATCTGTTCATCAAGGTGTCCATCTCTTGCTTATACTAGAGGGTGATAGTGAGTGGCTCAATGTGCAGATAGAGATCAGTGATACGTGATGTCCCTCAGGGGTCCGTGTTGGGACCATCACTGTTTAATATCTTTATCAATTACACAGATTGAGTGCACCCTCAGCAAGTTTGGAGGTGACATGAAGATAAGTGGTGCATTTAACACATGTGAGGGACAAAATGCCATCCAGAGGCACCTGGACAAATTTAAGAAGTGGGCTCATGTGCACTTGAGGTTTCAGAAAGCCAAGAGTTAGGTCCTGCACATGGATAGGGGAAACCCACAGTATTGATACCATCTGGGGAATGAAGAGATTGAGAAGAACCCTACAGCGTTCTTGAGTATACTGGTAGATAAAAGCTGGACATGAGCTAGCATGAAAAGAAGTGTGGTCAATTGATCAAGGGAGGTGATTCGGATCTTCTATTCCACACTGTTAAGACATCACCTAGAGCACTCTGTCCAGCTCTGTTGTCTCCATTAAAAGAAAGACATGGACCTGTTTGAATCGGTTCAGAGGAGGGCCACAAAAAGTATCAGAGTACTGGAACATCTTTCCCCTGGGAAGACCTTACTGTGGCCTTCCAGTACTTAAAAGGGGCTTATAAGAAAGATGGGCAATCTTTTTTTAGCAGGGCCTATTGCAAATGGGCAAGGGTTAATGATTTTAAACTGAAAGAGAAGAGAATTACTTGGGACATATGGAAGAATCGTTTTTACAATAAGGATGGTGAAACACTGAAACAGGTTGTCCAGGAAATTGGCCACTTCTACTTGAGACCAAGTTATATATCTGCACAAGAAGTTGTGATGAGCTAGGACAACACACATGTCCTTATGCTCCTGTACTTTAGGTCTATTCTATCAGAACTTTGTCGAGGAAAATGTTAGGGATTTTGATCTGCTAAACCGTTGACACATCTCATAATCCATTTCACATGGTTTGATCATGAATTTATTTGGTATAATAAAATGAAATTTCACCTTGAAGAATTTGAAGTTCTCAACCCTGAATTACCAGGCTGTCAGAAAATTTCTTATAACTTCTGTGCCAATTGATTGGAAAAGCCAATTACACCAGCACAAATTTAAAGACAGAGATATTACTTTTTATACAATAAAATGTAAGAACAATGAATAAAATGCATAAAAGCTATATTGCCATGTTTTTTTCAGCACTCTTGGCTTACACTATGTGTGACAGGATCTGCAATACCTGTTTAAGTCTTTGCCTCTCTCTTCCAACAGGCTCTTGTGCTAGTTTGAGCATAGCTGGGATGTTTTGGTGAGAAGAACTAGATAATAGGCTGAGAAATGAAAATAATGGTGAGGTCTACTTCCCTCACAGTCTTGCTGGGATGTGTAAAGAAGAAAGGCAAAACAAAGATTAAGTCACTTTGCTTGGGCACTTCGTGCTGGGCTGTTCTCTTCTGCTTTGCCTGCTGGGGAGAGCTGCAGCTGCTGGCTGAACTCCATCTTGCTTTCTAACCTCACCCTCCATTTGCTTCGGCTGATTTCACCTTTGCTTCTTAATCCTCTTGGCCGAACCTCCATTCTTCCTTGGGACTGGGGTAAAGTTGAGAGGGGTAGGGGGAAGGTTAGGGAGTGGTTGAGAGCCCCTCCTGGGGACTCAGGTTTCTGGGAGGGGAGTTGTGTTTCTGTATTACCTTTTACCTTGTCTATTTCTGTCTATAACTGTATATACTGTAAATATCTGCTTGTAAATTGTGCCAGCTGTAAACATAAGCTTCATTCAAAATTTCCAGAGCTGGCTGAGTCTAGTCTGGGTGATTTCTAAAGTTGGAGTTGGGGCAGGGGATACCCAAACTGTCACAGCTCTGAACCATCAACTATGCTAGATCACAAGAGAGTAGAATTTGGGCTGCCTTATGTCCTCTCGGTCTCAGGCTGTGTACAATATCCTTAATGGACTCAGAAGAGCTAATAGGCAAAAAGACACACTAGTATTTCCTTTCCTGTTTGAAAGGAGGTGAGTAAACCCAAGAGACAAGCAGGTAATTTATAGTTAAACATTTTCCTTTGATCTGTATATCGCCTTTTCTGTTTTGAGCTAATTTGATTAAGTACTACAAAGGGGGAGCCAAAGAGAAAGGTTTTCCTTCAGGCAGCCAGCCAGGAAGCACAGTAGCAGAGACCTAATTTATTATTATTGTTATTATTATTATTGATCGATCTGCAAGTGATACACATAATTGACTCAGAATAACAGAGGAGCTGAATTAAACCTGAAACATCTGAGCAAATTTAATATGGGGTTTTCCAGTGCTAAGAGCTTGGCTAGTTTCAACTACAACAATACCAATTCCACAGAAAATGTAAATAAAATTGCATTATGGCTTCACAGGTTATTTTGTGTCAGCTGAACTTCAATGACTGACATTATGGATGCTGTTACTTCACTGCAAGTATGAAGAAAAATGCTCTAGCTTATGTCCTCTCTTGTTAAGACTTAAGCAAATGCACTTCATATTACATTTCCTGTCAGTGGCAGAGTCAAAGTACAAAGTAATTACCTACATCCGATTTAGTCATCTAGATGCCTTTTATAAAGCACAGGGAGAAATGGCAGCTGCGTGGAATGATTCATCTCACTCTAAAGTAGACAGCTAAAATATATCAGAAGAAATATGTCTTAAAAGTGTCAATTTCTTTTTTTACTAGGGATCCCACCACTTTAGATAGGGACATCTAATCAGATTTGTATGAGACATACTCAGCCACAGTTACAGCAACCCAGTTTACACATGACAGTTCCTCTATGGCAATAATTCATTTGTATGTTTGAGCTGCAAAACTTTGTCACAAAGAGCTCACTGCATATATACACATCACATCCTCCTGCTTGCCCTGGCTATGAAAATGTAAAAACATAGAATCATAGAATGGTTTAGGTTGGAAGGATCATCCAGCTCCAACCCCCTGCCATAGGCAGGGACACCTCCCACTAGAGCAGGTTGCTCAAGGCCTCATCCAGCCTGGCCTTAAACACCTCCAGGGAGGAAGCATCCACAACCTCCCTGGGCAACCTGTGCCAGTGTCTCACCACCCTCACTGTAAAGAACTTCCTCCTAACATCCAGTCTAAATCTCCCCTCTGCCAGTTTAAACCCATTCCCCCTCATCCTAACATTACTAGACCTTGTCAATAGTCCCTCCCCAGCCTTCCTGTAGGCTCCCTTCAGATACTGCAAAGCCACTCTAAGGTCTCCTCGAAGCCTTCTCTTCTCCAGGCTGCAGAGCCCCAACTCTCTCAGCCTGTCCTCATAGCAGAGCTGCTGCAGCCCTCTGAGCATCTTCGTGGCTCTCCTCTGGACTCACTCCAGCAGTTCCATGTCCTTCTTGTGCTGGGGGCTCCAGAACTGCACACAGTACTCCAGGTGGGGTCTGAGGAGAGCAGAGTAAAGGGGGAGAATCCCCTCCCTTGCCCTGCTGGCCACACTTCTCTTGATGCAGCCCAGCACAGGGTTGGCTGTCTGGGCTGCATGTGATGAATCATGGGTTAGAGAACTGCCATGAAGTAAGCTTTGAGTTTTCTGATGCTCTAAGGGGACTTTATCCTCCACAGAAGAAGGTCCCAGCTATAGCTTCATAAATTCTAAGTTCAAAATACTCACAGCTTTTGACTGTCTTTAGCAGGAAGTATAACATGGCATAACCTGGCAAAATAACCAATTCAGTCTTTCCTATACTGCATCTTCTCACTAATTATTTA
Source organism: Tricholaema leucomelas (assembly GCA_013400475.1). NCBI lineage: Eukaryota > Metazoa > Chordata > Aves > Piciformes > Lybiidae > Tricholaema lacrymosa > Tricholaema leucomelas. The sequence goes on along the minus strand of WAAF01010145.1, from coordinate 35,748 downwards.
TTTGTATGATTTTTTTATATTTAGAAGCTGTGAATGATTGGAGAGCAAAATTGGACCAGACACACATCTACTATGTATGTACACAGTGCTATGACAAAGAGACGCCGTTACAGAATGAAACAACCAAAATCAGTAAGAAGCACTCAATCATCAACAGTTAAGATAATGAATTGCAAGGTTTGTTCATTCTTCAAATCTCTGTTCCAGTACAGAAAGATATCATCTTTACTTGATTGCTCAATGTCACACAAAAGCACCCTGAGATTTCTCTGACCCACAACATCCATGTAGATAATACCCAGCGTAATATCTCACTAGGGCAGATGCTACCACACATCAACTACCAACTGACATCAGTTAAAGGGTGTCGTGGAGGGCCCATAGGCCCAAATAGGCTTATTCATGCCTTGCCCTGCCTGGACATGTTTTTCTGCCCATAACCAGAGGTAAACACATAAAACGAGCACAAAGGGTTATAACAAACATGGTGCCATAAAGTCTGGCCTGCCTAGCACCCCTCATTGTGTAACATGGTTACGTAAGCCCCTGAGCCTAGCTTATGGCCCAACGGGTTCTAGGCCCATGCTATTCCCATATTTGGGAGGTCCAGGCTTGTGACTTTGCCTATTATCACAGTATCACAGTATTACCAAGGTTGGAAGAGATCTCACAGATCATCAAGTCCAAGCCGTTACCACAGAGCTCAAGGCTAGACCATGGCACCAAGTGCCACGTCCAATCCTGCCTTGAGCAGCTCCAGGGACGGCAACTCCACCACCTTCCTGGGCAGCCCATTCCAGTGTCCAATGACTCTCTCAGTGAAGAACTTTCTCCTCACCTCAAGCCTAAATTTCCCCTGGTGTAGCTTGAGGCTGTGTCCTCTCGTTCCGGTGCTGGCCACCTGAGAGAAGAGAGCAACCTCCTCCTGGCTACAACCACCCCTCAGGTAGTTGTAGACAGCAATGAGGTCTCCCCTGAGCCTCCTCTTCTCCAGGCTAAACAATCCCAGCTCCCTCAGCCTCTCCTTGTAGGGCTTGTGCTCGAGGCCTCTCACCAGCCTCATTATGGTATGCTTTTGGCTAACTGCCAAGCTGATGGGTCATTTTGGTGGCCAGTGGGCCATTAATCTTGGCCCACATTTGATAAATAGAGACACACGGGTAAACAAGGTGCTTAGACTCACCCACTCTTGCTTATGCTTGCCTGTGTGCCTGCCTGCCTGTTCATCCGCAGTGCATCGACTTTATTCTACAGAGACAGAGTCTCCTATGGGCTCCCAGCCAGCTGTGCACACTTGCACACCATTGTGGTGAGTTTCCAGGAGTAGATCTTGTGTTGCCCGTCTTTATCTATGGAGCTCAGTCTCCCGTGCAGCCGTGCACCCTATTGCATGCCTGCTGCCTTATTATTGCCTGGTGTGCTTCACTGCTGCTGAGTTACCAGGAGCAGACCCTGAATTGTCTGCACGTGATCTGCCTATGTGGTCAGCGTGACACCGTGCTGAGACTGCACGGCATCGTACTCCTTCTGCACCTGAGGTCCTGCCTAAGAATCCTTGGACATAGCGTCCAGAAGAAGCCAGGAGAACAAGGTCAGAGACTTCATCCTTTCCCCTGAAGCCAGGAGGATTTCAGCCAGCATCCATGGGCAGACTCCCCTGAAGATTGGACACTTGTAGTAGGCTGTGATGTAGCCCCGGAGGGTGATTGATAATTAATAAGAATTTGTGAGTAAATTCTTTAATGCCTCTGTAATTCTCTACTGTCCTCTGCCATAGAGCAGAAGGAGCTTCAGCCCATCTATTGGGCAAAGAGCATACTGACCCCAAGAGGTATTTGCCGCAGGGAAAAATCCTCTCTGTTTGTAGTTTGAATGTCTGCAAGTTATTAACAAGTCACTGTTTGATATTATTCCTAGAATGTCTTTCATAACCATGTAACATCCTAAATAATATTAAAATTCAGTGGTTGGGGGTGGTGAGAGTTCAGAATATTAAAGTTAATAAATTACACATTTTTATAGAATATCATCTCTCACCAATTAATTTCTCCCCTCCGCCACAATTGGTGTAGGTGGCAGAATACCCCTCCGTGACAAACGGGGAATATGAACTACCCCAAGCAAGAAAAAAAATGTATAGAATACATAAGAAACTCTATTCATGGTAGCTTAGAAACTATGTAATATATATACAGCACATAATGTATCTTAAGAATTAGAATAGCTTTTTTTGCCTCCAAACAAAACTGCTGTCAATGTCTTATCTAAGACTGTGATTTAACAGTATTTAGAAACAATACTGCTGAGACATAATATGTTTTGCAGAGTGTATCCTGGATTTTAGTTACCTAAAAGTTTATCTGCTAATTTCTGTTCTTTGAAGTCTTAGCATCACCACTGTAGCAGCAGTTAAGTTGTATTTAGGGATATACTTCATCATAATCCCATGTTTCCTGAGGTTTATTACTTTATATAAATTATCTGCTCATAAAGTTATTCTCAACCCAAAGAAGGCATTTTGGAACAGTCTGACACAACACCATTTGACTACTTAGAATTTGCATGTTCAAAAATGTGCTGCTTCTTTTGCCTCCTTTTTGATGACACATTAACATACTTGTCAACTTATGGTACTTGAAATTCCCCAGCTTTCTTAAGGCGCCAGCTTGCAGTTCTCAACAAGCAGAAATGCTTCTGACACGTTTGGGAAAATGCTTAGAAACAGCACAGGTTTAAGTGTTGCTCAGTTAGGGAAAGGTCTGCGATACCTAAAACTTCCCAAAAGGTAGTAGGGACACTGAAGAAACTATGAAAGTTTGTTCCATCTTCCAGCCAGTCCACTGGCATGGAAAACCCTGCTTCTGCCTTTTTTCCCTCTCAAAACAAAGTAGACATAAATTTGTTTATACTGGCTGGAAAAAATATTTACCTGTCTTAAACAATTATGTTTCTGTAAGGATGCTATGGCAAAAAAGGTGACCATGCATATCAACATCTGACACTTGGCCACAGCTCAGTGGGCTTGTGTCTAGGCATTCTGCAGTGAAATATGGGTCTAGACATAAAGCTGCTACTCTCACATGATCCTCTGTCTAACAGTTTAGTGACAGCGTCAAAATAATTAAGCACCTCAGAAAAACAGCTGTAGAGTCTGATCTAGCCTCCTGAACAATGATGATGAGGCATGGGCTATCACCTCCTCACATTTGCTTAACAGAAAGCCATATCCATAGAAGTCAGAATCACTGGGAATTTTCAAATACAGAAGGAGAGGGGAAAAAAAGAAACACAAGGAGAAAAAAACCCAAGCAACTAAAACCAACTAGCCCTTCTTTATTATTTGGGCTTCTAACACTTGCTGAATCTTCACAAAAATGAAGCTATATACATTACAACAAGAAACAATGTTCACAAACAGAGGCAGTGTCGAAAGAGGTGTTTTCCTGGTCTGATGAGTCTGTCACTCCAGCTGACATGTACTGTGAGGTAATAAGCAACACCTTCTCCAAATCCCAGAAAGGAAGGAGATAAACGGCACTGAATTGGCTGTGTTTCCCCAAAATGTCTCAGACAAGCTACAGCCTCAGCAGGCTGAGCAGCTGAGTCCTTGGAGACTGGGCTGAGTCTCAGACTGAAAGGAAAGATTTATTGCCATCTGGTAACGATGATGCTGATGTCTCAGAGAGACACAATGGGCTATACAGTGGCACCTGGCAACTCTAAAACTAGAGGGACATAATTAAGTAACTTAATTTCTGGACTGCTTATAAAGTTGGAAAATCTACATTATGTTTATGCTGTTCAGTTACTTTTGGCAGGGAAAGAAGCACGTGGGAAACCAAACCTTTAAGAGGCTGAGATGAGCCAGACTGAAGCAGTCACTGTCATCTGCTGTCTTGTTATATTATTCAGGGACTCCTGTTATACAGTATGGATCACCTAGGATTCAGATGCTGAATGTAGCAACCCTCTATCATGCTGCTTGGCACTGAGTGACTGCTGAAAAACATAGCAACCTTGGTGGTTAACACCCTCTATATATATTCACAAGACAGCTGCAGCATAAACATCTCATAGCACAGGCTTCTCCACTCTTCATCTGCCAGAATACCACGGCACTCCCAAAGCTTCCTACAGGTATACAGCAATACTGGAAAATATTTGCATTAAAGTTCTCATATTTCTCTACAGGCTGCTAACTATTAATGGAGGTGGTGGCAGCAATCTGAGAGAGACAAATACTCCTGTGAGTTTGAGCAGAGTTTTGAAACAGCATGGCAGGATAGTGAGACAAATGCTCTGTTTATGCTTGCAGCCATAACCTCTTAGCAAAACCAGCAGATACTGGTGGGCAAATAGAATCATAGAATCATAGAATCATAGAATGGTTTAGGTTGGAAGGGACCTCAAGGATCATCCAGCTCCAACCCCCTGCCATAGGCAGGGACACCTCCCACTAGAGCTCAAGGCCTCATCCAGCCTGGCCTTAAACGCCTCCAGGGAGGAAGCATCCACAACCTCCCTGGGCAACCTGTTCCAGTGTCTCACCACCCTCACTGTAAAGAACTTCCTCCTAACATCCAGTCTAAATCTCCCCTCTTCCAGCTTAAACCCATTCCCCCTCGTCCTAATATTACCAGACCTTGTCAATAGTCCCTCCCCAGCTTTCCTGTAGGCTCCCTTCAGATACTGGAAAGCCACTCTAAGGTCTCCTCAAAGCCTTCTCTTCTACAGGCTGCAGAGCCCCAACTCTCTCAGCCTGTCCTCATAGCAGAGCTGCTGCAGCCCTCTGAGCATCTTCGTGGCTCTCCTCTGGACCTGCTCCAGCAGTTCCATGTCCTTCTTGTGTTGGGGGCTCCAGAACTGCACACAGGATTTATACATAGGATGTAAACATAGGATTGTTAGCCACACTCTGGACATACAGAAATTAAAGAATGCAACAAAACCAGAGGCTGACCTCTAAACCCTGAGCCTTTCTAGTTTGTTACATCAAAACCAGATATGAATATGAAATACTTTGTTAATTTTCACTGTAACTCTCCATCTGGAACTTCAACTTATCTGGAAATCTGAAAATCAGTGTAGAAATTTTCTGGTTTACTGCCATTTCTAAAATTTATTGGTGAGTTGCATGAAATCTCCCACCCTTTTTAAACAATTCAACAATAGCTGATCTGACTATTTCCATCAATAATTAATTTATTGATTATTTATGCTAATGTGATTCTGGTAGCAAACTTGGAATTGTTAAGCCACAGACTAACAGCTTCGTAAGTTGTGAAGAGCAAACTCAAATAAAAGATGAGTATATTGCAGCTGCAAAATTATGCATTACTCAACATTAAGTCAATGAATAACATTCATAGCTGTGTGTGTTATAGCACAGGATCACACAGGATCACAGGATCACAGCATATAGGGGTTGGAAGGGACCCAAGGAGATCGAGTCAACCGCCCCTGCCAGAGCAGGACCACACAACCTAGCACAGATCACAGACGAACACATCCAGACAGGCCTTCAAAGTCTCCAGAGAAGGAGACTCCACAACACCTCTGGGGAGCCTATCCCAGTGCTCTGTGACCCTTACAGTAAAGAAGATCCTGCTTGTGTTAAGGTGGAACCTTTTTTGCTGCAACTTACACCCATTGCTCCTTGTTCTGTCACAGGGAGCAAGTGAGCAGAGCCTGTCCGCCCAGTCCTGACCAGCCCTGACATTTGTTAATTCCCCTCTAAGTCTTCTCTTCTCCAGTCTAAAAAGCCCCAGGTCCCTCAGCCTCTCCTCATAAGCCATGCCCTCCAGTTCCCTAATCATCCTTGTAGCCTTCCACTGGACCCTCTCCAGCAGATCCCTGTCCCTCTTTAAATGTGGAGCCCAAAACTGAATGCAGTATTCAAGATGAGGTCTCACCAGGGCAGAGTAGAGGGGAAGAAGAAGCTCCCTTGATCTGCTGGACACACTCTTCCTAATACACCCCAAACACCTTTCTTTTGTTTTGTTTTGGTTTTGGTTTTGCTCATTTATTTGTTTGTTTGGTTGGGATTTTTTTCTTGGCTTAGGTTGGTATTTTTTTTTGTTTGTTTAATTTTTGTTCCAAAAGACATGAGCAGGAGACATGAAGCCAAATTCAATGTCTGGAGAAAGCACTTCACTGTGTTAACCCAGCAAGAAAAGGAACAATTAACAGCTATCATAAAAACAACCCTTCAGGATTCTGCAGAGCATAAGACAATTACTCATGTTGAGGTGAAGTCCTCACTCTTTACCTTTCTTTCTTTTTTTTTTTTTTTTCCCTAGACCCAAATCCAATTTGTTTTTCTTCCAGAGAATAACCTACTTTATTTCACTTTTTAGCTCCAATGGACATAACTGCTGTGTAGACTAACAATGTTTCTGTGGCAAGAGGCACCAAAAATATGCTAGTATCATTGAAGAGACAAATAGAAAAAGCTTGATTTGGCAAGATGTTCTTGTTGACAAAGAACAAACATGAAGGGTCCACACAAATTCTGAAAAGCTTAACCAAAAAGAAAAAAATAATGATCACATGGAATGGTATAATTTTAAAAGCCTTTACAAGTGTCTCTGAAGTACCTTGAAGGCAAACTAGGAAAATGTTTTTGAGTGTTTGTTAAGGTTTTTGGTTGCGTTTTCCAGCATAATATTAAGTCTAGGAGCACACTATAGTACTTTGTAGTAGAATTTAAGACTTTGTAAGTGTCTGTATTTTGCACAAAGCTATTGGCTGAGGCTGCACTTTCTGTCATAGCTTGCCACTGTTTGAGAGTGTTTTGAAAGCATGCTGTGCTTGAACTATCCACACACAGTAGTCATTAGTTTTACTCTCCACAAGATACTTTATTATATGCAACGGAATAATGGAGCAAAGCTGGAGGTGGGTAGATTCAGACTGGATGTGAGGAGGAGGTTCTTCAGCATGAGAGTGGTGAGAGCCTGGAATGGGTTGCCCAGGGAGGAGGTTGAGGCCCCATGCCTGGAGGTTTAGAATAGAATAGAATCAACCAGCTTGGAAGAGACCTCCAAGATCATCCAGTCCAACCTAGCACCCAGCCCTATCCAGTCAACTAGACCATGGCACTAAGTGCCTCAGCCAAGCTTTTCTTGAACACCTCCAGGGATGGTGACTCCACCACCTCCCTGGGCAGCCCATTCCAATGCCAATCACTCTCTCTGTGAAGAACTTCCTCCTAACATCCAGCCTATACTTCCCTCAGCACAACTTGAGACTGTGGCCAGGCTGGATGTGGCTCTGGCCAGGCTGATCTAGGGTAGCGTGTCCCTGGGCATGGCAGGGGGTTTGGAACTAGATGATCCTTGTGGTCCCTTCCGACCCTGACTGATTCTGTGAATTACTATGGAGTTTTATAATGTAACACTTTTGTCACAGTTTTCTTATAAGAGATGGAGTCTCATTTTGAACTTCTTGTTTGCTTTCTTTTCTGTCACTTCCATGTCATTCATAATGTATCATGATTGACTTGAAAGTTGTGCCAGACAACACAAAAGGTGATCCCAGTCATTAAAGGTTTCCCCTTGCTGGCATGTAAGCGCAGCTCTCCACAGAGTGCTTATTTGGTTTTATGTGCTTAAAGGATGTGTATATTTTTAAATCCATTTCAATAAATAAAGCACTGGGCAAAACCTAGTATCTAGTGTGCTCTCCTTGTAATCACCTCAAAGCACTGACATTTTTACCTAGGTAATCATGTGTACTACAGGAGAAGAGACAGCATTTATCCCGTACTTTAGAAAATATTAAGTACTAAGTTATATTTTTTTTCAAAACCTGATTCAGAAGGGGGAAAAAGATATACATAAGAATTAAGGTTCCAGGAAAAAAGATTAGATAATTAAAGATCAGCCTAAAAATTGAGTCTGTGCTTATGGTTTGTTGCATATTGAGGGTTTAGGATAGAATCATAGAATCATAGAATGGTTTAGGTTGGAAGGGACCTCAAGGATCATCCAGCTCCAACCCCCTGCCATAGGCAGGAACACCTCCCACTAGAGCAGGCTGCTCAAGGCCTCATCCAGCCTGGCCTTAAATGCCTCCAGGGAGGAAGCATCCACAACCTCCCTGGGCAACCTGTGCCAGTGTCTTACCACCCTCACTGTAAAAAACTTCCTCCTAACATCCAGTCAGAATCTCCCCTCTGCCACTTTAAACCCATTCCGCCTCGTCCTAACATTACCAGACCTTGTCAATAGTCCCTCCCCAGCTTTCCTGTAGGCTCTCTTCAGATACTGGAAAGCCACTCTAAGGTCTCCTCGAAGCCTTCTCTTCTCCAGGCTGCAGAGCCCCAACTCTCTCAGCCTGTCCTCATAGCAGAGCTGCTGCAGCCCTCTGAGCATCTTCGTGGCTCTCCTCTGGACTCGCTCCAGCAGTTCCATGTCCTTCTTGTGTTGGGGGCTCCAGAACTGCACACAGTACTCCAGGTGGGGTCTGAGGAGAGCAGAGTAAAGGGGGAGAATCCCCTCCCTTGCCCTGCTGGCCACACTTCTCTTGATGCAGCCCAGCACAGGGTTGGCTGTCTGGGCTGCATGTGCACACTGCCAGCTCATGTTGAGCTTCTCGTCGACCCAGACCCCCTGTTATGAGCTCCACTGCTGAGGATGCGAAAGGTTACGCTAAAGATGGAAAGAGATAATTCATTTTTCAGAAAATACACCTCTCCCGTTTGCCATGAGGGGGATTGTTTTCTTGCCCCTAAGATGTTTCTTTCTTTGGTACTAAATTCTTACAGGTTAATGAGCAGATCAGTCATCTTACTGAACTAATTGATTTTCCAAGGAGTGCGAAATTTTTAGTCATTAGCTGGAGTAATGGGACAGCAGGAACAGTAGGACAATACTCATGAAGGGGTCCCTGGGCTCAGAAAAGAGGTTTTGGGCCCAAACACATATACAGATGATCTGAGATTAAGGAAACTCTTCAAAGAACTTTAGCATAGCTGACACTGCTGGGGTGAGATAAATCACAGTATCACAGTATCACAGTATCACCAAGGTTGGAAGAGACCTCACAGATCATCAAGTCCAACCCTTTACCACAGAGCTCAAGGCTAGACCATGGCACCAAGTGCCACGTCCAACCTTGCCTTGTAGAGGTCATGCCTCCTAACTAGCTCTAGCAGCAGAAAGGCACAGGACAGCAGACCAGAAACTTTGCTGAGGACAACATACACATGCACAGCAACTGTGTCCTCAGCACAGTCCTCAGCAGCCCCTGAAGCTAATATGCCAACACATCAAAGACCTAATCCACTTGGAACTTCTGAAGGCAGATGCAGCTTTGCAGGCTCACTTCAGCAGGGACACACCTGGTGCATCTCACTGACCTCAGAGTCAGAGATGATGGGCCTCTCACTTGCAGGATGTAAGAACTGGAGAGGGTCTGCATCACCAAGTAAAGAAGCTGTTGGTCAGCAGGCTGTAAAGCATCAGGGATTGTGAGAAATAAGTAAACTGGGTCTTCTCTGAGACCCTGTGGGATATAAGCTAGGTTTCAGCTACAGTGAAGGAGATATATCAGAGCCCATGCATACAAAGCTGTAAAAGAGACTTCTAGGACAATGAAGACAAGGAACTCATGACCTCTCACCAAGAGAGCAACTGCTACCTGACCTGTAGATCTGCAACTACAGATTAAGGTCAGCCAATGGCATCCTGGCCTGTATCAGGAACAGTGTGGCCAATAGGACAAGGGAGGTTATTCTTCCCCTGGACTCAACACTGTTCAGGCCACACCTTGAGTATTGTGTCCAGTTCTGGGCTCCTCAATTCAAGAGAGATGTTGAGGTGCTGGAACACGTCTAGTATCTCCTGGTGCCTGTTTTGAATAGCACCTACAATTAAATAACTATGTTTTTTGCTTTTGGACGCACTCAAAATCTGGCTGGTCCTGATCCTGGACAATTATACTAACTGCCCCTGCTTTGACTACAGAGTTGAACTAGATGTTCTCCAGAGGTGTTTTCCAACTTTAACCATTCTGTGAATTTATCAGCTTTAATAGAACTAAAATATCTGATATTTTTCAAACAGAGCAAATCAAGAATCTGTGTCCCTTAATATTTACCTGCTATCTTCACTGAAAAGTCAATATTCCTGCTACTACTCATCCAAAATGCTTAATATCCATGAAAGAAATGATGCACAGGGCACTCTACCTTCTGACTTCACCCAGTCAGCAGATTTAGATACTTAGTTGTATTTGTTGTACCCTGTAAGATACACAAAATAGATTTTATTGTAAAAGATATGTTAGGACTGAAATATTTTTTTAGCTTTCTTTTTCCACCTTCTTGTTAATTTTGAAGTGGTTTTGGATATTAGTTTCCTCATCTGATTTTAGCTGTTATGAGCTCCACTGCTAAGGAATAGATTTCCCCCAAACATATTCAAAACAACTCTAACTGGAACACTTCAGTTCCTAGAACTTCAGGTTCTCCATTCCCTAGTGAGAATTGTTGAGAAATATAAATTAAAATTAGTTTCAGTGCATTGAATTAATTATTCCATTTATTGGTTATTATCTTGCTTTGTGGTTTTATGTGCCTCTGAACTGTAGATGGAATTAAAAAAAGGAGAAGAGAGAATCAACTAATTAATCTGAGACTTCCAAACAGAGAAAAAGTTTTGAAAGATAGGAAGAAAGTAAAAACTTGATTAAACTAATCAACAACAGTGTTGATATGTTGAAGGGTAGGAGAGTCCTGCAGAGGGACCTTGACAGTCTGGATGGGTGGGCAGAGGCCAATGAGATAAGATTTAAGAAGGCCAAGTGCAGGGTTCTACACTTTGGCCACAACAACCCCAAGTAGCACTACAGGCTGGGGACAGAGTGGCTGGAGAGCAGCCAGGCAGAGAGGGACCTGGGGGTACTGGTAGATAGTAGCTGAAGATGAGCCAGCAGTGTGCCCAGGTGGCCAAGAGAGCCCATGGCATCCTGGCCTGGATCAGGAACAGTGTGGCCAGCAGGACAAAGGAGGTTATTCTTCCCCTGTACTCAACACTGTTCAGGCCGCACCTTTAGTACTGTGTCCAGTTCTGGGCCCCTCGACTCAAGAGAGATGTTGAGGTGCTGGAACATGTCCAGTATCTCCTGATGCCTGTGAATAGCACCTACAATTAAATAACTATGTTTTTTTCTTCTTCAGCAGGTAGATACAGATATTTCTTTTTTTAGCAATGCTTACAAATATGGAAGAAAGTATGGAAGAATGTAAGTACATAAGTATGGAAGGAAGGTCAGTGAAATAGTTAGCAAACATATCAACCTCCTGATTTCAATATTTTATTCATAATTGTTGGGGAGAAGAAATTAATTGATGCAAGATGATATTTTCCAAAATTACTATTGGTTATTAATTTTGCCATTCAGAACTCTCACCACCCCCAACCACTAATTTTAATAACATTTTGGTTCTTATGCAGTCATGGAAACATTCTATGGATAATATCTACATCTAATATAACCAACAAAATACATAAACAGTAATTGAACTGGAAGAGACTATTCCCGCGGTCAAACGCTGCTTGCAGCCAATACACCATTTGCAGCCAATACAATGTTTGCCCAGTAGCTGGTCTCAAGCTCTTTCTGCTCTATGGCAGAAGGCAATGGAGAATTACAAAGAAGCATTTAAGCATTTACTCACAGATTATTATTATTACCCTCACGGGGGCTAGCCACAGTCCAGACAGTGCCCAAATGCTTTCAGGGGACTCTGTCTTGTTGGATGTTGAGGCTTGAATCTTCCCAGCTTCTGGGGACAGGACACAGACAGTCTCTGACCTTGCTCTCCTGGCTANTTGTGTCCGTTTCCCACACTTGCCTCTCTGGTGGAGCAGAAAAACATGCCTAGGCAAGGCAGGACATGTCTAAGCCTATTTTGGGCCTATGATGTCTACCACAACAATAATCTCTGATATGCTACAGAAACATGACATCTCCCAATGCATTAATTATATATATAAATGCATGTATGCATGCATGGAAATACACTTACATATGCCAGAAATATATAAACATAGATTAAATTTGTATTTCATGCAGCTATATGTGCATTGAAAGTTGATGTTCACTGTGGTTTCTTTGTTTTCATAGAATCATAGAATCAATCAGGTTGGAAGAGACCTTCAAGATCATCCAGTCCAACCTATCATTCAGCCCTGAAGTCATCTAAAACCCAACAAAAGAGTGGTCTGGCAAGGCTCAGTTCTGAATTAATAAACACTTCCAGAGATGAGTATGTCTTAAAATATTCCAAGCTCAACCCTCTGGCAAGTGGATTATTTAAGCACAAACAAATGAAGATGCATCTAGATGATTTGGCACTTTGGCTACAGTAATTTAGTGAGATAAGATTTAATGAAGATCAAGATAATACTCAGTACAAATATAAACAAGAAAGCTTCTCCACTAAGTCATAAAGGAAGAGATTTAGGAGCATGCAGAGGATAATTGTAAGTAAATCAAATGAACTCCCAGTACAATGCATTTTGAAAAGTTTCACTCTGGAATTTATACACATATGACACTAACATAAACCAGGAAAAATGATTGTTGAGTTTCTCCTTTACTATTCTCCTGTAGGCACTTAAGCACAAAGAACTAGCTGTGCTCACAAGTGTCAATCTGCAATATTATATATATATCATAGAATCATAGAATCATTGAATGGTTTAGGTTAGAAGGGACCTCAGCTCCAACCCCCTGCCATAGGCAGGGACACCTCCCACTAGAGCAGGCTGCTCAAGGCCTCATCCAGCCTGGCTTTAAACGCCTCCAGGGAGGAAGCATCCACAACCTTCCTGGGCAACCTGTGCCAGTGTCTCACCACCCTCACTGTAAAGAACTTCCTGCTAACATCCAGTCGGAATCTCCCCTCTGCCAGCTTAAACCCGTTCCCCCTTGTCCTAACATTACTAGACCATGTAAATAGTCACTTCCCAGCTTTCCTATATCTATCTATCTATCTATCTATCTATCTATCTATCTATCTATCTATATTTGACAGGCAGTATGTTAGTGAGATCCTTGTCTGCCTCTTGGTGGACACAGAAGATGGAGATTCATGTGGCAACAAAACCAAAAGGGTTACTTACGGGGTGGAAACTGCAGTAGTGGTTGAAAATGGTCACATAGGAATTAGGATTCCTCCCTCCAAAAAGGTGACCAGCTGAAATGTGCCTACACCAATAAATACAGCATAGGCAACAAACATGAAGAGCTGGAAGTCATAATGCAGCCAGAAAACCATGACAGTTTACATCATGGGAACGCTGCGGGATGACTTGCACAAGTGGACCACTGCAGTGGATAGCTAAAACCCTTCAGAAGCAGTAGGCCTATACATTAGGGACTGTCTAGAGCTTAATGATGGTGGCAAGAGGGTTCACTGTTTATGGGCAAGAATCAGGGGAAGGCTGACAAGGCAGATATCACAGTGAGATTCTGTTATAGACCACTCAACCAGAATGAAGAGGTAGAAGAAATATTCTGTAAGTACTTGAGAGAGGCTCACAATCGATAGTTCTTGTTCTCCTTGGGGACTTCAACTTAGCACATATCTTAGCACACAGTAGAGAGAGAGGAAACTGTTTCAGAGGGTCCAGCTCCTGGAGTCGGTCACTCTCTTCTACACTAAACACAGAAATGTCTATGTCTTTCTTTGTAAATGCTCTGCTTGCATGTTTATTATGCAGGCAAGTCAGGAGGAAAAACACAATCTCTTGCTTGGTCCTTTCAAATCCTTTTTTCAGACAACTTGAGGGTAATTCAGCTGGACTGGTTTACATGCTTATTTCTGAATGTAATGAAGTGAAGTCTGAGAATGCTTATTCTTTTTGAAGACAATCTAGGATAACTATCTCAGACTTGGACAGCTGAAGCTAGGTGAAATGAAACCCATTCCATGCGACTTAACTTTCGGTTCATTGCACATGTAGATGTATTATCCAAACTTCAGCTGCTAAACTATGCAGGGAGGAAGATTATGTTGATGCTTCTGTATCTTCACACTTTGTCAACTGCTGTTCAAGTTTTTCCCCTGGTCTTTTTTTTTTTTTTTTTTTCAATTGAACATTTTAATCAGTTTAAACACATTTGCACCTCTTAACACTTCCATGCATTCTTTTTCACATTTGTCAGCATGTTTTATGGATCATGATAAACCCCTGGGGATGTTATCACTTTATTTTGCAGTGATCTATGATGAATCATAATTTAAAACTCTGAGACTGTTCCCTCAGTTATTAGGCCTGAGGAAAATTGAAATGGAATAATTAAAAAACACAACAACAAAACAACAACCTGAAATTACACAAAGATAAGTGAATAAGATTATTATTAATATAGACACCTACTACAGCTGTGGGCTATGCTTATGCAGTATCTGCACTGCAAACATAATGGAGTAATTAGTACCTTCAAAAATAAAGCCAAGGGAGTAGAGGAAACACTGTGCACAGTAAGACACAGTACTGATAAGAAGGCAGCGTTTCTGGACTGGAAAGAACCGTAGATTCACCAGCTACTTGTATTCTGACAGCATTGAAGCTCCCTCAGCAAAATGGGGATCTCTTGCTAGAGTGAAGTACAATAACTCTCCTGAACATGTCTGCAGCTGAGGCTTCCCAAGCTGATCTAAAACTACCATTTTCATGCTACTGGAAGGTTCTTCCAGGGAATTTTATCTCTGACAAAGGGAAGGTCAGATCTCCAATTGACTAGACCTTAAGCAGTCAACCAGGACTGCTTATAATGCAAGTGCAGCTCTCTGCTGTTCCCAGAAAAATTTACCAAAATGAGTTCCCTGTAGTCTTTCAGGAGACATGTAGGAGCGTGTGCCAACAAAAGAGTTTGCCATGGAATCTATCAGTTGTCCACTGACACCAAAATCACAGAGCTTGATTTCACCTCTAGAGTTTACCAAAATGTTCGATGGTTTAACATCTCTGTGCATTATTTTACGCTTTTCTCTCAGATATGTGAGTCCTTTTATTACTGCAATGCTAACTTTGCCCAGTATCTGCTCTGGAATTCTTCCAGCCTTTTTCAGTACTTGATCCAAGGAGCCACCATCCATATGTTCCATGCAAATGCTGATTTCTCCATCACTGTAAAAAGCTCCGTAGAAGCCTACTATGTAGGGAGAGTTGCACTCGTGTAGAACTTGCAGTTCGCGAATGATCTGGTTTCGAATAGCTGGCTTTATCTCTAGGTGAATTAACTTTCTTGCCATTATGAGACCAGAAGGCTTGTGAGATACTTTGAAGACTACCCCACCATTTCCAGCTCCTAGCTCACTGATCTTCTCAAAGGCATCATCCTTTAGCTCTCCCAACTTTTTGTTTCTGGGTAAGGAATGCTTCAAGATGCTTTCGTTGCTGCTCATCCAACTCTAGTTCTTCCAGCTTCTTCTGAAGTGCTTCCAAATTTGTCTCTGCAGAGCTGGTCCCGTTGACGGCGGATCCATCCGGAGCAGGGTTGAGCTGAATCGGCCCGGGCTTCTTCTTCGGCATTTTCGCCCCCAGATGGCGCGGAGGGTAACGGACGGAGAAGCCCTGGCCCCACTTCGGCCAGATTCGAGGGACTTCCTGCGGCGCAGCGAGGTTGGGGGCTACCCTCGCCGCCGACGCTCCTGCGGGCTGCGAGCAGCCTCCTCAGCGGGCAGGTGCCTGTGATGCCGCCGCCACCAGACCCCAGCCGCGCCACTCCTCCCACCCAGCACCGGCCTCCCTCGACAAACAGCGCCGAGCTCACTCCCTCCCAGCAACTCCCCAGGATATGCTTAATGTTGCATGCATCTTTGTATATCATACATGTACTGCATGCATTAAAAACAGTGATATCAGATTTAACACATGAATGGAAGGGTTTTTGAAGGCACTTTGTGCGACACGGAACCAGGCTGCAATACCATAGTATCAGGGGGATAATAAGAGATGGGGCAAAGGCCTGATACAAGCCAATCCAAATCCAAATCAGGAATCCTTTATTGCACCCCAAGCATGGGGTTATGTACTTTTCTATCAGAAGGCTACATAAGAAGGTTACAAATCATCTCAGACTCTGATTGGTTACATGCACCTGCGTTAGGACTACGTTAGGATTACACACCAATTGGCATAGACATTCTTCATATTCTCTCAACAACACATACGTTGTGTCTGGCAATTCTAAGTCAGCAGAGATAGTTGAAAACCACAGACTCCAGCCTTACACTTGTTTACACTTGCTACACCAGTCTCTAAGGTCATTCCAACCCTCTGTCAGTACTTCTGAACTCGTGCACTCTCGCTTGTCCATGGCTTGGGTTTCAGTATTTCAACAGCTGTACCACAGACAACTCTATAAAATCACTGCATTCAATAGTACTATATCCAACAGCCTTACACACTATGGATTAGTAAAGGGACTTAGCAAGAGAGCACTGGGCACTGTGGGCATTGTCTTTCCTTGGCTTTTGATTTGGTCACTTTAAACAGCTCTGTTGAATACAGACCTGCCATAAGAGAAGGTTGCTCTATGCTAAGCTGATAGAAGCGATCTACATATGCCATACGGAATCAAGGCCCAGGTTCGGTTCCTGACACACTCTGTTAGGTATCCTAGACATAAATCTGTCATTTCAAATGTGACCGTGTCCCTCTGCATAACAATCTTCTCTGACAAGGGTAAAGCAAGCAGAATGAAAAAGCTAAGGAACATCTCAGCCCTGCGTGTTAGGTAAGGCAGGGTCTCCTCTCCTTGTCTTCTTGCTATCTGGTTGGTTTAACCTACAAGAAAGTGAGATGCATCTGCAAAAGCAAAGAGGAAATGACGGGCAGCATGATCACTGACAGGCAGAAGAACTGACCAAACTGCAGCTAGAAGACAAGCAGGATTTAGCAGATTTAAGGAGAGACAGGAGGCAAAGGCACAAGAACAAGCTAATAGTTTCTGAAGCAACACAGAACAGCACAAGACAATAACCACAAGAACTGCCAAAACACTATGTGTAATTGCTATAGCATCTCTTTTGAGAGCCATCATTTCTTTTTTTTTCATTGCAGAAGTGTCTTGAAGGGAGGCTGCAGGGACAAGAAACACAGTTCCCCTAATCTGGTTTAGATGTCACACATCTACGTTGTGAAACTGCATTTGCATTGGTGAATTCTAGCTTTAAAATTACCTGAGGTAAATGCTATCCTGAGTAACTCTTTGCTAAAATACTATGAAGGCAGAATTAGGCAAATTTAAATCTAGCTAAGGCTAAGAGAAGTCTTAGGTAGAAGTAGCAACAAGATAGAGGAAAAGATGAAAGCAAAACAACTGTCAGTGTGAGAACACGGTCTCAAGTAAAAGGAGATTATAGTCTTAAGTGGCAGACAGAGATACCTGTTGAAAAGTTGACAATTCTTCCATTGAAACCTGTAGGTTTTTATCTTTGTGTCTGGCACTGTGCATTAAACTTATTTTGACAGAAGGTGAGATGTTGTGAGCATGGATGAGATAACAAAATAAAATCCAACATCAAAATGAGTTTTTGGAAAGGAAGCTCATTAAACTCTCCTTCTACGACAAAGTGACCTGCTAAGTGGATAAGGGAAAGGCTGGTGGATGTTGTTCAGCTGGGTTTTAGTTAGGTATTTGACACTGTCCCCCACAGCATCCTCCTGGACAAACTGGATGGTCATGGTTTGGGTGGGTGAACGCCTCACTGGGTTTAAAAACTGGACCGATGGTCAAGCTCAAAGAGTGGTGGTGAACAGAGTAAATCCAGTTAGTGGCAAGTCACAAGTGGTGTTCTCTAGGACTCAGTTTCGGCACCAGTCTTGTTTAATATCTTTATTAATTATCTAGATAAAGGGATTGAGTGCACTCTCAGTAACTTTGCAGATGACATCAAATTAGGTCCTTGAAGGCAGGAATAGACTGTGAAGGGACATGGATAGGACTGATTAATGGGCTGAGGTGAGTGACAGGTGTTGCACTTGGATCACAACACCACCATGTGATGCTACCGACATGGGAAAGAGTGACTGGAAAGATGCCCATCAGTAAAGGACCTGGGGGTGTGGGCTTTCAGCTCACTGAATATGAGCCAGCATAATACTCATGTGGCCAAGAAAAACAAAAGTATCCTAGCTTGTTTTGAAAATATTTTCATCAGCAACACTAGGAAAGTGATTGTCTCCCTGCTCTCAGCACTAGTGAGGCTGCACCTTGAGTACTGTGTTCAGTTTTCAGCATCTCACTCTAAGAAGGAAATTGAGCTGCTGGAGTTTGTTCAGAGAAGGGCAGTGATGATGGTGAATGGTCTAGAGCACAAGTCTTGTGAGGGGCAGCCGATGCAAGTGGGGTCATTTAGCCTGAAGAAAAGGAGGCTGAGGGAAGACCTTGATACTCTCTCTCCAACTGCCTGAAAGTCACAGTGAGGTGGAGGTAGATCTCTTCTCCCTAGTACCAAGTTATAGAATGAGAGAAAACTGCTTCAGCTCGTGACAGGGCAGGCTTAGATCGTATACCAGGAGAAACAACTTACTTAAAGAATGGTCAGACACTGGAACAGGCTGCCCAGAGAGGTGGTGGAGTTGTCAACCCAGGAGGTGTTCAAAAAACATGTAGACATGGTACTTTAGGACATGGTATAATGACCCTGGTGGTGTTAGGCTGACAGTTAATAATCTGAGAGGTGTTTTCCAATTGAAACAATTTTATAATTGTAAACAAAATGATATCTCTTTTACCTACTAAATAAGTTTCAAAGACAAAAAGTAATCTAAGAAAATATAAATGAAATGCTACCTTCCTAAGGAGTAAAACCAGAAATGTCCAATCAAGAAGAAAATTACAGTATTGCTAACACTATAGCTGGAGTTGGTTTTCAGCATGTGTGAATAGGTTTGCAATATATTATGATGTGGAATGACAGTCAGGACAGGATATAAAAAGTAAAATGATGAATGCAAGGCAAAACTGATTGTGCATGAGAAGAATGTTTTCTCTTCCTCCTAGGAGTGCAGTTGAGGGTAAGTGTGAGCAAATAGATTTTACTCACTCTAAACTGGGCAGAAGAATTTGTATGTGTACTCTCTTATAGGAACAACATGTAATTTAGCTAAAGCTTATTTTGACTTGTTTTGTGTTTTGATGTCTTTAAGTTTGTGCTATTGCAGGTTCTCCTGGGAAAGAGCTTTTCCTAGCAATGCCTCAAGGAAGAAGTATATTGAGGCTGTGAACCTTTGCAGGAAGTAATTATTTGCAAAGAGCAATTACTGAGGAAAGGCAACCTTCAGTGGTCCTAACTAACAACTGCTTGATAATATTGTCTGGCCATTAAGGATGTTCTTCCTAAAGTGCTCTGTCACAATACTGTTTTTCCCCCAATGTTTCAATACTATTCCCTTGAATCTGTGTAAATCTCTTTTAACAGTATGTGAACACATGAATTCCCTGAAGTTACTGGAAAGGACTACCTCAGGAAAGAAGCAGCCCTCAAAAGAACTGAATTCTTACTGATTTCTAGGATAGGAGTTTAGTCCATTTCAGTAGAAAACAACCTTGGTTTCTCCAAAGGCTTTCTCAATTGCCTAACATTTGTTTGGATAAAAATTCTCATGGAGAGAAGGGAAAGGAAGGGAAGGGAAGGGAAGGGAAGGGAAGGGAAGGGAAGGGAAG
>WAAF01010145.1:0-15453 GCA_013400475.1 Tricholaema leucomelas | reverse complement strand
AAAGGAAAGGAAAGGAAAGGAAAGGAAGGGAGGGGAAGGGAAAGGGAGGGAAGGGAAAGGAAAGGAAAGGAAAGGAAAGGAAAGGAAAGGAAAGGAAAGGAAAGGAAAGGGGAAAGGAAAAAAGGAAAAAAAAAAAAAAAGCCAAAACCACACAGCATTGATTGAAGGCAAAATAGTCAAGACTGAGACCAGAGCTATCTCCTGAGCTGTCTCCTCAGTGTAATATTCAATCTGCAACTATTTAATCTATGATAGTGACATACGTTTATTTTTGTTACAGACACTACTGTAGCATGAAATTGGAGAAGGATTTCCTTACAGCAGAAACGGATTACAACATTTTGTAATGAAAAATTAAGTTCCTGCTAGCTGGAAGTTTCTTCTATTTTTATTTTTATTGTGCCTGCTCAGGGAAAAAATAACACTGTTGCTTTGATGTGCCTGCACTTCTGCTGTTCTCTTTTGTAGGTTTTGGAGTTAAGTATAAGGTAGAAATAGAATCATTGAGTTCCAGCTCATATGCAAAGATTTTAGATCACTTTAAATCTAGACTTTCTTCTGGTAGCACGTGCTCTATGAGCTTTGGATCCAGGTGAAGGCAGCTAGATACTGGTTATACTGTTGTGTGGTGTTTCCTGGGCTTCATTACTTCGGGAGAAGTAATGGCGGAGAAAGGGGCTGTGAGGACTCAGTACAGAGCCCTGCTACAAACTCCTACCATGAAATCTGACTCTGCTTAGTCCCTTCAGAAAGCAACAGACTATTTCACTCTTGAAGTTGATGAAAACATTAATGTGCCAGCATTCCCTTCTCTTCCCATGTGATGGACAAAGTTATCACTATTGCAATGATTTCCAATGCTTATTGCTTATTATTATTTAGGGTCTGTGCCCAGGGAGGTGGTGGAGTTGCCATCCCTGAAAGTGTTCAAGAAAACACAGGATGAGGCACCTAGTGCCATAGTCCAGTTGATTGGATAGGGCTGGGTGCTAGGTTGGACTGGATGATCCTGAAGATCTCTTCCAACCTGGTTGATTCTATGATTATGCAAAATTATCTGATAAAACCAAATTGCTTTTAAAAAACTCATCGGTGGAGTCAATAGTATTTTTACCCTCAATGTAACAGAAGGGTTTACTAAATCCTGAGATAATGTGCTAAAGCTTGGGTAGACCTAAAGTAATAGAATTGGGGCTGTTCAGCCTGGAGAAGAGAAGGTTCTGGGGAGACCATCACAGTCTCACAGTATCACCAAGGTTGGAAGAGACCTCATAGATATCAAGTCCAACCCTTCATCACAGAGCTCAAGGCCAGACCATGGCACCAAGTGCCACGTCCAATCCTGCCTTGAACAGCTCCAGGGACGGTGACTCCACCACCTCCCTGGGTAGCCCATTCCAGTAGTTAAACCATATAGAGGCATTTCAGTGTCTGAAGAGGACCTACAGGAAGGCTGGGGATGGACAGTTTAGAAGGCTTGTAGCAATAGGATGAGGTACAACATTTTTAAACTAGAGCAAGGGAGATTTAGGATAAACATAAGGAGGAAGCTTTTTATGAGAGCAATAAAATATTCACAGAATCACAGAATTAACTAGGTTGGAAAAGAGCTTTGAGATCATTGAGTCCAACCTATCACCCAACACCTTCTAACTAACTAAATCATGGCACTAAGTGCCTCACCCAGTCTCCTTTTAAACACCTCCAGGGATGATGACTCCACCTCCCTGGACAGTCCATTCCAATGGCCAGTCACTCTTTCTGTGAAGAGCTTCCTGGCATCCAGCCTAAACCTGCCCTGGCACAGCTTGAGGCTGTGTCCTCTTGTTCCATCACTGATTGCCTGAGAGAAGAGACCAACCTCCACCTGGCTACAACCTCCTTTCAGGTAGTTGTAGAGAGCAATAAGGTCTCCCCTGAGCTTCCTCTTCTCCAAGCTGAACAACATGCTGAGAAGTCTCCTAGATGCAGAACATGGACTTTTTGTATACATTTTAAAAAAAATCATTTGTTTAATGAATTCACTAAGAAGAAATCCTATTGTTTGAAAAAGAGTAAGAGTCAAATGCAATATTTTATTAGCCCAGGGATGTAGTTGAAGCCCCATCCCTGGAGACATTCAATATCAGGCTTGATGTGGCCCTGGGCAGCCTGATCTAGTTGGAGGTGTTCTTGCTCACTTCAGGAGAGCTGAGCAAGCTGACTTCAGAGGGTCCTTTCCAACTCAATGCAGTCTCTGAATCTGTAGATGACATCTGTTGCTTTGCTCATATGCACCAGCACTGTAACCCCATCGCAGAAAGACATCAGATTTGTCAAGCACAGTTTGCCCTTTTGACTGTTATAATCACTTTCCTAATTTACTTGTGCCTTTACATAGTTTCCAGAGTGATCTTGCCAGGCATAAAGGTGAGACTGACTGGCATGTAGTTCCCCAGGTCTTCCATTTTTCCCTTTTTAAAAATGAGGGGTTTATTTCCCCTTTAACACTCAGTGGGAACTTCACCAATCTGCCATGGCTTCTCAGATACGATGGATAGTGATTTAACTTTATTCACCACTTCCCTCAGGACTGGTAGATGCATCTCATCCATGGCACTAAGTGCCTCATGCAGTCTTTCCCTGGTGGTGTTCAAGAAAAGGCTGGATGAGGCACTTAGTGCCATGGTCCAGTTGACTGGCTAGGGCTGGGTGCTAGGTTGGACTGAATGATCTTGGAGGTCCCTTCCAACCTGGCTGATTCTATGATTCTATGATTTTATGATCCAGTCCCATGGGCTCATGTGCCATCATGTTCCTCAGATGATCTCAAAATCTGATTTTCTTCAGCAGATGGTTCCTCATTCTCAGTCCCTGCCTTTGTCTTCTGTGTCTTGAGCAGTGTGGCTGGAGTGCTTGCAGGTGAAGACAGATACAAAATAGTTGTTGAGTACCTCAGGCTTCTCCCTATTCTAGGTACCCAGATATCATTGCCTCCTGACTTGAGCCCATATTGTCCCTGGTCTTCCTTTTATCAGAACATACCTACACAAGCTTTTATGTTGCCCTTGGTGTCCCTGCCCAGAATTCATTCTATCAGGGCTTTAGCTTTCCTAAATTTGTCCACTCTTTAGAACAGCTCTAAAAGACATGAAACTAGTTAATGACTTTGATACTCTTAGGACAGAGAATTATAAATTCCACATACTATTGAGGGAGAAAAGAAATGATTTTTTAAAAGTTGAGGAGGTCAGAACCTTTCTGTGACTTGCAAAAATGACATTCCATTTGGTTGTTGGGGTTTTTTTTTCCCCTTCATCATTCACTATTGTACACCACTATGTTTCATTTCTCAATTTCATCTCTCCCAGATGGTTTTTAATTGATGGAAGATGGCTTTCACATTTACCATTGTAGCTGAAATAATGGTCTGAAATTCAAAACTTAAATATTAAAGCTACACATTAGGCAGAAACATCCAAAAGGTTAGACAATGGAATAATTTGTCAGGGGAGACATAGTTGAATCATCATTACTACTAAAATGCAAGAACAGACTAGATAAAATAGATTATTAGAAGATTATAGTAAAGGGTGAGCATCAGCTGCCCTCTGTTGCTTCCTGTTTTCTAATTTAGCATGCATAACATGGCATGCATAGCAAGGCTGATCTGAACTATTCCACAATGCATAGCATGCTATATTGTGATAGTCAAAGCACAAAAGAAATGGGGTCAGAGCATTTGGCAGGTGAAGCAATAAAGTTTATATATATATATAATTATAATGTATATGCATGTATGCATTTGTATGTGTATGATAGGTGAGACTGGATGATCATGGAGGTCTCTTCCAACCTGGTTGATTCTTTGATTCTATGGTTCTATGCATGTAATATACCTTACACTTCTTCCATTTGTGTTTTTTGTGTTTGTTTTTAAAATCATGTCTCACAGCCCTGAGTTTTAACTATGATGATGCATAGTCCTGCACAGTATTACTCTCTAGTGTGCAGTAATCTCCCCCCCAACATGTTTGAACATTTTGATATTTAATACTTTTGCTCTCTTCCACAGCCTCTATGTTCTGAACGAGTGCAGGGGGAGAGAGAAAAATCAGCTCTCAAGTAAGGAGGGACCTTGCCAGGCTGGATGGGTGGGCAGAGGCCAGTGGGGTGAGATTTAACAAGGCCAAGTGCAGGGTTCTACAATTTGGCCACAACAACCCCAAGCAGTGCTACAGGCTGGGGACAGAGTGGCTGGAGAGCAGCCAGGAGGAAAGGGACCTGGGGGTACTGGTAGATAGTAGCTGAAGATGAGGCAGCAGTGTGCCCAGGTGGCCAAGAGAGCCAATGGCATCCTGGCCTGTATCAGGAACAGTGTGGCCAGTAGGACAAGGGAGGTTATTCTGCCCCTGTACTCAACACTGCTCAGGCCACACCTTGAGTACTGTGTCCAGTTTTGGGCTTCTCAATTCAAGAGAGATGTTGAGATACTGGAACGTGTCCAGAGAAGCATGATGAAACTGGTGAGGGGCCTGGAACACAGCCTTGTGAGGAGAGGCTGAGGGAGCTGGGATTGTTTAGCCTGGAGAAGAGAAGGCTCAGGGGTGACCTCATTGCTGTCTACAACTACCTGAAGAGAGACTGCAGCCAGATGGGGTTGGTCTCTTCTGCCAGGCAACCAGCAACAGAACAAGGGGACACAGCCTCAAGTTGTGCCGGGGAAGGTCTAGGCTGGATGTTATGAGGAAGTTCTTCACAGAGAGAATGATTGGCATTGGAATGGGCTGCTGAGGGAGGTGGTGGAGTTGCTGTCCCTGGAAGTATTCAGGAAAAGCCTGGTTGAGGCACTTAGTGCCATGGTCTGGTTGATTGGCCAGGGCTGGGTGCTAGGTTGGCCTGGATGAACTTGGAGGTCTCTTCCAACCTGGTTGATTCTATGATTCTATGAAATACATACTGTAGCTGCTGTACTTCTAATTTGCAGATTGAAAATAAGTACAAGGGAAAAATATGGAGGAAGTACTAAAGGAACTTCTACCACTTTAAGTTGTTTATTTAAAATCTGAAACACAGACTTCATTTTATCATCAACTCTACAGTCTTACTTCAGCACATGTGAGTGCAATTAGCAGTGCTTTTTGCAGCAAAAACCTAGCAGAACTTTACCACAGTTTCTATATAGCGACAAGCCTTCCTCCCCAGCTCCAACACTGCTCTAATTAAAGTAGCTGTGACATTTCAGGCCTCCTCATTTCTTTATGAATGCTACCTGGATCATACATCTTAATTTAACATTGATTATTAGTGCTGATATTGCAGTGAATTTGCATTAGCCTTTGGTTGTGACAGATATTAGACCCCTGCATCACCTTATGTCATAATATGTAACCGAGCACTGCCTCCAGATTTTCCCAGTTAATAAAACCCAGTTGAAATCCCTCCCTCATTTAGCAATAAATCCTGCCTATATCATAAAGGTGAATAATGTGCGTCAGGGGAGAAAAGTTGGGTAGGCAACAGCAGCACAGGAGAAACGTTGCCTGCAGTGCAAGCAGGCAGGCAGACAGGAGCCCTGCCCCAGCATGCCAGCAGACTGCCGATGAGATGGTAAGTGTCTGGAATCCAAGGGTTTGGAAAAGAAACCTGCGATTGGACAAGAATCTGCTAAGATTTTATGTCACCTGCAGAGAGCACAGGACAGCTTTATTAATGCTGAACATTTTGAGCCTGATTCACTACCTGCGTTACTGCAGCTTCATGCTGAGGTAGCCCCATGTGATGGTAAATCAACAGTCAGCTGAAGTGGGGTCCCAGATTCAAATGGCCCAGAGCATGAGGACTGTGCCCTAGACCTTTTAGGGGTTCTTTATTACTGAACACGTCTAACAGTGAATTTTGGGTAAACATCATCTCTGCTCAGGGTGGACTTCCTGGCGTTAAGCTGTAATGTGGCCCTTAGCTTTGAAACTGGAATTAATTATATAGCTTCCCTTCTGGGAGGTTAAATGATATGTCTGCTAAATATTTCTATCCTAAGTGGGACTGTATGACTCAGCTTTATGCCTTTATTTTTTTTCCTTCTGATGAAAGCCATCAAAACTTTTAGAAGTGGAAATTTTACATTAACTGGTTTCTAGAGCAACCCATGGGTGTGTTTTTTAATGCACTCATTTCGCTCGTGCACAACTTTATACAGGCACACACAAAAGAGTCTGCATGCAATTTGTTTCTTGCATTTGATAGCTTGTGTGGACAGAAAGAAAATACCATCCACAAACAGCATCTGTGTGCTCAAATTGAGAATCCCTCCCTTCTTTCACTGACGTTCTTAAGCCTGAAGACATTTTGCTAAACAAAAGACAACTACTCTGAATACCTTTACAAATGCTGATGCTTTTTATTTTCCAGAAAGTGGCTCCCAGTTTAACTCTTGACATACCAAACTTCTGTAATCGACACCACAGATAAAAATAATCATGTCATTTCTGGGTAAATACACAACATAAAAGACACAGACACACACACACACCCCTAAAAAGGCAGCAACTCCCTCCTACATCATATTTTTGCATAGATGTGCATAGATGTAGTAGAATCTCTTTCAGCCAGGATACAACTGATGCATGTATTTGATGATGACTCATAATCACCTTTCCTAGCATAAAACATCACAAAGGCTTCGTCTCTTAGAAAGTGAAAAAAATAAGTTAGAATAGAATAGAATAGAATAGAATAGAATAGAATCAAACAGGTTGGAAGAGACCTCCAAGATCATCCAGTCCAACCTAGCACCCAGCCCTAGCCAGTCAACCAGACCATGGCACTAAGTGCCTCAGCCAGGNCTCTCCTCATAGGGTTTGTGTTCCAGGCCCTTCACCAGCCTTGTTACCCTTCTCTGGACACGTTCCAGTACCTCAACATCTCTCTTGATTTGAGGAGCCCAGAACTGGACACAGTACTCAAGGTGTGGCCTGACCAGTGCTGAGTACAGGGGAAGAATAACCTCCCTTGTCCTGGCCACATTGTTCCTGATACAGGCCAAGATGCCATTGGCTTTCTTGGCCACCTGGGCACACTGCTGGCTCATGAGTTATTACTCATTTATCAAAACCTCTACCCTATCTCACAGAAATTTACCTAAAACCAGAGATTCTCAGAGCTCTTAGTGCCTCTTCTCTTGTAGCTTAAGGTAAAGCCCCAAGTTCAACATAAGAATAGAAATACAGAGAGATCATACTAAGAACCCAGGTACCTACAACTACAATCAACAGAAATCATGTTCTTTTCTGCCAGTAAGATTTTCTTCTGATGCTGACTTTTTGGCTTCTTAAAATTCTTTTCAACTACAGAGGCACAGTTAAATGGAAGAGAAGTTCAGTGTCAAGCAGGTGCTGGAGGCATCATGTAAAAGTTCAGTATTGCCTATACACCATTTCATACAAACATGCTTACATCAACGTATCACTCTTGTGGATGTCTACATATTTCTCTCTAGTTTTCCCAGTGGGACTTTCTCTCTATTCTTGGTGTTGCCTATGGAATATGTGCCAGTGTTGCTCTGATTTATCATGTGAAGGTCTCACTGAACTTTGTAGGATTTCTCTCTGTAGGTCAAAGCATTTCATTAGTCCACATTTATAAGGAGTTTCTTAAGGTTCATACTTTATTGACAGAATTTGATTATGCACAGCTCTCATTCACCTTCTCAAGAGGAAAAAGCAACTGCAAATCACAAGGTATTTGTCTATGTCCTATGCTATATATTTTGGGGTGTATATTTGTACCAGCAGATATAAATCATCCACTTCATCTAGGACACCAGTAAACTACTAAGTAATTGCTTTCTTCTTTGTTCTTGCAACATTACACATGTTATTTGCCATGTAACTACTACTCAAACAATGACAATGCAAAGGGTAAAATTAAACACCTTTTATTGTCCTTACATAATTCCATTTGCCAGCTCAAATGCAACTCACTCCATTTTTGTGTTTTGCAACATATTAATTTGACACTACAGAGTCACAGAATGTTAAGGTTTGGAAAGGACTTTGAAAGATCATCTAGTCCAACCCTCCCTGCCAGAGCAGGTTGACCTATACCAGATCACACAGGAACTCATCCAAGCAGGTCTTGAATATCTCCATAGGAGGAGACTCCACAATCCCTCTGGGCAGCCTGTTCCAGTGTTTTGTCACCCTCACAGTGAAAAAAATTTTCTTCATGCTTACACGGAACTTCTTATGCCTCAACTTCCAGCCATTGCCCTGTCTCCTGTTATTTGGCATCACCAAGAAGAGCCTGACTCTCTCCTCTTGGTACTCACCCTTTACCTATTTATGAATACTAATGAGGTGACCCCCTTAGCCTCCTCCAAACCAAAGAGCCCCAGCTCCTTCAGTCTCTCCTTGTAAGGAAGATGTTCCACTCCCTTAGCCATTTTTGCAACTCCGTGCTGGACTCTTTCAAGCAGTTCCCTGACCTTCTTGAATTGAGGGGCCCAGAACTGAACACAGTATTCACAGTATTCCGGATGCAGCCTCATCAGGGCAGAGTAGAGGGGAAGGAGAACCTCTCTCGACCTACTAACCACAGCCCTTCCACTACACCCCAGAATGGCATTGGCCTTCACAGACACAAGAGCACACTGCTGGCCATGGTCAACCTTCCATTCACTAGGACTCCCAGGTCCTATTCCCCTTCCCTGCTCTCCAACAGGTTAGTTCACAACCTATACTGATAGCTGGGGTTGTTCTTTCCCAAGTGTAAGACTTCTACACTCGCCCTTGTTGAATTACATTAAATTTCTCCCTGCCCAGCTCTCCAGCCTGTCCAGCTCTCACTGAATGGCAGCACAACTCTCCGGTGTGTCAGCCACTCCAATCAGTTTTGTGTCACCAGCAAACTTGTTGACAGTGCACTCTGTTCCTTCACCCAGGTCCTTGATGAATACATTGAATAGTACTGACCGCTGAGGGACTCTGCTAGATACAGGCCTCCAACTGGACTCCATCTCATTGACAGAGAGAGTGATTTGCCATTGGAATGGGCTGCCCAGGGAGATGGTGGAGTTGCCATCCCTGGAGGTGTTCAAGACAAGACTGGATGAGGCACTTAGTGCCATGGTCTAGTTGACTGGCTAGGGCTGGGTGCTAGGTTGGACTGGGTGATCTTGGAGGTTTCTTCCAACCTGGTTGATCCTATTCTATTCTGTTCCCCAAGACCACAGCTCTCTGACTTCTTTCATTCAACCACACTGCTCAAACATCAAGGCCACACGGCCTCAGTTTAGCTGCAAGGATGCTGTAGGAGACTGTGTCAAATGCTTTGCTGAAATCAAGATAAACCACATCCATTTCTCTATCATCATCTATCCACCTGGTTATGTCCTTGTAAAAGGCTAACAGGTTGGTTAACCATGACCTCCTCTTGGTAAAACCACACTGACTGCTCCTAATGACCCTCTTGTCCTTGATATGCCTAGAGACAGCACTGAGGATAAGTTGTTTCATTCATTCACAACCAAATCTCAGATGTACTTTATGTACCTGCTGTATAGTTATACAGTTCTCCTAGGTATTGGAAGAGAGTGCAGAGTGGAGTGGGTAGAAATTTGCTAAAAATAATGTATTTAGATCCCCTAAACTTTTCCAGATTCCCTCAAGAGTAATAGACCTTTCAAGAATATTATCTCTCAACTCTTACTAAAGCTTTTTTAAATAAGTTATTTGTATAGGATACCAAGAGAAACAGAGTTCTACATTCAAGATGTGAGGTGCTGAGAAGACTCTGGAGAGGCTCCAGCAGAGGGCTACAAGCATGATTAGGAGACTGGAGGGGAAGTCTTATGAGGAGAGGCTGAATGATCTGGGACTTTTTAGTCTGGAGAAGAGAAGACTGAAAGGGGATTTAATAAATGTTTATAAACACCTGGGGGCTGGGCAGGACAGGGGGGACAGGCTCTGCTCACTTACTCCTTGGGAGAGAACAGGGAACAATTGGTCTAAGTTGCAGCACAAGAGGTTCCACCTCAACACAAGGAGGAACTTCTTTACTGTAAGGGTCCCAGAGCACTGCAACAGGCTCCCCAGAGGTGTTTTGGAGTCTCCTTCCCTGGAGACTTTGAAGGCCTGTCTGGATGCATTCCTCTGTGATCTGTGCTAGATTGCATGGTCCTGCTCTGGCAGAGGGTTTGAACTCAATGTTCTCCTTGGGTCACTTACAACCCCTAATATCCTATGATCCTGTGATCCTGTGACTCTTGAAGTGCAGTAAATTAACCAGAACTAACACTGAAACATCAAATCTAATACTTCTTCCCCAAAGTAGTAGCATTTCATATAGCATAACTTCTTTCAACACAAGCCTAGTACTTGTGGTATCTGCCACATAAAGTTTACTGGAGGATCTGCACACTCTTCAGACCCCCAGGCTAGCCATCCTATGACAAAAGATTCAACAAACCACCAGCAAGAAAGAGCAAAACCATCCAGAACATCATCTTCAACCTGCCAGGTATTGCTTCCTTGAAATGTCATCTTGCTGGTTGCTGATGTCAGTACTTTCCCTTCAGCAATAAAACAATATTTTAACTTGCTCATCTACTGTGATTGAAACAAATTTGTTTACTCCTCGCAGTTTGTTCATGGTCCAAAATTTCACTCTGTGCTTAGTAATGGCATAAATTAATGGTAGGATAAAGCACTGCCTACTGTCAAGAGCTGTACTCCAGTTATAACAACTTCTATAGTCAAAGATCTACATCCTTCTTCATGTGACATCAACTTTATATCAAACATTTAATAACAGTTAATGCTGTGCTAGTGAGATTTTTGACCTGAAAAATACATGTTATATATTCTGAGCATGAACAAGCTGAAAATGTGTCTTAGAGTTCTAATGGACTGTATGCTAAATCTGAATTACATCATTAACCCTGGCTGATAAACAACAATAAAAGCCAGTATTTTACCTCTCTACATTTCCTTGTCTTAGATCAAAAGAGCAACTCTGAAAGGACACATTTTTTTGCTTCCATATCAAATTTGTAGTTTATTTCATACTGTAACAGCAATTTGATGTAGAGAAATCCAAACATAAGGTAAAGAGGGATGGGCAGGGAAAATAAATCTATTTATTTCTGGCATTATTAGCAATTAAAAAATACAAAAACCTATCACAACAAACAGAATCTGGAGAAGAAAAAAAAGCAACCTTATTCTCATGTATAATTTAGTTTTGTCATGAATTCTTAACAGAACTGTAAATTGGAAAAAAATCAACATCTGCTCAGTGATAGCAGGTGAAGGACATGCAGTCTGGCACCAAATTTCAATCATCCTTTGCATTAAGAGAAAAAGAAATAGCTACCTTATTGCCTGTTGTTGTAAATGTACCCCATAGAGAGAAACTATTTCATTTCTTTTCTGAATGTGATGGTTTGGATGTTACCTGCCCCCTCTCACACTTAAGAAAAATCACCCAGACTAGACTCAGCCACTGGGAATTGAGTGCATGAAGCTATATTTACAGCTTAGCACAACATACAAGCAGATATTACAATATATACAAAAGTATACAAGTTAAAAAGGTAATACAGAAACACAGAACCAGAAACCAGAGTCCCCAGGAGGGACTCTCAACCATCCTTCCACCTTCTCCCCAGCCCTCTACCTTACCTCAGATTTTACCTTACACTCAAGGTAGTTTGGAGGGTTGGCCAGGGGGGTTAGGAAGCAGATGGATTAGTCACACAGATGGCAGATTAACTTAGAGAGAAGTTCATGCAGCCCCAAGGGACAGAGAGAGACTCTCTTGTCTATATTTATGTTCTTGTTCTTGTACACCTCAGCAAGCCTATGAGTGAA
This sequence comes from Tricholaema leucomelas, assembly GCA_013400475.1. NCBI lineage: Eukaryota > Metazoa > Chordata > Aves > Piciformes > Lybiidae > Tricholaema lacrymosa > Tricholaema leucomelas. Next base: position 3,604 of record WAAF01010145.1, on the reverse strand, counting down.
GTCATCACCGTTGTCTCCTTTTCACAGCCTATAGTCTAATTCTTCTCACCAAAATATCCCAGCCAGGCTCAAACTAGCACAGCATATTATATATATTCTTTTAAGACATAATTCTCTCAAGATTTTCCCACTAGATATCATCAATATAAAAATGATGTAGTTGCATGAGTGTGAGGCTAACAAGTTAGATCATTCATGATCTCCAAAACATACAAAGATGCAGTGTGACTTAATGTACATATTGATCCTGCATAAATATTTCTGTACAGATTACTTGCTACCCCAGGACACCAGTTCTTAATAGAGTTTATACCTGGTTCTAAAGTTGTCTTCTGACTCATATAAAAACTGCCTTGAAAAAGAATAAGCATTCCTGATATTACTCTAGAGTTAGGAAAGCAAAACAATAGCAGAAGCAAGAAACCTGACTGCACTTCAAGCTACTAATTTTTCATAGAATTGTTTGGACTGGAAGAAACCAACAAAGGTCATCTAGTCCAACCACCCTACAGTGGGTAGAGACAACTTTAGATCATGTTGCTTAAAGCCCCATTCCACCTGATCTTGGATATTTCCAGTGATGATGTATCTACCACTTTTCTGGGTAGATTCATAGAATCAACCAGGTTGGAAGAGAACTTCAAGATCATCCAGTCCAACCCCACCGCCCAGCCCCATCCAATCAACCAGATCATGACACCAGGTGTCCCATGCAGTCCCCTCTTGAACACCTCCAGGGGTGGGTTGTAATGTTTCAACACTCTCACTGTGAAAATTTTCTTCTTTACATTTACTCTAAATCTATATTCTTTTAGTTTTAAAACTGCTAACCTTTGTCCTGTTGCAACAGGACCTGCTGAAAAAGTTACCCCCATTTTTCTTATAAGACCCCCTTCAAGTACGGAAAGGCTACAATAAGGTCTTCCCAGAACCTTCTCCTCTACAGGCTTAACAACCCCAACCCCCTCAGCATTTTTTATAGAAGAGGTATTCCAGTCTATTGATCATTTTTGTGGCATTACTCTAGACTCATTTCAACAGGTTTATGGTTTTTTCATGCTGAGAACTTCAGAGCTGGACACCATACTTCTGGTGATGTGTCACCAGAGCAGAAGGGCAGAATCACACTACTTGACCTGCTGATCATGTTTCATAGAATCATAGAATCAGCCAGGTTGGAAGAGACCTCCAAGATCATCCAGTCCAACCTAGCACCCAGCCCTAGCCAGTCAACTAGACCATGGCACTAAGTGCCTCATCCAGACTTTTCTTGAACACCCCCAGGGATGGTGACTCCACCACCTCCCTGGGCAGCCCATTCCAATGCCAATCACTCTCTCTGGCAACAGCTTTCTCCTAACATCCAGCCTAGACCTCCGCCAGCACAACTTGAGGCTGTGTCCTCTTGTTCTGTTGCTGGTTGTCTGGGAGAAGAGACCAATCCCCCACGGCTACATCCTCCCTTCAGGTAGTTGTAGACAGCAAAGAGATCACACCTGAGCCTCCTCTTCTCCAGGCTAAACAATCCCAGCTTCCTCAGCCTCTCTCAGTTTCTTTTGATGCAGCCCAGGATATGGTTGTTGCAAGTATACATTTCTGCCTTATGTCCAATTTTTCATACACAAGTATCCAAGTCCCTCTCTATAGGGCTGCTCTCAATGCCATTATTTCCCAGTCTGTATTGATATCAAAATTTACCCTAATCCAAGTTGTGATGGTTTGGGTGTTACCTGTGCCCCTACACTTTGGAAATCACCCAGACTAGACTCAGAGCCAGCTCTGGAAATTGAATGAAGCTTATATTTACAGCTAGCACAATATACAAGCAGATATTTACAGTATATACAGTTATAGACAGAAATAGACAAGGTAAAAGGTAATACAGACACAACTCCCCTCCCAGAAACCTGAGTCCCCAGGAGGGGGTTCCAACCACCCTCCCACCCTCTCCCACTCCCTTACCTTACCCCAGATGTTGCCTTGTGCCCCAAGGAAGAATANTAGCACAATATACAAGCAGATATTTACAGTATGTACAGTTATAGACAGAAATAGACAAGGTAAAAGGTAATACAGACACAACTCCCCTCCCAGAAACCTGAGTCCCCAGGAGGGGGTTCCAACCACCCTCCCACCCTCTCCCACTCCCTTACCTTACCCCAGATGTTGCCTTGTGCCCCAAGGAAGAATACAGGGTCAGCCAGGGGGTTAGGAAGCAAAGTGTATTAATCAGAGAGACGGAAGGTGAGGTTAGAGAGAAATGCAGCCCATGGCCCAGACAAAGAAGGACTCCCTTATCTATGTTTGGATTCTTGCTCTTATACCTCTCAGCAAGCCTATGAGTGGAGTAGACATCACCATTGTTTCCCTTTCACAGCCTGTAATCTAGTCCTTCTCACCAAAACATTCTAGCTAGCTTTAAACTAGCACACAGGTGCAGAACCTTGCACTTGGCCTTTTTTAACCTCATGCAGTTCACACAGGCCCACTTTCCAAGCTTGTGCAAGTCCCTCTGGATGCTATCCTCTCCTTCAGGAATGTTAGCCTCACCGCTGAGCTTGGTGTCATTTGTAAACTTGCTGATCTCACTGTCTATGTCATTGATGAAGATTTTAAGTCAGAAGATTTTGGAATTCATCCCCAAAGCAAACTCCGTTTATATCTCCAGAGCACAGCTTTTGTGTGGGCATTAAATTGTCTGGAGCAACATATGCAGAGAGGAGTACTTACTCATAGGAGGTAGCCTCACATGCCCTCATATGGAAGAATGCTTTTTATAATGTTATATGGTTGATCTGCACAGATACATCACACATTTCATCTTGATCCATTGATACTTTTCCTAAGCTATTCTCCTTCTTTTTCAGACTTAAAATTTAAACTGCTGCAAGACAGAGCATGTGGGTTATAGTCTCACAAGCAATTGCAGTGTGGGTGGTGAATTACTGCAGCAATAATATTCTGGTCACTTGTTTGCTGTTCCAGCATATGAACTTCTGTGGAGCATCTGGCCTGTGTCTGTGAAAAGTTCTCATATTTAATTTTTGGACAGAGCTCATCACCTTGTTATACAGTGAAGCTCAAATCATAAATCTCTCTATTCAACAACAAAGATTTGGTTGGGCGACTCTTAGATAGCAACATCTGCTTGCAGAGCAAATGAGATCTATGTTCCAATAAGGAGTCTTGTTCTGGGTTTCTCAGGGTATCTACTATCATAAAACTCACAACTGGAATAAACTGCATGTATCAAAAGCAGCTTACCAAGGTGCCAGACTGGTCTTCATGTGGTAATAATGTACATGACCTACATAATCTATTTGCTTTTCTGGCTACTATTTTTGTGTAAGTACACAAGACGTTTTTCTGAGCTCCACATTCTATTCCTAGTGATACCTACCCTCCCCTTAAGGTTTGCATTGTGCGCTATTAAAGCATGACACAGATCAGCCCACACAAAGTAATTCCAAAGGAAAAGGTAATGCATGGTGGTTTGAGGATGATTGTGGCTCTCAATATCTAAAAGGGACCTACAGAAAGGCTGGGGAATGACTGTTTAGAAGGGCTTGTAACCATATGTGAGAGTCTAAATCCTCTCTCTTGT
>WAAF01010137.1:15141-29479 GCA_013400475.1 Tricholaema leucomelas | reverse complement strand
CAGAGAGAGTGATTGGCATTGGAATGGGCTGCCCAGGGAGGTGGTGGAGTCACTATCCCTGGAGGTGTTGGAGCAAAGTCTGGATGTCAGGGTTGGAAGGCACCAGAAGTATCATCTAGTTCCAACCCCCCGCCGTGGCCAGGAACATCCCTGGAGGTGTTGAAGCCAAGCCTGGCTGGGGCACTTAGTGCCATGGTCTGGTTGATTGGACAGGGCTGGGTGCTAGGTTGGGCTGGATGAGCTTGGAGGTCTCTTCCAACCTGGTTGTTTCTCTGATTCTATGAAGCATTGCAATGGTTCCTCCTGCTCTCCAAACCTGTGTGAGCAGGCTGCCCAGAGAGGTTGTGGAGTCTCCTTCTTCAGATAGATTCCAAAGCCACCTGCACATTGTGATCCTGGGCAGCCTGCTGTGGGTGCCCTTCCTTCAGCAGGAGAACAGGGCCTTTTCCAAGCTCCAGCATCCTGCAGTTCTGGGAAAATCATTAAGTGAGGCTTTGCAAGGCTCTCCTGGGATTTCAGAAGTCTTGACTGTGGTGGGGGGAGGCTTAGAGAGAAACTGCTCGAGCTTATCTTTCCTGCTGCACTAACAAGCATTTACATCCACGGATGTGCGAAGCAGGCAGCATGAAGCTGCTGCAGCTCTTGGAGCAGGCAGATGTGCAGTTAAATCAGCAAGTTGAACAAGTCATCCTGTGTCAGCAGAACCTCAGCTGCTGCCTCTGTGAACAAGAAGCTTGCAGAAGACAGAGGCAGTTCCCTGCAGCCTAAGAATTGCGCCGTGTGAACTGATCCATCTCCCCCCTGATCCAAGGGGAGGCACACACAGATGGCTTTGATGGCTTAGGACCTGGGTGGCATCTTGCAGTAGCAATTTGGGTGTTTCAGCCCCCTCAACTAGGAAGAGGCTTTGGGAGTCCAGGGAGGTAACTGATGCATGTGCAGGTGACAAACCTGATTCAGGCTTGTAGGGCGACGAGGCAGGGCAAAGCATCTGAGTTTGCTCTACAATTCACTGGAAGCAGATTGTAGTGAGGTGGGTGTTGGTCTCCTTTCTCTGGTATCAAAAGAGATGTTGAGATATGGGAACGTGTCCAGAGAAGGGAAACAAAGCTGGTGAGGGTCCTGGAACACAAGGCCAGTGAGGAGAGGCTGAGGGAGCTGGGGCTGTGCAGCCTGCAGAAGAGGAGGCTCAGGGCAGACCTCATTGCTGTCTACAACTACCTGAAGGGAGGCTGCAGCCAGGTGGGGTTGGTCTCTTCTGCCAGGCAACCAGCAACAGAACAAGGGGACAGAGTCTCAAGCTGTGCCAGGGCAGGTCTAGGCTGGATGTTAGGAGGAAGTTGTTGGCAGAGAGAGTGATTGGCATTGGAATGGGCTGCCCAGGGAGGTGGTGGAGTCACCGTCCCTGGAGGTGTTCAAGCAAAGCCTGGATGAGGCACTTAGTGCCATGGTCTGGTTGATTGGCTAGGGCTGGGTGCTAGGTTGGGCTGGATGAGCTTGGAGGTCTCTTCCAGCCTGCTTGATTCTGTGATTCTATGAAATGCTCTCAAGTTGTGCCAGGTGAGGATTAGATTGGATCTTAGGGAAAAAAATTGTTTCCTGCAAGAGTAGTCAGGCATTGGAACAGGTTGCCCAGGGGGGTGATGGAGGCCCCATCCCTGGAGGAGCTTCACAGCTGTGTAGATGCAGTGCTGAAAGACATCATTTAGTGGTGGTTTGGCAGTGCTGGGTTAGTGGTTTGACTTGATGATCTTAGAGGTCTCTTCCAACCTAAGTTATTCTGTGATTCTATCCATCAATGGAGGGCTATGAGGATGATGAGGGGACTGGAGGGCATGGCTTATGAGGAGAGGCTGAGGGACCTGGGGCTGTTTAGGCTGGAGAAGACTGAGAGGGGATTTAATCAGTGTTTTTAACTATCTGAGGGCTGGGGGTCAGGAGGTGGTGGGGCAGGCTCTGCTCACTGCTCCCTGGGCTAGGACAAGGAGCAATGGATGGAAGCTGCAGCACAGGAGGTTGCAGCTCAACACAAGGGGCAACTTCTTTCCTGGAAGGGTCCCAGAGCACTGGCACAGGCTGCCCAGAGAGGCTGTGTAGTCTCCTTCTGTGGAGCCTTTGCAGGCCTGTCTGGATGTGTTCCTGTGTGCCCTGAGCTAGATTGTATGGTCCTGCTCTAGCAGGGGCTTGGACTCAATGATCTCTTTGGTTCCCTTCCAACCCCTGACATCCTCTGAGCCTGTGATCAATGAGATTTGAGCCCTCAAATGGTCGCAGTGAATCCTGATCACCCTGCATGGGGTGTTGCTGCTTGCACTGACATGCAGGTGTTTGGGAAAGAGCAGCTCAGCTCTCCATCCATTTGCAGGAGGAGGTGACCTCTCTCTTCATGTCCCCACTAGGCTCATTGCCCACATAGGAAAATCCTCATCCCAGCTGGCCTCTCTTTGCTTCCTCCCTTGCAAGCAGTGAAATGATATGGTAATTGTCCCTGTGTTTGGAAGGCTGAAGCACAGATGTTGTTGTTGCTATGGGATCAGGTTGCTGCTGGAAGAAGGACTTGGTGGCTGCATGTTGTGACTGGAGCTGGTAATAGGGTATGATTATTTCTTGCCATATCAACAGACCTGCTGAAGGGAAGAGCCTGCAAAGGATCTGCTAAAGCATTTAGTGGAAAGAAGGCAGCAGCAGCTATGATCTGTGGTGACTTTGACAGGGAGGTCAAGGTAAACACAGTAGTCATAGAATGGTTTGAGTTGGAAAGGACCTTTCAGGGTCATCTAGTCCAACACCCCCCCGCAGTCAGCAGGGACATCTGCAACTAGAGCAGGTTGCTCAGAGCCCCTACCAACCTGACCTGGAATGGTTCCAGGGGTAGGGGTCATCTACCACCTCTTTGGGAAACCTGGGAGAGGGTCTCACCAGCCTCAGCATCAAAAAAATCTCTTCCTTCTCTCTAGTCTGAATCTCCCTCTTGTAATTTAAACCATCACCCCTTGTTCTGTCACAACAGGCCCTGCTCAGAAATCTGTCCCCACCTTTCTGACTGCCTCCTTTTAAGTCCTGAAAGGCCACTTTGGAGGTCTTGATGGAGCCTTCTTTTCTCCAGGCTGAGCACCCCCATCTCTCTCAGCCTGGTGCTCCAGCCCTCTGTACCTTTGCAGTTCCACCCTCACCTTCACAGAATCATAGAATCAGAGACTCATAGAATCATAGCATCAAGCAGGTTGGAAGAGGCCTCCAAGCTCATCCAGCCCAACCTAGCACCCAGCTCTATCCAATCACCTAGACCATGACACAAAGTGCCCTGTCCAGGCTTTGCTTGAACACCTCCAGGGACGGTGACTCCACCACCTCCCTGGGCAGCCCATTCCAATGCCAATCACTCTCTTTGTCAACAACTTCCTCCTAACATCCAGCCTAGACCTCCCCTGGCACAGCTTGAGACTGTGTCCCCTTGTTCTGTTGCTGCTTGCCTGGCAGAAGAGCCCAACCCCACCTGGCTACAGCCTCCCTTCAGGTAGCTGTAGACAGCAATGAGCTCTGCCCTGAGCCTCCTCTTCTCCAACAACCCAGCTTCTTGCTCATTACTCTGACAACAGCCCCCAGAATACCAGCCTGGGGGCTGCCCAGCAGCACTGTGCACCAGTCCATACTGCTGTGTTGCTGCTGCTGGGCTCCTCCTGGCTCTGCTGATGTCACTCCACCGGGCTGACGTCAGCGATGGGTAGCGAGTACTGAGGCTGTGAGAGAGTCTCCCTGGGGACACAGCCAGCAAATGACTCATCCCCTTCTGATCTATCTGTGAGTCTTTGCAAGATGCCTGCAGGGAGTGACTCATTTTACCTCTCCATCTTCATCTGGCTTCAACATGAGACCCAACACGATGGGCTCGAGCCAGGCGTCCAAGTTCCCTCATGGCTGGAAGGAGATGAGGTGGTGTGGCTGATGTAGTGACACACTTTGTTCTCACAGATGGAGAGGGCAACCTGTTTATTGACATAAGTCAGTGATTTGACAAGTTCAGTGGTCATCATGGCAGTGGTTGAACAAGACCTGATGGCAAGAAACACTTGCCTGGGCATTAGGAAGAAGCTTTGGGCTTTTGGGAGAAACTTTTGGGTGTTAAGAGGAAGTTTTTGCATGTTAGGAGGATGTTTTTAGAGTCATAGAATCATAGAATCAGTCAGGGTTGGAAGGGGCCACAAGGAGTATCCAGTTCCAACCCCCCTGCCATGGGCAGGGACACCCTACCCTAAAGCAGGCTGCCCACAGCCTCATCCAGCCTGGCCTTAAACACCTCCAGCCATGGGGCCTCAACCACCTCCCTGGGAAACCCATTCCAGGCTCTCACCACTCTCATGCTCAACAACTTCCTCCTCACAGCCACTCTGGCTCTCCCCACCTCCAGCTTTGCTCCGTTCCCCCCCTAGTCCTGTCACTCTCTCAGACCCTAAAAAGTCTCTCCCCATCTTTTTTGGAGGCTCCCTTCAGATACTGGACATTTTTGGAGATTAGGAGGAGGATTTTGGACATGTGGAAGTTCTTTACTATGAGGCTGGTGGAGCACTGGAATGAGTTGCCCAGGGAGATGGTGGAAGATCCATACCTGGAGATCCATGGTCTGGCTTGATGGGGCTCGGAGCAACCTGGTTTATTTGGGGATTTCCCTGCTGATTGCAGGGGATTTGGACTAGATGACCCTAAAAGGTCCCTTATAAACCCAGTGCATTCTGTGATTATTTACTGCATAAAGGACAGGATCAGACCAAAGTGTTAGTGTAAGTCATGAGCCCCTCAGGATCACCAAGTCTGACCTAGGACCCTACTCTACAAGATGCACCTTAAACCAGAGCCCTTAAACACAAACCAGCCTTAAACACATCCAGGCTGGGTGACTCCACCACCTCCCTGGGCAGCTCATTCCACTCCCTGACCACTCTCTCCAGGAAAAACTTTTTCCTAACCCAATGTAAACTTCCCTAGCCTCAGCTTGAGGCCATTCCCCCTTGTTCTGTCTCCAGTTACCTGTGAGCAGAGCCCAGCAGCAGCCTCTCCATAATGTCCCTTCAGGTAGTTGTAGACAGCAACGAAGTCTATCCCTGGAGACGTTCCAGATCAGACTTGATGTGGCCTTGGGCAGCCTGATCTACTTGGAGGTGTCTCTGCTAACTGCAGGGGGGTTGGACAAGATGGCCTTTGATGGTCCCTTCCAACCTGATGCAATCTGTGGAACTGAATGTGTAAGTCTTGTGCAAGAAACACCTTTGTCTACAGAACCACTCTCAGCAGGTTGTGAGAAGCTGAAGATGTGGAGCTTCTTTGCTCAGAAATAGCCTGAAGAGTCTTTAATTCTGAAGAGGAGAGGACTGAGAGGGGATTTAATCAATGTTTGTAAATCTCTGAGGGCTGGGGGTCAGGAGGTGGGGACAGGCTCTGCTCACTGCTCCCTGGGATAACACCAGGAGCAATGGATGGAAGCTGCAGCACAGGAGGTTGCAGCTCAACACAAGGGGGAACTTCTTGACTGTAAGGGTCCCAGAGCACTGGCACAGGTTGCCCAGAGAGGTTGTGCAGTCTCCTTCTGTGGAGCCTTTGCAGGCCTGTCTGGATGTGTTCCTGTGTGCCCTGAGCTAGATTGTATGGTTCTACTGTGGCAGGGGGGTTGGACTGGATGATCTCCTTGGGTCTCTTCCAAGCCCTGACATCCTGTGAGCCTGTGAAAAATACAACTGTTGAAAAGAAGACTTTACGAGAGGAGGCTGAGGGGAGAGCTCATTGTCCTCTACAACTATCTCAAAGGAGGTTAGAGCCAAGTGGAGGTTGCTCTTCTCTCACATTCAGCAAGCAGCAGGATAAGAGGAAACAGCCTGCAGTTATGCCAAGAAAGGTTCAGGTTGGCTATTAGGAGATGTTTCTTCCCAGGAGGGGTTCTCAGGCATTGGAACAGGCTACCCAGGGAGATGGTGGAGTCACCATCACAGAATCACAGAAGCATAGAATGTCAGGGGCTGGAAGGGACCTCCAAAGCTCATCCAGTCCAACCCCCCTGCCACAACAGGATCTCCTAGAGCAGAAACACAGGAATGAATCCAGGCAGGTTTGGAATATCTGCAGAGAGGGAGACTCCACAACGCCCCTGGGCAGCCTCTTCCAGTGCTCTGTCACCCCCACAGGGAAAAAATTCCTCCTCATGTTTACATGGAACTTCCTCTGCCTCAGCTTCCACCCATTGCCCCTTGTGCTGTCCCTGGGCATCACCCAGCAGAGCCTGGCTCCAGCCTCCTGCCACTCACCTGCACATCTTGATAACCACTGATGAGGTCACCTCTCAGCCTCCTCCTCTCCCAGCAGCACAGCCCCAGCTCCCTCAGGCTCTCCTCCTAACAGAGATGTTCAATTCCCTTCAGCCTATTTGTGGCTCTATGCTGGACTGTCTCCAGCAGTTCTATGTCCCTCTTGAACTGGGGGGTCCCAGACCTGGACACAGTACTCCAGATGTGGCCTCAGCAGGGCAGAGTAGAGGGGCAGGAGAACCTCTCTTGACCTACTCTAACCACAGCCCTTCTAATCCACCCCAGAATGGCATCTGCCCTCCTGGCCACAAGAGCACATCCCTGAAGGCTAAATCATAGAATCATAGAATCAGGCAGGTTGGAAGAGACCTCCAAGCTCATCCAGTCCAACCTAGCACCCAGCCCTAGCCAATCAACCAGACCATGGCACTAAGTGCCCCAGCCAGGCTTTGCTTGAACACCTCCTGGGACAGTGACTCCACCACCTCCCTGGGCAGCCCATTCCAATGCCAATCACTCTCTCTGCCAACAACTTCCTCCTAACATCCAGCCTAGACCTCCATTGGCACAACTTGAGACTGTGTCCCCTTGTTCTGTTGCTGCTTGCCTGGCAGAAGAGCCCAACCCCACCTGGCTACAGCCTCCCTCCAGGGAGTTGTAGACAGTACTTAGAAGATGTGTGGCTGTGGTGCTGAGGGGCATGGTTTAGTGGTGTCAGCTGTGTAGCTGTGCTGGGATTGCAAGTGCTAGGGCAAGCCTTTGGACTGATGCTCTGAAAGGTCTCCTCCAGCACCTCAACAGTTCTCTGGTTCTCTTGTCCATGTCCACACCCTCAGGTGCAGAAAATGGAATTGTATGCCCAAAGCAGGTAATAAAGGATTTAAATCACTTAAGTGCCCTACCAGGACCTCATTCAGTCCTTGTTTAGATTAGGAGGGAATCTAGATGTCCATGTAATGGTGCATTTTAATTCTCTCCTCCACCCAACTCCTGTTCCAGAGCCCTGTGCTGTGAGCAGACAAAGAAAAGGCACAAAGCAGACTCCACTTTGGTCACCAATGGCATAGAATCATAGAATGGTTTAGGTTGGAAGGGACCTCAAGGACCATCCAGCTCCAACCCCCTGCCATAGGCAGGGACACCTCCCACTAGAGCAGGCTGCTCAAGGCCTCATCCAGCCTGGCCTTAAACCCCTCCAGGGAGGAAGCATCCACAGCCTCCCTGGGCAACCTGTGCCAGTGTCTCACCACCCTCACTGTAAAGAACTTCCTCCTAACATCCAGTCTAAATCTCCCCTCTGCCAGTTTAAACCCATTCCCCCTGGTCCTGACATTCCCAGACCTTGTCAATAGTCCCTCCCCAGCCTTCCTGTAGGCTCCCTTCAGATACTGCAAAGCCACTGTAAGGTCTCCTGGAAGCCTTCTCTTCTCCAGGCTGCAGAGCCTCAACTCTCTCAGCCTGTCCTCATAGCAGAGCTGCTGCAGCCCTCTCAGCATCTTCGTGGCTCTCCTCTGGACTGGCTCCAGCAGTTCCATGTCCTTCTTGTGCTGGGGGCTCCAGAGCTGCACACAGGACTGCAGGTAAAGTTACAGTTACTTTCCCCTTCCCTTTTTAATAAGAATTCTATTTTCTGGCACTGTTGCATGAAGCATTTGTCAAGCTGCAGAAGAAATCCAGGACTTCATGTAATGAATTGCCCACTCAGCTTGCCAGCTGGCAGCATGAATCCAAGGCAGTGCTGTGCTGAGAGCAGTTGTTCTCTGAGTTTGCAGGGATAAATGGAGTCAGAGTCCTGTCAGCTGCTCCCAGCTCTTCCTTCCAGTTAATTATTTTCCTCATGGACTCAGAGAATTGTTTTGGTTGGGAAAGGCCTTTTGAGTTCATCAAGTCCAGCTGTTAACCCAGCATTGCCAAGTCCACCGCTCTACCATGTCCAGCAGCACCACATCTACATGGCTTTTAAGTGTCTCCAGGGATGGGGATTCAACCACTTCCCTGAGCAGCATCTTCTGGGGCTTGACAATCCTTCTGGGAAGGAAATCATTCCTAATGTCCAACCCAAACCTCCCCTGCTGAAACCTGGAGTCATTTCACTTCGTCCTGTCACTTAGAATCAGTCAGGCTTGGAAGGGACCAGAAGGATCAGCCACTTCCAACCCCACTGCCATGGGCAGGAACACCCTACCCTAGAGCAGGCTGCCCACAGCCTCATCCAGTCTGGCCTTAAACACCTCCAGCCATGGGGCCTCCACCTCCTTCCTGGGCAACCCATTCCAGGCTCTCACCCCTCTCATGCTCAACAACTTCTTCCTGACATCCAGTCTGAATCTTCCCATTTCTAGCTTGATTCCATTCCCCCCAGTCCTAACACTCCCTGACAGCCTAAATAGTCCCTCCCCAGCTTTTTTGGAGGCCCCCTTCAGATCCTGGAAGGCCACAAGAAGGTCACCTGGGAGCCTCCTCTTCTTGAGACTGAACAGCCCCAACTCCCTACGTCTCTCCTCACAGCAGAGCTGCTGCAGTCCTATCACTCCCTGACAGCCTAAAAAGTCCCTCCCCAGCTTTCTTGTAAACCCCCTTTACTCTGCTCTCCTCAGACCCCACCTGGAGTACTGTGTGCAGTTCTGGAGCCCCCAACACAAGAAGGACATGGAACTGCTGGAGCNTGAGAGGGCTGCAGCAGCTCTGCTCTGAGGACAGGCTGAGAGAGTTGGGGCTCTGCAGCCTGGAGAAGAGAAGGCTTCCAGGAGACCTTAGAGTGGCTTTGCAGTATCTGAAGGGAGCCTACAGGAAGGCTGGGGAGGGACTATTGACAAGGTCTGGGAATGTCAGGACGAGGGGGAATGGGTTTAAGCTGGCAGAGGGGAGATTTAGACTGGATGTTAGGAGGAAGTTCTTTACAGTGAGGGTGGTGAGACACTGGCACAGGTTGCCCAGGGAGGTTGTGGCTGCTTCCTCCCTGGAGGTGTTTAAGGCCAGTCTGGATGAGGCCTTGAGCAGCCTGCTCTAGTGGGAGGTGTCCCTGCCTATGGCAGGGGGTTGGAGCTGGATGATCCTTGAGGTCTCTTCCAACCTAAACCATTCTATGATTCTATGGTTCTATGATACATCCTTGGAGGTACTTGAAAGCCTTCTGGGTATGGTGCTGAGGGCTGTAGTTTAGTGGTAGTGGCTTGGCAGTAGTGGTTGGGATTGTGAGCTGTTGGATTTGGTCTCTTCCAACCTTGGCAGTCCTGTGACTCTGTAGCCATGGCAAAGAGACAGGGATGGTGGTTGGTGGGAAGAGAAATGCTCTTTTCTCCCCCCTGACATTGTACTTTCCTTCCTGCCCATCTACTTCCCTCTTCCTTTCACTGCTGCTTTTTGGTTTTTACATAGCTCTGCATCCTCTTTATTTTATTTTTAACTGGTGTGTGTTATTGAAGGAATCATCCAACAAAAAGAGCATCCCACACTCGAGCAAACAACCTGAAAGGAGCAGCATTTGAATTCTGGGCACAAAGAAGTCATTACTTGGCTGCTCTCTGTCCATTTGTCATGATATGAAATGCACCCTGACTCATCTGTAAGAGCTACAAAAAGCCATCTGGTCATATTAGTCTTCTCTCTTTCCTCTCTCAGTCTTTGCTTGTAGGTCTTTATTATGTTCTTCTAGGAGAATCACAGTGTAAGTGCTTGAGGCAGGTGAAGAAGAATCTATGGGTCCATCTTTCCTTTGTAATTTTCCAGGAGGGATTTAATCCATCAAGAAGGGAGGAAAAAAAAAATGTAATGATAAAATAACTCCTTCAGCTTCCTCATCTCAGGCAAAAGTTGAACCTCCCTGAGTCAAGGAGGGGAGGTTCTCCTTCCACTCTACTCTGCCCTGCTGAGACCTCATTTTGAGTACTGTGTTCAGTTTTGGGCTCCCCAGTTGAAGAGGGGACAGGGATCTGCTGGAGAGAGTCCAAGGGAGGGCTAAGAGGATGATGAGGGGACTGGAGCACTGCCTGATGAGGAGAGGCTGAGGGACCTGAGGCTGCTTAGTGTGGACAAGAGAAGACTGAGAGGGGATTTAGTCAATGTTTATAACTATCTGAGGGCTGGGGGTCAGGAGAGGGGGACAGGCTCTGCTCACTGCTCCCTGGGATAGGACAAGGAGCAATGGATGGAAGCTGCAGCACAGGAGGTTCCAGCTCAACACAAGGGGCAACTTCTTGACTGGAAGGGTCCCAGAGCACTGGCACAGGCTGCCCAGAGAGGTTGTGGAGTCTCCTTCTCTTGTCTGCATAATTTTGTGCCAAGCTAACATCATCAGCTTTAATTTTTAGAGGGCAGCAAAGCTGCTGCCTCTTAAAGCAGTGTAAAACTGACCCTCAGGAAGGGGTTAAACTCCTGTATCTTCCTGGAGTAGAGGATGGTGAAGGGTCTACAGAATGAGTCTCCTTCTCTGGAGCCTTTCAAGGCCTGTCTGGATGTGTTCCTGTGTGACCTGAGCTAGATTGTATGGTCCTGCTCTGGCAAGGGAGTTAGAATTGATGATCTCTTTGAGTCTCTTCCAACCCCTCATATCCTGTGAGCCTGTGAGTCTTGAAGCCCCTGATTTGAGATCCTGGCGTGGTGTACATGCAGCATGAGGGGGGGGAGGTATTGCAGACTTTCAGAAGGTGTTCAGCCTTTTTCCTTCTTGATAAGTCTGCATTAGGCCAGACATTATCTACTGTGGGTTTAAACTATAAGAGGCAGATTCAGACTAAGGAGGAAGAAATATTTCTATGCTGAGGGTAGTAAAACTGTCTCAGGTTGCTTGGACGTCCCTGGAGCCATTCATGGTCAGGTTGACCAACCTCTTTTAGTTGGGGATGTCCCTACTGACTGCAGGAGGGTTGGAATCATGGAATCATAGAATCAAGCAGGTTGGAAGAGACCTCCAAGCTCATCCAGCCCAACCTAGCACCCAGCCCTGTCCAATCGACCAGACCATCTTTAGCTCTTGTTGAACATTGATCAGATCCCTTCTCAGGCTGCTCCTCTTGAGTTAAACAGCCTCAGGTCACTCAGCCTTTCCTCCTTGCAGAGATGCTCCAGGCCCCTCAGCATCTTTGTAGCTTCTGCTACACTCTCTCCACTGGTTCTGTTCTGTGTTGAACAGGAGAGCCAAGACTGGACCCAGTAGTCCAGATGTGGCCTCATTAGGGCATGGTTTATTGATGGTGAAGGACACAGCCTTATCCAACCAACTAGATTGGACTAGATGAACTTTTAGGGTCCCTTTCAACCCACATCATTCTGTGCTTCTCTGAACAAGCCTTTTCCAGCACAAGGTAGGTGTAAGGACTGACCTCATGGAGGGACTGTAGTTGAGAACCTTTGCCCAAAGAGGTGGAGTCTCTTTCTCTGGAGAGGTTCCAAACTCACCTGGCCATTGTGATTCTGGGCAATCTCCCTCTACTTTAGCTGGAGTATTGGACTGGGTGGCTTCCAGAGGTCCCTTTCATNACTCCACCACCTCCCTGGGCAGCCCATTCCAATGCCAATCACTCTCTCTGCCAACAACTTCCTCCTAACATCCAGCCTAGACCTCCCCTGGCACAACTTGAGACTGTGTCCCCTTGTTCTATTGCTGGGTGCCTGGGAGAAGAGACAGGGACAAGTGGCTTCTCCCTGTCTTGGCAGCACTTGGCTCTCCCACTGATGTAAAATTTGGTGGTCCCATCAGTTTTGGACTCATGTCTCCCTCCAAGAGCTTTCTCTTGGAGCTAGAAGCGGGGCTCCTGGCTAGGAGAACCCATCCCAAGAGCAAAGCTTGTGTCACTCTTTGAGGAAAGGCTCAAATAGCCAAACCCAGTATGGGCTCCAAGCCATCCAACAAGCTGTGAGCCTGGCTGTGCAGGCCAAAAGCCCTCCTAGATGTGACAGTAGCTGCCTGGGCTCTAAATTTGGCAACAGAAGCAGTTTTATTATCTGCAGGCTGTGCTGATGTGCTCCTCTCCCACGGTCTGAAATCAATGTGTGCAGCTGCTCTGCATATTTATTACTCCAGCTGCCAGGTAACCACTTGGGCATCTCCTTGCAAGAGTGGTTCACATCCCTAGAAATTATATCCTCTCTTAGTGGTTGAAGATGGAGGAGGAAAAAAGTACCCAGCAAAAAAACCCCAAACCAAACCCATGGGGAATAACTTTATGAAGGAAGCTGAGTCCACAGAGTCCCTTTAGAGATATTACCTAGCATGGAACCAGGGGAACTTTTTGGTTGGAAAAGATCTGGAAGATCACTAAGTCCAACCATTCCCTAACTCAGCCAAGGCTGGTGCTAAACCATGTCCCTCAGCACCACATCTCTGTCTTTTCAACACCTTTAGGCATGAGATTCAAGGGGGGACAGTCTCAAGTTGTGGCAGGGGAGGTCTAGGCTGGATGTCAGGAGGAAGTTGTTGGCAGAGAGAGTGATTGGCATTGGAATGGGCTGCCCAGGGAGGTGGTGGAGTCGCTGCCCCTGGAGGTGTTGAAGCAAAGGCTGGCTGGGGCACTTAGTGCCATGGTCTGGTTGATTGGCCAGGGCTGGGTGCTAGGTTGGGCTGGATGAGCTTGGAGGTCTCTTCCAACCTGATTCTATGATTCTATGATAAATTCAGCCACCTCCCTGGAGAGCTTGTTGCAGGGTTTGAGGCCATTACCTCTTGACTTGTTTCTTACTAGGGAGAAGAGACCAACCCCTACATGATGAAGAAAGGAATGAAACATCTGTTAGGAGGAGAGCCTGAGGGAGCTGGGGCTGTGCTGCTGGGAGAGGAGGAGGCTGAGAGGTGACCTCATCAGTGGTTATCAAGATGTGCAGGTGAGTGGCAGGAGGCTGGAGCCAGGCTCTGCTGGGTGATGCCCAGGGACAGCACAAGGGGCATTGGCTGGAAGCTGAGCCATAGGATGTTTAATTTAAACATGAGGATGATTTTTTTTCCCTGTGAGGGTGACAGAGCACTGGAAGAGGCTGCCCAGGGGGGTTGCAGAGTCTCCCTCTCTGGAGATATTCCAAACCTGTCTGGATGTGTTCCTGTGTGATCTGCTCTAGGAGATCCTGTTGTGGTCGGAGGGTTGGACTGGATGAGCTTTGGAGGTCCCTTCCAGCCCCTGACACTCTATGACTCTGTGATTCTCTCTCCAAGGAGATCTAAAGAGCAATAGCAATCTCAGAAGCATAGAATGGTTTCATTTAGAGGGTACTTCTATAGATCATTTAGGCCAGCCCCACAGCAGTCATAGAATCATAGAACCATAGAATGGTTTAGGTTGGAAGGGANCCAGCTTAAACCCATTCCCCCTCGTCCTGACATTACCAGACCTTGTCAATAGTCCCTCCCCAGCTTTCCTGTAGGCTCCCTTCAGATACTGCAAAGCCACTCTAATGTCTCCTGGAAGCCTTCTCTTCTCCAGGCTGCAGAGCCCCAACTCTCTCAGCCTGTCCTCATAGCAGAGCTGCTGCAGCCCTCTCAGCATCTTCGTGGCTCTCCTCTCCCCAAGTTTATCAGCTTGCTGGGAGCCCCATGATTGTCCAGCCTTACCCAGAATGTCTCCAGGGATGGGGCTTCCACCACTTCCCTGGATGACCTCTTACAGTGTTCCACTACCCTCATAGTAAAGAACTTCTTCCTAATGCCCAGTCTAAAGCTACTCTTCTCTGCTTTCAAATGATTACTCCTGTCACTACAAGCCTTGGTGAAAAGTCCCTCCTCAGCTTTCTTGTAAGCTCCCTTCAGGTACTGGAAGGCCACTTTAAGGTCTCCCTGGAGACTTCTCCAAGCTGAACACCTCCATTTCCTTCACCCCACAGGAGAGGTGCTCTAGCCCTCAGGTCATCTTCATTGAATCATAGAATCAGCCAGGTTGGAAGAGACCTCCAAACTCATCCAGCCCAACCTAGCACCCAGTCCTAGCCAGTCAACCAGACCATGGCACTAAATGCCCCATCCAGACTCCACCACCTCCCTGGCCTTAAACACCTCCAGCCATGGGGCCTCAACCACCTCCCTGGGCAACCCAGTCCAGCCTCTCACCACTCTCATGCTC
>WAAF01010135.1:9000-47400 GCA_013400475.1 Tricholaema leucomelas | reverse complement strand
ACTTGATGGTTGGAGCACTGCTGGATAAGGACTGGCTGGATGGTGGCACAGAGTGGTGATCAATGGCACAGTGTGCATCTGGAGACCAGTGACAAGTGGTGTTCCTCAGGGGTCAGTGCTGGGACCAGTGCTGTTTAACATCTTTGTCAGCAATATGGACAGAGGAATCGAGTGCACCCTCAGCAAGTTTGCAGATGACACCAAGCTGTGTGGCACAGTTGACTTGCTGGAGGGCAGGGATGTCATCCAGAGGGACCTGGACAGGCTGGAGAGGTGGGCCCAGGCCAACCTCATGACATTTGACAAGGCCAAGTGTAAGGTCCTGCAACTGAGTCGGCACAATCCTAAGCATGGATACAGGCTGGGTGGCCAATGGCTGGAGAGCAGCCCTGAGGAGAAGGACCTGGGGGTCTGGGTTGATGAAAAGCTCAACATGAGCTGGCAGTGTGCACATGCAGCCCAGACAGCAACCGTGTGCTGGGCTGCATCAAGAGCAGTGTGGCCAGCAGGGCAAGGGAGGGGATTCTCCCTCTTTACTCTGCTCTTGTCAACCCCCACCTGTAGTACTGTGTGCAGTTCTGGAGCCCCCAACACAAGAAGGACATCAAACTGTTGGAGTGAGTCCAGAGGAGGGTCACAAAGATGCTGAGAGGGCTGGAGCACCTCTGATCTATGAGGACAGGCTACAAGAGCTGGGCCTCTTCAGCCTGGAGAAGAGAAGGCTTCAAGGGGACCTTATAGTAGCCTTTTGATATCCGAAGGGAGCCTACAGGAAGTCTGGGGAGGGACTATTTACAAGGTCTTGTAATGACAGGACAAGGGGTAATGGGTTTCAACTGGAAGAGTGGAGATTTAAACTAGATGCTAGGAAAGGGTTCTTTCCAGTGAGGATGGTCAAACACTGGCACAGGTTGCCAGGTCAAACACTGGCACAGGATGCTCTCTCCCTGGACATGTTCAAGGCCAGGTTGAATGAGGCCTTGAGTGACCTGTTCTTGTGGGAGACATCCCTGTCTATGGCAGGAGGTTGGAACTGGATGATCTTTGAGTTCCCTTCCAACCTAAGCCATTCTGTGATTCTGTTCTATGATTCTATAGCACAAGTGTGATCTAAGTGTCACAAGGCAAGCAAGAAGGCAAAGGTGTCTTCAATTATCTCAGACTTTCTCCATCTGCAGATGAACACTTCTGGCTAATGCAAGTTGGCCAGGGCTTTAAATACCAACTGGCTCTTAAGTTAATGACCACTGGCATAAGCAATCTCTTCTCATTCTCCTTCATCCATGCTCACCACTATTTTTAATAGCTATTGAGTTGTTGGTGTAACAAGACATTTTTACATATTTGGATTTGGGTATTTTTGACCTCTGGGTTGCCTATCAGTGGCTAATGTGACAGCAGACACACTCACTGTAACATCTGCACCTGCAGAATCTCAGATTTACTTTCCATTCTGCAGAAATACATCCTACTGTGCTAGTTTGAAGCTGGTTAGAATGCTTTGGTGAGAACTGTGAAAAAAAAACAATGGTGATGTCTACTTCACTCATGGGCTTGCTGAGATGTGTAAGAACAAGAACATAAATATAGATAAAGCAGTTGCTGCCTGGGCTTTGGGCTGAACTTCTCTCTCTCTCTAATCTAACCTGCTGTCTGTGTGACTAATCCATCTGCTTCCTAAAACCCCTGGGCAACCCTCCATACTACCTTAAACATAAAGCAAGGTATAGGTTAAGGTTGAGGGGTGGGAGGAAAGGTGAAAGGGTGGTTGAGAGCCCCTCCTGGGGACTCAGGTTTCTGGGAGGGCTGTTGTGTTTCTGTATTACCTTTTACCTTGCATTATTCATGTATATAACTGCATATACTGTAAATATCTGCTTGTATATTGCGCTAAGCTGTAAATATAAGCTTCATTCAATTTCCAGAGTGGCTGAGTCTAGGTGATTTTCCAAAGTGTGGGGGGCAGGTAACACCCAAACCATCACACATATGAAGAGGAGTCCTTAAAAAACACCATGCAGATGGTCCTCTGCCCAGTAGAACTTACGTCCCAGGCAGATGGTGATCAGTCAACAATATCCTCTGGGGCTGTGTTGGAAGGTCTCTTTTTTAACAGTTCACGCTGCTGAGAACATAGGGTGTTGGCATGATTTCCCTTCAGAAAACTTACAATAATCCAGCTTTGGAGCATGCAAGAGATCAGGTCAGTGCTATCACCCTTTTCTGATAAGAGGCTTCCAGCAGGTGGTTCAATAAAACTGCTATCTGACTCATCCTGGAAAAGTCATGTTCTTCACTCAGGACAGCAAGACACAATGACTTGCCAGAGTGAACAAACACAGTAGGCAAGATATGCCCGAGAGCTGAACTTCTGGGTTTCCCACATATCCCACAAGAGGCAGCAAAGAACGTGGAAACGTTGCTGTCAAATCACTGCTGCTATGCAGATGAAAATCCTGAATTATGAAGAGGCCTGGGGAATGAACAAGAGGCCAAATAGTCTAAAAACATTTTATTCAGAGCAGAAGGCAATCTGATGACATCCGACAAAAAGCCATGAAGAAGGAAGCCCCTACAAGAAAGAGCAATTCTATCACAGGCTCTTCTTTCCAGCACAGCTGATGCCAAAAGACTGGTTTGTGCACCAGTCAGCCCCAGTGCAGCTCAATTGCTAAACACTAGTGATCTGAACGTGACTTGAGCCACTGTCATACCTTCACCACCTCAGAAAAAATCTGCAACAAACAAACTAGATTCTGTGCTAATAAGTTTCACTGAGTGGCTATAGGACTCTCTAAATATACTAGTAGTTGTTGCCAGCTTCCCAGTGACAACTCCAAATGCAAGTTTTGTCCCTCAAGGCTGGTCCTGTTGGAAATCTCAAAGTCACCTGAGCCCCCTGTTACTACTGCTAAATTAATTAGATGGGGAAAAAGATATTTTAAAGAAGTTCAAGGGTTTAAAATGTGCCCTGCTCATAAATGTCAACTAATTAAAAGGTATTTTTAATTTAATGTGAGAACTATTCCCTAGAAATCTTTGTCAATATACGTTCTGACCCACTGTACCAGGCCAATTCTTACTCACCAAGTTGATAAAAACATTTTACATGCCAGAATGAGTAAAAATGTAGGCCCAGAAAGTCAAAGAGGCAACAAGACAGGAGTGCTGAGAGTGTCCATCAAAAATGCTATTAAAAGGCTTCATTTGCAGAAAGTAAATGGGCACTTCTTCAGCCTGTGCTGCCTTCTCTTTTGAAGTATTTTCAGGTGGAACAACCTGAATTCCAAAAACCCACCCCAAAGTATGGTTGCTGTTCTGCTTCCTTGGAGCTGCTGTTCCTTAGGAATTCAGAGGAAATTCAAGTTTCATATGAACTCAAGAATCAAAGAGGAAGAACAAGGTTTAATTGGCAATAAAATATATGAAGGAAATGAGTATGTCTCTGACTAAACAATGCTGGGAATCGAACCAGGAGAGTGTAAGTGAAAGCATAAACTAGAGGCAGCCCCAAGATAGCGATGGAAAGCTTCCCAGAGGCAGTCAGCATCAGGTGGATGCAGGACGGACTCTGGCTTCTACCAGATTAAACAATGGCACCTAAAGCTAGCACAGGTTCTTCCATGCTACTCATTGTATCTGGACAAACAATTCAAATGGTTGGTTTGACTAAACCAACTTCAGCATAGCCACTGCTTTCACAAGAGAAAACTACAGAACTGCTGTAAATAGTTTTATGGTTGAACTCGATCACCTTCAGAGTAATTTCCAAACTAAGTGATTCTGCAAAAATATTGAACACATGCAGAGAAAGTGAAAAGATCTCAAAGAATCAGACCACAACTTCGGCTGAATTTTCCTTTTTGATGATTGCAACCAGAAGCAGGTGCAAGGAGCAACAAAGGACTTGATCATTCTCAGAGCCCTGCTGAGCTGAGCCAAGCTATGTCAGAACAACATTGCTGGAAACCAGCCCTGGTGTGTTCCTGTGTCAGCTGCAAGCAGTTGATAAAATACAAGATTGAGATGTCAATGTGTTGGAACTCTTGTGGTTACATTTCACAGAATCATAGAACCACAAAATGTCATGGGCTGGAAGGGACCTTGAAAGATCATCCAGCCCAACCCCACTGCCAGAGCAGGATCACCTAGACCAGATCACACAGGAACACGTCCGGGCGAGTTGTGAATACCTCCAGAAAGGGAGACTCCACAACTCCCTTGGGCAGTCTGTTCCAGTGTTCTGTCACCCTCACAAGGGAAAAAAGTCCACTTCATGTTTACATGATACTTCCTGTGCCTCAGCTTCCACTCATTGCCTCTTGTCCTGTCACTGGGCATCACCAAGCAGAGCCTGGCTCCATCCTCCTGACACTCACTCACTACATATTTATAATCAGTAAGGTCAACTCCCAGTCTCTTTTTCTCCAAGCTAAAGAGCCCCAGCTGCCTCAGTTTCTCCTCATAACAGAGATGTTCCATTCCCTTCATCATCTTTGTGGCACTGTGCTGAACTCTCTCAAGCAGTTCTATGTCCCTCTTGAACTAGGGGGCCCAGAACTGAACACAGTACTCCAGATGCAGCCTCACCAGGGCAGAACAGAGGAGCAGAAGAACCTCTCTCAACCTACTTTCTCTAGTGCACCCCAGAATGGCATTGGCCTTCTTGGCCACTGCTGGATCATGGTCAACCTCCCATCCACTAGGATCTCCAGATCCTTTTCTCCTTTGCTGCCTTCCAGCAGGTCAGTCCCCAACCTGTACTGATCCCTGGGGTTGCTCTTTCCCAGGTGCAAGACTACACTTGTCCTTTTTGAATTTCACTCAATTTCTCCCTGCCCAACCCTCCAGCCTGTCCAAGTCTTGCTGAATGGCAGCACAACTCTCTGGTGTGGCAGCCACTCCACCCAGTTTGGTGTCATCAGCAAACTTGCTGACAGTGCACTCTATGCCCTCACCCAGGTCATTGATAAATACACTGAAGAGAAATGGTCCCAGTACTGACCAGTACTGACTGCAGGTCTTCACTAGTTAGAGGCCTCCAACTAGACTCCATTTCATTGATCACAACCGACTTCTTTCCTTCAACCACTTTGCAGTCCGCCTCACTACCAGATCATCTAGATCACACTGCCTCAGTTTAGCCAGGAGAATGCTGTGGGAGTCGGTGTCAAATGCTTTACTGAAATCAAGATAAAGCACATCCACTGCTCTACCATCATCTGTCCACCTGGTTATGTCCTCAAAAAAGGCTATCAGGTTGGTCAAATGTGACTTCCCCTTGGTAAAACCATGTTGACTGCTCTTTTTTTTTTAAGGTAGAATCTTCCTCTGTGTAGACAGGCAGAGCATGCTGTGGCAGGTACAGCTGCCTGGACAAACACAAAAGGCTTGCTAGAATCTGGTAAGGTCAGACATTAACTGCTGCCTTCAGGCCCAGGCGGTGATCCTCCTTTAATGTGTGGTTCTGTAGGCTTCACACTCCAATGAATTAAAATGACCACAGTGCACCCTTGGCCTAGGGCATAGGTGGAATCCCATCACAGAGACATTTTGAGTT
This sequence comes from Tricholaema leucomelas, assembly GCA_013400475.1. Classification (NCBI taxonomy): domain Eukaryota; kingdom Metazoa; phylum Chordata; class Aves; order Piciformes; family Lybiidae; genus Tricholaema lacrymosa; species Tricholaema leucomelas. The sequence goes on along the minus strand of WAAF01010135.1, from coordinate 41,840 downwards.
GTCTCCATGCAGCAAACAGCCTGGCAGTCAGACCACTCCCCTTACAGTGGGACACCACTCCTGCCTCACTACCGGATCATCCAGACCACATTGCCTCAGTGTAGAAAGAAGGATGCTGTAGGAGACAGAGTGAAATGCTTTATGGAAATCAAGACAAATCAGTCCCTCACACACCTGGTCCTCAGCCTTCGGCTGATCACAGACCTTCTCTCCTCAGTGAGAAAAATCTGTGCCAGTAAAACACATCTTGAAAACACAGGGACATCTAGAACACCATACCATGACACAAACCACAACATACCCTTCACCTTCCATGTACTTTGCCTGTTTTAAAATCAGGTTAAGTGACTATGTGGGTTTAATGACAGTAGTTCCCATATCAACATGTGGGTCCTCAAGAGCATCATCAGCAAAAAACTTGTTCTTGCACTCACTCTTGGGGCAGGGTAGCAGATAATGGGGAACTCTAAAATTGGAAATAAAATGACCTATTTATGAGGAAAGTTGATAGAATAGTATTTAAGGATTTGAGACTGGCTTCACATTCTTTCTTATCAAGCTGCAGGACTGCTGTGATAAATTCCTAAGAGAACAAAGCTAAAGAGACAAAGGCTTTGTTCAAAACTTCCTGGTTAAACCTCACCTGCTTTAACAAAAAAATAATCTTCTACTATTCTGGCAAAACTGCAACCTTTATTAATAGATTTATACTGGTTTAATTAGTTTCACAGCAGTGTTTTGTCCAGGATGCTAGTAAAGTACACATTTCATCTGGTTCCTATATCTGGTCTAATGTCTTCCTGAAGCCTGCCCCAGATGACTTAATGAAAAAAAAAAAAAAAAGGGAATTTCTAAAAGTGAAATTTTTTCAAACATAGGTGGATCTGGGTTGTGTATTAGTGATCCTGTTGGGGAATTATTCTCAACTGGCACTACTAAACCTGCCCCATATTTAAGGAGACACAGAAATAGGGCACTCCAATCATCTACACAGATGGAGCTGTATTTTTCCCCAGAGTACTGGGGGGGGAAAAAATGGATATTACTAAGCTGAAATCAAACAATGTGGATGCCACTGCCCCAGATAATGAGGCACAAGATGTCCACTTGGATTCTTGGATTTACTAGACAAAAAATAACAGCTGTGATGTCAAACATCAGGCCCAGAGAAAAACTGTTAGGAAGGAAGCTACATATGCCCTCACGTGCATTTGCATTTGCACCCAGGCTTAGTTCACAAAACTGTCATATACTAGGTTAGACAGTGGTGACTGTGGTTTTAGTGTGTTGGGTGTTCTGTTTTGGTGGGTTTTTTTCTGTTTAAATCAGTAGAATCCTAACACGCCACCAGTTTCAAGCTATTTTGCAACTGTCAAAACATGAAATGTTTTTTTCTCACTACTTAAGTAAACTGGTACAATTAGCTGCTAGAAAAAGGAATAAATTACATAAGCCACCTTACACTAGTAGCACTACACGCACTACACCCTTAAAGAGTTTTCCCGATTCATACATACTTCATAGAAACAGATGTTATACAAAGCAATACAAAAACATGCAGGAAATAAAATGATAGTAAAGTGTGGAGAATCATTCCCTTTTAAAGGGAATACTGAGAATTTAGCAGCTTATGTGCCAAAAAGTTTTTCCTTTTTTAACACTAAGAAAATGGGAAAGTATGTCCAGAATCATAGAAGACGTCAGTGGAATCAACAGATTTCTGGGGTGTGTGTGTGTGTATCCAGTATTTTTCCCTGCCCTGGATCATGATTCATCTCTTTAGTCAGTCAGATAAAGCCAAAAAAAAAAAAGGGAAAATTGTAAAATGCACACAAGATGTTTTTGCGATTCAGTAGCACACACCAAAGTTTTCCCAGGTGTTTATGCAACTCTTTTAAAGCAATAAATCTAACCCTTCCAAAGATGTACACACATTTTGAAGGGAATTTGCTTTATTTTAAATGCATTACTCTTTTCCTCTGTTTTATTTTCTCTGTGAAACAACGCCTAGGGAAAATCTTCCCTTTTGCAGTACATTGTGTGTTAAGTATGGTATCAAGTGATACAACACTCAAGTCTTGTTACACCTAAGTATTTTACCACATTTCTGAAGAACTACTCTCAAGGCACAGTTCTGCTTTCTCCTGTGAACTCAGCATCTTACTGTTAGCAAATAAAAAGTGAAACTCTGAACTCTCATTAATGATGAACTTTAGCCAAAGGATCTCTTCTGAAACGATTTATAGTTGGAATGGGTTACTGAAGGTTGTTCATCATCGAAAGTGATCCCAGAATTTGAATCAGTAACCTAGAACTTTTAATATGAAAAATACAGTTTTTGTTCTTTTTGCCATAATGCCAGACCAAACCAGTACTGTGAAAACAATTATTTGGGAGATAAGGAACAACAAAAAAATCTAGATTTCTGTAGTGGTCCCTTCCAACCCTGACTGACTCTGTGATTCTAGTGCATAATTTTGCACAGTAGCTACAACATTGGGTTTGTTCTTTTATAAACTAGGATGAATCTTCCAGTAGCAGCTGAAATTACAGTTTCAACACACTGTGCTTCACCAAAAGTGTGCCAACATCCCTGAAGATCTTCCAATGTGAAGGACAAAAAAGAAGAAACAAGTGTCTCATTTTACAGGTGGGAAACTTCTGCACTTGAGATTTGTTTCTCAGGAAGAAGAAATATATGTTTGTGGTCTCCTGAAGTTAGTGTTCAATATATCTTTTTAAGAGCTTTGTACACAGTTCAGTACTGATTTACCACAATTCTCACTTGATCACAGAAAACAATACTGGAACGTCCCCAAGACACCATGCCATCCTACATCTATATTCTTGAGGTCAACCACAATGCTAAAATCACGGTTTGCCACTGGACTATTTTAGATAATCTTCCTAACCTGCAGTATATTACATGACTGACTCTGCGAAAGCACTTCCCATGCTTCTTGGACCCCAGAGGTAGAACTTTACATTATCAGCTCAAAACAGGCATTTCAAATCACATCCTGGGCAGCATCAGAAGAAGAGTGGCCAGCAGGTTATGAGGTGATTCTGCTGCTCCACTCCATTCTGGTGAGACCTCACCTTGAGCACTGTGTCTAGCTCTGGAATCCTCAGGAAAGATATGTAACTGCAGAAACACATCTGGAGTAGACCACAAAAATATTAGAGGGTCAGAATGTGTCAGCTATGAAAAAAGACTGAAAATTGGAGTGGTTCAGCCTGGAGAAGTCTCTGAGAGACCTTATCATGGCCTTTCAGGACTTAAAGGGGGAGCTATAATAAAGATGACCATAAACTTTCTATTGGGATCTGTTGAGACAGCACAAGGGGTAATGGTTTTAAACTAAGATGGTAACTTTAGACTAGATACAAGGAAGAAGCGTTTTTACAAGTGAGTGATGAAATACTGTAACAGATTGCCCAATGAGGTGGTAGATGCCCCATCCTTGGAAACATTTAAGGTCAGGTTGGACAGTCTGACCCAGATGAAGATCACAGAATCACAGGATTGCTATGGCTAGAAACAATCTTCAAGACCACCAAATCCAACCATTACCTAACTCTACTGGGGCCACTACTACACCATATCCTTGAGTACCACAACTATGTGTCTTTTAAAATTCAACCACTTTTCTGGGTAGCCTGTTCCAGTCTTTAAGGCTTTCACAGGGAAGAATTTTTTCCTACTATCTAAGCTAAACTTCCCCTGGTGTAACCTGATGCCTTTTCCTCTTGTCCTGTCCATTGTGCCTTGTGAAAAGAGACCAATACCCAGCTCTATGCAACCTCCTTTCAGGTAGTTGTAGAGAGCAACAAGGTATCCCCTCCACCCCCTTTTTCTTCAGACTAAACAACCCCATCTCCCTCAGCTGCTCCTCATAAGACTTATTCTCAATTGAGTTCCTTTGACAGCTTTATTGTCCTTCTCTGGGCATGCTCCAGCACCTTGATGTCTCTCTTCTACTGTGGCACCCAAAACTGAATCTAGTACTTAAAGTGTGGCCTCAGCAGCGTCAAGCAAAGGGGGACAATCAACTCTGTAATCCTATTGGCCATGCTGTTCCTGATGCAGGCCAGGATGCCCTTGGTCTTCTTGACCACCCGAGCACACCACAGGCTCATGTTCAGCTGGTTTTCAACCAGCATCCTCAGGTCCTTTTCTGTAGAGTAGTTTCCAGAAACTGGCCCCCAAGCCTGTAGTGTTGCATGGTGTGGCAACCCAAGTGCAAGACTCAGAACTTGGCCTTGTTGAAGACCGTGTGATTGGCCTCAGCTCATTGATCCAGACTGTCCAAGTCCCTCTGAAGAGCTTTCTTACCATTCCTACACTCCAGTTTATGGCAGGAAGTTTACTAAATGACTAGATCACCTTTAGAGGTCCCTTCCTACCCAAAGCATTATCTGATTCTATGATCACTTTTTAAGATGACTGAGACGAAAACCAACTCAAATTGACCTACCTCAGGACAGAGGTCAAAGACTGACAGGTTTGCTTCCTTACTGAAGACTAAACCCTGACAGAATCATCCTCCAGGTCCCTCACCATCAAGGTATATTACTTAGCAGCATAGGAATCCCAAACCAGAGAGTTCATAGGCTATGGACTTCACTCAGCTGCATTTGTCTTGCCACAAGTAATTAGCATTTATCCTCACAATGACGAAACAGATGGATGTGGAATACTAATTTACCAGAGCAATACAACCCAAAGCCTTGCAATTATTTAAGCAGAAACAACTTGAAAGTTTGGAGATGCAGAAGCAAACTAGTGTTTTTTTTGGCATGTTGCTCAAAAAGAATGATATAAATTAGAGAGACCTGCACTTGCTGGCCTTTAGTGCTGCTGTTACACTTCACAATGTTATAGAGCTGTACTCAAGTGGTCAAGGTCAATTAAAGAGCATCTCTCTACAGGACAAATGCAGTACTTGGGTAACTAAGCATCATCATAAATAAACAGGCCAACTTTTTTTTCTTTGTTTTCCCCTCACTTAATTTGAATCCATATCAGCTGTCTAGTGGGTGGGAGTATTTGAAACAACTTTTGGTCAATGAATAATGAGTTCAGAATTTTGCTAGGGTGTTGTCATTAAATAGTGACATCAAAACAAATACAAAGAATCAGCCTAGTGAGAATCAAGATATGCCCCTTTGGCATAGCCTGCTGGGAGACACAGCCACCAAAGACAGTTTTTGGCAGCTTAAGCATATCTGTGTACCCCACAACTATGAATTGCTGGCCAGAACTGCCTGAAAATCACTGCTGCAGCATGGCAGCAAGAGAAAGTTCACACTGTGAATGGCAATAATAGGGACAGTTCTAGATGTTGCATTATGTAGCTCTTCATGCCTTGCTAAAAATGCAGTATCAATAGTGCTTGCTAAATCAGCACGTGTTTCCCATAGCAAAAGTGAGTTTGCAGTTTAGACAAGACAAACCAGACATGAATTAACTTATCCCATGATCAAAGTATGCAACAAACTGCCCAGGATTCTGCTGTGTATACTTTTCATGCTGTCAGCCATATGATCCCGCATTCTTCACTTAGACAAAATTCTGGCTGAAGTCAACAGGCTTTTAGAGTGATTTAAAAGGACTGGGCAGTTACGGACACATCTCTTAGTAGAGAAGCTGCACGTCCGCAGATAAGGAAAATAACCATCAGCTGCTGCAAAAACTACTACTTACCAGTACTTTATGAGACATCTATAAAAAAGGTTTAAATTACTTAAGATCTCACCCAGGACCTATACTTTTTAGGCAGGTGCTTGAAAACAAACACCAAAAGGGAACTCATCAGTTATCTAAAGCCAGTATCTGTAGGTAACATTTTAAATGTGTGCAAACTTACTTTGGCAGAGGCTATCAAAGGGCAGCAAATGGACTGGCATTCAGAAACAATGAAGATAAACTGTGTAAGCACACAATCATACTGACCAGTTGGAAATACTTACAAGGAATACACTAAAAACAAACACAGTTTCAACTATAACTTCATCCTCTGCTGTGTGTGTAGGGACACAAAAGCTATGATCTCAAATATATATGAAGTAACCTGTACTTAGGAAAAACAAGTTTTGTACTACCGCAGGTACTGATGTATATACCTTCCTGAGGCTGGTGAAACCACGAAATGTAATGGTGAAAGTGAAATAAATCCCTGCCAGATAGGCAAAACCTCTGCAAAACACTTACACAGCATGAATACAAATTGACATACCAGAGCTATGAGACAATGCTAGAATCAGGGGATATCATTACAATGTTGAACTGCTAATCACAGCTCAAAATAAAATGACATGTTTATTTCACCGTTAAAATCACAACTTGGGGATCTGCTCTATCTCTTCTAACATTAGGCTGGTACTTACTGCCCTAATGTACATCTTCTGGGAGCAGATAAGTGATTCATCTCAAGATAAAAACCGAACTCCAGTATGTTAACTGCTCTTTATGGCTAATGATTGATGTTATCAGGGACTCAAACACTGACACCCACAGTAGCTGCCTGCCCACTTCAGTAATAATTCCAATAACTTTCCAGGAAGAGACACCAATGTTTGAGAAGTTTACACTGCAGTGGTCCTAAGCAGAAGCCAAATAAAAAGAAATAAAATATGTGAAACTCATGCTTCACCCTTACTGAGCGAGCTAAAAATAGGAAGACTTTCAACAAAGGTACAGGAGATTTTTCGGTTAAAAAAGAGGAGTTCTGGAAAAATTGAGATCGCCATGAAAAAAACATGCTAATTAAAAAATAATTTCGTCACGGGTTTCTCGGGATCTTACCAAACCCACTCCAAGCCACTCTCACCCCTGCTTGCTCCCCCCAGCCCGATCAGCTCTCGTGCACAGCGGCCGTTCCCAAGGAGGGCTGCAAAGCACCCCTCGGACCCACAAGCAGCAGCCGAGCCTCCTTCAAGAGCTTCCCCTCCACCTGGGGACACCAAAGGGATTCGCTCACAGACCCAGCTCTCTGTACCCCGCACCCCCCGCCCCGTTCAGCATCCCCGGAGACCGGCAGCACCCCCGCACCTCCAAAAGCTCCTGGCCCGGGGGAATGTGCAGGAGTGGGGGTTCCCGCGCGCATGGGGGGCACACCTCGCAGGGTGGGCGAGGACAAGGGCAGGTTCCCCCCGCCAGCATCCCTTCCGTCCTTGCTTCTTCCCTTCCCCTCCCCGCATTTCCATTCTCCCTTCCCCTCCTCGCCTCTCCGTCTCTGCGTTTCCATCTTTCCTTCTCGCCTTTCCTCTGCCCCTCCTCGCCTTTCCCCTGCCCCTTCTCGCATCTCTGCCGAACCCCCCACCACTACCTCTCCCGCTCGGCTTTGTTACCCCCTCCCCACTCCCCAGCATTTCCACCTTTGCACCCACTGCCCGCAGCCCGCCGGAGCCGCAGCCACCGCCGCCTCCCTCCGCACCCGGAGCCGCGCTCGCACACGGGCACACGGACACACAGAGAAATGAAAGCAAGGCGCAAGGACAGAGCGCAGCCCCGTGCACGGAGGTACCTCTCAAGAGCGCGGCCGCTCCTCCGGCGCCCAGCGTGCACCGCCAGCTCCGCGTTCAGCCCCGGCACGTCGAGTCCCCCCTTCCTCCTCTTCCTCCTCCCCCTCCTCCTCCCCTCCTCGCCCGCCCCCTTCGTCGGCGCCAGGAAGTGGGGGGCACAGCCACCGCCCTCCCCGTCCCGCCCTGCCGCGTCCCGTCCCGTCCCGTCCCGCAAAGGCTCCGCACATCCCCCCCGTGCTGTCGGCCCCGCCGCGCTCGGGTTACCCGCCCGGCTGCCAGCCCTCTCCTGTTACGGATGCGGGAGGGGAGCGGGGGAGGGATCCTAGCCCTAGGGGGGGGCAAGCTCCGGCGGGAAGCAGCGGCGGCCCCGGCATCCCTGCAACCCGCTCCGGGGGGGGGGTGTGCGGAGCGGGAGCTCTCCGCCGCCGGTAGCTCAGGGGCTTCCTAAACCTTAGGAAGCCTAGCTACTGTTTGGGTTTGATTTATTTTGTTGTGTTTTATTGCGTTTGTTTGTTTGTTTGTGTTTTAGGTAGTTGTTAGATTGGGTTATGTGATTTGGCTGTTTGTTTGGTTGTTTTGTTTTTATATATCCCCTCCTCCTCTTTCTTCCTTTAAAATGTTTTAGACAGTAGGCCTGACTTCGATGCACATCTTCAGATGTCCCCTGGAACCACAGGAGGCTCTGGCAAGAATTTCCATTGGTCTGCCACCCTTCTTCTGCCTTTTACTTTTGGTTTCAATGTAAACTTAGTTATCGTGTCATCTGCTATGCTGGAAATCATGAACAGCTCCTAAACCTTTCTTTGAGCTGCTCGTGGACTTAGAGACCTCCATTGCAATCATTTTACATCATTCTTTCTCCTGAGTTTTCAGTCAAGCTGTAAATTGCTCATGAGATCCTTTGTCAATAGACGGTTCTCTACCTCTTATCCTCTTGAATATCATCCTGGTTTTGATAGAACGTATTTGAGGCAAAGAAGCACATACTAGTTAAGATGTGAGCAAAAATGGTTCCATACAGCGCCACAATCAACATTATAACATTATATGAGGCATTTTTGAGCATAGGGCTTATGTTCCTATAAATCTCTGTCGTAACCTTGCGATTTTGGTCATGCAACAGCCAGCTCAGAAACGACCATTTTCACATGACTGTTCACTGTGTGTACCATTTTGCATTTGCTTACACTGAGTTCCTTACGTTGCTCAGTCAGCCTCATAATGTCCTTAGATGATTAGTTCTTCACAGTCTTTCTCCTCCTTACTGACCCAAGTAGTCAAATAGCCAACTTGGCTATTTTATTCCTTTTCCCAGGTGATGTACAAATATTCTGAACAACACATGTCCCAGCACTGACCCTTGGAGAACCCCACACCATCCAGCATCTCCCTGCAGTGTGAGAATGGCTCATTTATTCCTGTACTTTGCATTTTATCTTCTAAGCAATTACTGAGCCATATCAGGGCTTTCCCTCTTGCTGTCACTGCTTAGTCTCCTTAAAAGCTTTTGTCAAGAGCCTTTTAGAAACTCAGTCTGATATGGAAATTAGATCACCCTTATCCACGTTTTCATTGACCCTTTCAGAGACCTCCAAGAGGTTTGTTTAAGGCAAGACTTTACAGCAGCAATGTTGACTCTTCTCAGATAGATTGCATTAATCCAGGTGTCCTTTCTTTCTAACCCAATTAACATCTCTGTATTTGCCCCACACAGGCATAAGGTTTGCAAACCTCTAGTTCTCCAAGGTCTGTACTGAAGTTTAGCATCACATTTGCAATCCTCTGCTCCTCAGGTGCCAGTGTTTTAAATGGAAGGTTACATGTGGCTGTTGATAATTCATCCTCTGGTGAGGCCTCAAGGACAGAGAGGCTAATGCATGGACATGTGGTGTGTATCTGAATGCCTGTGATAGAGAAAAAGGCACATACATATCTAACTGCAGAATTATATGCTGGTGCTATTAATATCACTAAGAAGTTATCTTTGTAATTTAGTTTATGTGGCCATGGTCCTCTTTGCAAATGTATGTGTCTGAAAGCACAAAGAGTATGGTACACCCAAAACTCCACCAAAGTCATTGACCCAGGGAACAGTTTGCCATTCTCTGTATCTGCAGCCATCTCTTTGGTCCCTCTCACGCTTTACTGTAAATTCTATGGATCAAGGAGAGCCTTTTTTTAATGCACATTTTCCACTTACCTATGGCATGGGAAGCAGGAAGGGGGAGACCAGCTCTGTGCAAAGGTGTCTTTCACTGCACCATGTAGGAATGTTTGCAGTTTGGTTACCTGCCCCAAGACAGGATTCCTACTCTTTGTTCTTCCAGGGTGCAGTACAACTATGCAGGGCATGTGCTGCTACAACTACAGCACAGCTCTATTCAGCCTGTTTGCAGGTAATGGGCAGGAAGCAAAGGGAAGCTACAACTCCAATGGCTTACTGAAACAACTGCATGAAGCTGCATTTGTGCTCACACCCACCAACCTACCCCACAGGTGTATGGGTCTGTTACCCCCCCCCCACCACCACCACAGATAGGTATGCCATCCAAATGACAATGTGGAGCTGTGGAAGAGAGAGGGAGAAAGAGAAACATGAGGGTGGTATCGCTTTTGGATGTTTCACAGGTCTGATCGTGTTGAGTTTTTAGAAACTTCAACTGCTAGAAAACAAATATGCCATTTACCAAAAGGAGAAAGAAGGAATAAAATAAATCAATCTGAGACGCAAAAAACTTCAGAGCCGTTCAGAAAGGTCCCCTCCAGGCCTCAGAAACTTAATTGAAATAAATATAGTCCAATCACATGCTTTTTGAAGACCTCATATTTTGGAGACTGGTAGTACTGCACTACAGAGAAAAATCTTTTCTATTCATAGCAACCAAAGTTGTTACATTGCCTCCTCTTCTGGGTTCCCACCCTTCTGCCCTCTTCTTCCAGTTGTTACCTTATAGAATCATAGAATGGTTTAGGTTGGGAGGGACCTCAANAGAGCCCCAACTCTCTCAGTCTGTCTTCATAGCACAGCTGCTGCAGCCCTTTGGTCATCTTCGTGGCTCTCCTCTGGACCTGCTCCAGCAGTTCCATGTCCTTCTTGTGTTGGGGGCTCCAGAACTGCACACAGTACTCCAGGTGGGGTCTGAGGAGAGCAGAGTACAGGGGGAGAATCACCTCCCTTGCCCTGCTGGCCATAGCTTCTGCTCCTCTCTGGCTTAATAGCCTTATGCAGGATTGGACTGAACAGCATGACTGCGGCACAGATTCTGTTCCATTAGATAAAGCAGTATCACAAATGACACTTATACGCTTTGAATTTTGGTTTTGTTGGTTTGTTGGTTTGTTGGTTAGGGTTTTTTTCTTATGACAGAGATGCATTTACTGAGTATTAATTAGGTAGCATGTGACTAATGCACCACGGAGGAAATCAAATGCAGGTTTTAATGAGTTTTGCCTATTGCTTCTAATTTGCATTTTCAACAGCAGAAAGAAATGATGGCCTACAGTTCTGATTTAAAGATGTATTTCATCAATTCTCTGTAGTTTTTTTCCCCAGCATTAGAGAAGGCATCAGGTAGGGAGAAGACGGAATTAATCTCTGCCAGAGTGTAGCCTTCCCTAATTTTTACTCTGATGTAAAAATATATTTATGTAAATAATTGCAAGATTAGTCAATATTGTCCTAAAAATTCTGGAAGTAGGAAGAGTACCAAGATCAGCTGCATCAAACCAATACCTGTCAAGAAAAGAACTTAATTTTAAGACTGATTTATGTGACCTGTGAATTGAAGTAGGGATATATCATTGCCAATGTTACCTCATCCTCCTCCAATGTACATCACAAGGATGTGCTGAACATGTAGAAAACCAAAAGCAAAACCAAACCAAACCAACCAACCAAACAAAAAACCCTGAGATTCTGAGACTGGAGAGAGGTACTTAGGAAATCTAAAGGAAGTGCAACCACGTATCTGAAATTCTCTTTGTACCGGTCTGCAAAACCCGGGGTGTGTTTCTATATGCATAACCTATGAACACGAAGACTGGTGCCACTTAAGTCAATGGGAGCTGCAAATGCTCAACATCTCTGACAACTGGGCCACATGCTTGTGAGACCTTCCAAAGCTCTTATTTCTAGTCTTCCCCCACCCCCTTTCCTCTGCCACATAAGTTGACCTAGTTTACGGTCTGCCTCTGTACAGATGTGTCCTTTTCCATGGGCAAAAAGAGGACAGAGCCACTGCCAACAGAGTGAGTGTCTGGAGTTAGAAAGAGGAAGAGATATGGGGCAGTTTAGGGTGGTAGGTAAAGAAGGAAATGAAATATAAAGATGTTTGGAGGACAGAAGACAGAAATGAGAGAAGGCAGTGAAGCCATATCCATATCTGCTGCTCCTGCTTTGTCCAGCAGAGAGAGGAATTACTCAGAGTCTTTGCTTTGACATCTTGTCACTGTATAGGAGCCTCGTTTCAGTGATGCAGATTTTTTTTACTGTTATGCAGCAAACCTTCAAATGAAGAATAATTTGATGGGGCTACTTCTTCCTATCAGGAAGAATTTCTTTCAGACTGTTGTTTTACAGCCCAGCACACTATTGTTAGTCTCTATGAACTCCCCAAGATGCTGAGAGCACTGCAGAGTGAAGAAAGGATGGAAAATACTGTGATAATGATGCTGGATATGCCAGGCACTTTTATAACATTTCTAAAATGAAATGCAGTCCTGAAAGATTATGCCTGATCTGGTAGCTTCAACACTGACTGTTTCACTGAGTGTGAAAAACGAGTTTTGCTTGTCATGCACATTTTTAATTGTCTTAGATTAGCTGTCAACAATTTTTTGTGATTAGATTTGTTTTCCTTTCCTTGTGGTTCTGGTTGTTTCTCTGCAGGGTAACATGCAGATGAGCTGGATGAGGGAATGCACTGGCTTGCGCTAATGCATACGAGATGAAAATGCTACTTCTGTGTATTCTCTGTGCATGTATAAAAATATTCATGCAGAGATCTGTCACTCAAATAGAAGAAAAACTGTGGGAAATTCGGAGGTCACATTCATATTTTTTTTATATTCAGAATGGGGATGAAAAGTTGAGTATTACCGAGGCAGGGAGCTGCCAGCAGGGAACTGACTGGAGATCCCTGTTTTATTCGCCATGCTGCTGTTCACCTGTGGTGTTACTGAAGGCAAGTCACTTTGCCTTAGTGGCCTATAAGAGTCAGTGAATTTTAGGACAGGTCAGTGGTTTGCAGAACGTAACAGGACCTTAGCTGTGGTTACAGGGTTCAAATAGTATGAACTTGAAAATTATTTTCTGAAGTTACTCAGCTGACTAACGAGACCATTTACACACATCTATTATGTGTTGGAAGAGCTTGGCAAGATCTCTATCTAGCAACAGGCTACATGAGTAAGCTCATTGATTTAAATGTGACTCCTTGAGTGAGTAATGTTTTAGTACCAGCTCCATAAACTGTTTTAGTCATCATCGACTTACAAACTACTTGTGTAGCCTTGCCAGCACTTACCACACACTAAGGCATATTTTACTGCGAATGATTCTGTCACAGAAGTAATACCCAGTAGTAACTGTTGGTGTAATCTACGCCCACACGAAGAAGTTACTGTTCTGCAGTTGCAAAACAGCCAAATTTCACTGGTATTGTGCTCTCTATGGTTCACAAGCACTGCTACCTCCCTTCCACAAGAAATGTTGTGGAAAACATTCAAAAGAAAAAAATATTCAAAAGAAAAAAAATCAAAGAATTATTAATTACCTGTGATGTTGTAAAGAAGAACTTCTTTTTTTTTTTTTTTTTTTTAATGCCCACTCATGGGGATACCACTGCAAAACTGACTCATGGCACTCCCTCCTTCTTGTGGAAAATGCAGCCATTGCAAATCGGGAGGTGTAAGGTGTGCTAGTTTGAGCCTGGCTAGAATGTTTTGGTGAGAAGAATTAGTTTATAGGCTGTGAAAAGGAAACAGTGGTGATGTCTACTTCACTCATAGGCTTGCTGAGATATATAAGAACAAGAACACAAACACAGATAACAGAGTCACTCTCTGTCTCTCTGGGGCTGAACTTCTCTCTCTAACCTAACCTGCCATCTGTGTGACTAATCCACCTGCTTCCTAAACCCCCTGGCCGACCATCCAAGCTACCTTCAGCATAAGCAAAAACCTTGGGTAAGGCAGAGGCATGAAAGGAAGGTGGAATGGTGGTTGGGAGCCCCTCCTGAGGACTCAGGATTCTGGGAGGGCTGTTGTGTTTCTGTATTACTTTTTAACTTGTATATTTCTGCATATATTGTAAATATCTGCTTGTATATTGTGCTAAGCTGTAAATAGAAAGCTTCATTCAATTTCCAGAGTGGCTGAGTCTACTCTGGGTGATTTTCCAAAGTGTGGGGGAGTGAGTAACACCCAAACCATCACATAAGGTTTCATTTAAAGTTGTATGTAACTTCTACTCCAGCCAATGTTTTCTGCTTTGATTACTCTTGCCTTATCTTAGTCTCTTTGTACCCTCTTCCACAATAGTCCCTGTTTCTTTCTGCTGCTGTGGGTTTTGTGTCTCCATTCAGTCTGTTCTTTTTCCAAAGCATAGGAAAAAAGAATCCCATTCAGTAGTATCCTTCTTTTATTCTACAAATCCCTCTTTCAAGTCTGCTTCATCAATAACATCAACATAAGGCAGTCCTGAAAGATGGCTTGCTCATGTTCAGCTTGCCTGATTGAGCCTGAACATCCTCAGAAGCAGGGAGTACATCTATATTTTCTGAATTACTGCATGCATAGGAAGATCCATATAAATATAGCACTATTTGTAGCCACAGCATTACATATTTAAGATTTATATCAACTGCTGGGGCAAGATAATTGCAGACTACAGTTCTTCAACAATTGTGTACAGTTGCATGTTATTTCTCCAACTAAGCAGGCACAGCAAAAAGGATTTTAAGAGCAATCATTATTTTAGAAATAAGGAACCTCTGTATGTCCTCTGTATAATTCTTGAATAGCATATTTTCACAAAGAGCATTTGTTTGTGAGCTAAAGAGCTTGATCCACAGACCAGTGGAGGCTCTTCCAATGAATTCAGTGAGCTTGGGATTAAGTCCTTGCTGAGGAACAGATGCAGGGTTTTATTCACTGCCACTAGAACAATAAAAATGACAAGACAAGGAATGGAGTTCTCTACAAAGGATAAAGCAGTATTGTTTTGCAGCAACTTAAATACATTAGGCTCTACAACTAAAATAAAAGTCTGTAGAGCTAGTAAAATTGTTTGTATAGCCCATTGACAAAATACACAGCACATAAATGTTTAATAAACACTCAAACACAGTGTATTTCACTGAGTCTTCTACTTATTTGCAAGGACTTGGTTGTAAATGTGACTACAAATTCTAGTTGTGCAAACAAAAGTAGCACAGAAATAGTTCATTGCCATTAATCACCAAAAGCGCAAGGGAAGAGACAGATGGATTTTTTTTTTATGCCACAGCTCATAGATAAATCCAAAGCAGTTACCTCAACTAGAAACAGGCTTTCCTTTAATTAGTTGGTCTCATTTAGCCTAATGATTTCTATGTGGTCACTATATGTTAACATAAGCGATACTGAGTGTTGAGAACCAGAGACATTTGCCCTTGCAGGAAAGAACTGGGGCCAGAGTCACCTCAGGAAAGATAATCCAACAAGGGAGATAAGCAGCTGTGTGAGACACAAGAAACTAAAGTAAAAGTGGCAGCAAATAGGAACAATTAGCAGAAACTAAGACACGTGGCAGTCTGGAATTTTCAGCAGAGACAAAATATGATCAGAGGTTTTCAAGAGATATGGGTTGATCTTGTAAGGTGTGGGTTGATCTTGTAAGGATATCTAGCAGGAGAGAGAGAGAGAGAGAGAAAGAGAGGGAAAGCAGCAGACAAAAGAGAGTGTTTTCCTGAAACATGTGCATGGATTAATGTAGGGAGTAGAAACTGGGAAAGGTGGCTGGATTACAGGAGGTTGCAGTCATAGTAAAAAAAGCTCTTGAGACAAAAATGTGGAGAAAGAACTGAGATACTACCATGGTCTGGTGCAATAAAGTGTGATGAGCAGCAAAGAACATGACATAAACCTTTTTAAACCAAGAAATAAAGACGGGAATCAAAAGCTGATAAATAATATTTCACAATACTATTTCTGTAACTACTAAAATTAATACCACTTACATTTCACATGCTCATACTTAAATGTTCCTAGCTCTTTCAGTTCACAAGCAGCAGCCTCAGAAACAAGTCAGTGTTCCTAAACACAGCACATTTAATTACCAGACAGAGCTAACACTGTGCTAACTTCAGCCCCATACACTAACTAAATGCAGGATGGCACATTTGTGCCACTTTTATCCTGGAGGGTTGCCACATGTGTGGCACTAACAATTACAGAGAAGACAAATCCTTGTCTTTGCTTTTATTTCTACATGGGGAACCCTATCAGCCTTCAGGGACCGAAATCCCTACTACATAGAAGAACAGCAAGATTCACTTGCCATACTTTCCACCTTTATGTTGCTACAACCTTAATAAGCAGTCCTGCAAGTGCTTGATATGGTCTAATCTTACACATTTTGCACACTGAAGTACATCTCTTCTGCAGCTGAGCTGCGTCCTCCAGTCATTTTACCCAGCCCTCCCTATATCCAAGGCTACATAACTGTTCCTCTCAGCATTATTGCAATGGTGCTAAATGCCTCCAGCTGGGATGCATAATTTGCTGCATGGGAACGCTAGAAATGATTCAATGAGAAGTCCAAACCTGCTTGAAGGACCTCAGAGACAAGTGGATAATATACAAAGAAGAAACTCTTTGCCTCATGACAAAAAATGCTTTTTTTCTCAACGAACTACAAAATCACAGTTTCCTAGAGATGTGTCCCTTTCTTGAATTATCAAGGAAACAGGCCCAGTGACTAAACCTGTGGCCAGCCTAATGGGCTTCAGTAAGTTCATGTCTGAGTTTCACTGCATTTTCCAATCATCAGAAGTAAAATTGTGCAAAATGAAACCGTAGTGAGAAGCCTGCTAATGGAAAATACACAGTATTCATCTCTGCACTCTGAAACCGGTGTGCACTTCAGTGTCTAGCATACTGTTGGAGCAGGCAGTCCTCTTTGTCTTTGGATACGAGGCCAGACAGGTATGTTTTACACAGGTACCACAGCTTGATAGTCTGGTTACTTTGCTTTGACAGTGCCCATGCAGAGCCACAGAAATAAAATTACAGTACCAGCAGTAAAGCATAAAGGCTTTGACTGTTTTGAACAACTGATGATCTTTTGTCTTCCCTGACTAACATTGCCTGCCTCAGTCGTAATATGAAGATGTATTTGAGAATGATTAGCAGAGACCGTAATCCGAAATGAACTCTTAGCTGTGTGCTATAACAGGCAGTGCAATAACTCAGATGGATCCTCCTCTCCATTACCTAGCCCAGTTCTGCTGACTTCAGCACAAGTTGAGCTATGGCTAGGACCAAGTACGGGAAGCACAACCTAGAAAAAGCATTGATGAGAGCTGAAAGGAGCCAACTGGAGAAATTCTCAGCTGCAGGGAAGAAAAAAAAGGCAAATCTATTTTACTCCTGAAAGCTGCTTTGTACCTTACCTTGGATTTTTAACTGTGTGGATGTCCATGAATTTTGCAGCACCACTCCATGGCTGCCATGGCAGGAGGATACTTCCTAAACTGCTTGCAAGTTAGGGAGGAGGTGATGTAAGGCCACATAGACTTACACTTTGAATGGTCACCTGTGATTTTCACTGTCTGGCCTCAAGCACTTCAGATACACACACTGTGAAGGAAGATCATCTCCCTTTTAAAATGCTCCTGAGCAGTTTATCAAAGTCTCTTACATTTTCGGTTATCTGTAAAGTGCATTCATGGCAGCTGAGTGAGGATGAGGGACAGGTGTTGCATCCTGGACCTGTTTGGATTGTTTTTTGCTTGCTTTAAGTAACTATTCAGTGAAATTAATTAATCTTTTCAGAATTTCTTTGACTGCCTTATGTTCTGTGGTGATAAAAGCTTTCATAAAACCAGTGAAAGAGGAAATTGAAGTTCTGTATCTTGGATAAAATATTCCTGCAAAATAGCAGCATCCTTTTCACTGCAAGACATTCTTTCAGCTTACCGACGGTTCTTTAGGAGTTGTTCACAAAGACAATCTCCCAACCTCCCGTGCAGCAGTGCTGCAGAGCAACCAAATGGCATATACATATGTCTTCTTCCTTCTTAGCAGTCAGTGGTAATGATGGTGGAAAAATAAAGAAAAACAGCTGCAGTTTATGCTACTCCCACACACATATACATTTGCCTTTTTGAGCAGAAGCTGCAAGAAGGGCTCAGTAATAGAGTACATGGTATTCTGAACCTGCACTCCAGAAGGAGCTGCAGGCATAACAGGATGCGTTTTAAAAGCAACAGAAGAAGCAGAATTTTGCTAGTTAAAAAAAAAAAGAAGGAAGAAAAAAAAAACCAAACCTCCAAGATCATTCATAAGCTTTGGTTTGTTCAACAATAGGTCCAGCTTGGCTAGTTCTGAGCACATCATGTGGAGTGGCTCTTTGGGGAAAAAAAAACACATGTATTTTTTTTCTTCTTGTAAGGGAGAGTATTACTTTGCTTCATGAATAGAATGACATGTAATATTTGTGTATTGATCTATGTCTTCAGTGATCGTGAATGTCATTATGTCTTAGATACAAGAGTTTTCTATTCCTTGTTGAAATTACAATTGACTTGAAGCATGCAGTCAAGAGCATAGTCTGGACCTAGGGGTAGCTTGTTGCTTCTTGTCTGTTGAAGGGAACTTTTTGATAACCCAGTTCCCTAGTTGGAGTGAGTAGGCTGTCGAAAATAACAAAGGTATGTGGTTTTCTGTTCCCTGATTTCTAGTAATACAAATTCAAGATCGATTGTTCTTTCTATCATTAAAGTCAAAGGGGCAACGTTATTTTTATATAAGGAAATGATCAATTTTAGATTAACTGTCAAAAATAGATTATAGATTCTTTTGACAGTTAATCTAAAATTGATCATTTCCTTATATAAAAATAACGTTGCCCCTTTGACTTTAATGATAGAAAGAACAATCGATCTTGAATTTGTTTCTCTGAGTAATTGCAGTCAGGAGTTCACATGCAGCTGCTCCATGTAGTCTTTGCCTCAAACACCAGGCTTCTAGCCTTCCACAAATTGATAGCAAGTTACTAAAGAAAATTTCAGTGCTTCATCGTTTGCTATGACAAAATTAATTTCCTTCCATGCTGGTAAAAACATTGTCATGGACTTTATTGACTTTCCTGTGCCAGCATTTTGCTGATTCTGCTCACCACTGCGTCAGTGGCAGCACTGAGTCAGCCTCCCTCTTAAGAGAGTTCTACAATTAAACCTCCTCCTTCAGCTGGGGGTCGTTATTAAAAAAAAACAAGACCTTGTTTTTTTAAAACCAAGGACAATGCTAAAGCAATGCCAAAACCAAAACAATGCTAAGTCAGGTTTTGTTCTGCATGGTGTTGCACTCCCAAGAACTGAAGTATTGTGTTATTAAAACAATTTTCATTCCACACTCATTGAATTTTTTTCGCCACCTTCTTCCTTTAGGTATGACCTTAGCTTAAGGCAGATAAAGTTTGGGACCGATTAAACTGCAGGTCAGATCTTTCCCAGCAGTGCTACAGGTTTTGCTTGAGATACATGAGCTGCCACTAAGCAATACTACACTATGCAGAGCACTGGTAGCAACCATTGCAAAATATTTGCAGATGCCTTTGCAAGTTCACGTCCAGAAAGAATGTAAGTGTCTGATTTAATCATAACTGTGTGCAGTTCTGGAGCCACTGTGTGCAGTTCTGGAGCCCCCAATACAAGAAGGACATGGAACTGCTGGAGCCAGTCCAGAGGAGAGCCACGAAGATGATCAGAGGGCTGCAGCAGCTCTNTTAAGGCCAGGCTGGATGAGGCCTTGAGCAGCCTGCTCTAGTGGGAGGTGTCCCTGCCTATGGCAGGGGGTTGGAGCTGGATGATCCTTGAGGTCCCTTCCAACCTAAACCATTCTATGATTCTATGATTCTATGATTCTATGATTCTATAATATGAAAGTTTCATTTTGATGGCTTCTCATTATCAGTTCAAACCTTACTTCCACCTTACTTGTGTTGCAAGTTATTTGCCTAAAGAAACATGTATTCTCACTGACTGATACCCCTGAGGACATGTTGATTTGATGCCAAGGATGTGAAATTCTGTGCTGTATTGTCTATTCTGAATTGCTAACAACATTTAACCAGACCCATACTTGTAGTTTATTAGCAGATTGCGGGGGGGGGGGAGGGTGGGGTTGGGTTTTTGTTTGTTTNGGGGGGGGGGTGGGTTGGGTTGGGTTTTTGTTTGTTTGTGTTAGTTTGTTTTAAACATCAGATTGGTCTGTCCCTCGTTGGATTTTGTTAGCACTTAAAAACCATGGGAAACCTGAATTTTGAGTTTCTTTCTTTCTTTTT
Source organism: Tricholaema leucomelas (assembly GCA_013400475.1). Classification (NCBI taxonomy): domain Eukaryota; kingdom Metazoa; phylum Chordata; class Aves; order Piciformes; family Lybiidae; genus Tricholaema lacrymosa; species Tricholaema leucomelas. The sequence continues at coordinate 21,766 of WAAF01010135.1, read as the reverse complement.
TTTTTTTTTCAAATGGTAAATGAAACTAGTAGATATGATAAGAAAATTCTAGGTCAAGGCTTTCAAAACATGTTCTGTTTACAGTCTTTATCTGATTATTCACCACAGTATTTCAGATCTTCAAGCTAGCTGATCTGAACTTCTCAGACCAAATTTTACTCACAGAACAGAATAAGATGCAAACTTGCTACATATATGTGTTCTTTAAACAAGTTAGTGCATTATATTTAACCAACTATAGTTTAAGAAAAAACCCTCTGCTTTTATAGTAGAGGTTTGGAATCCACTTCATCCGTTTCATTTGAACCATTTGAATGGTCTTGATTACTGTTTTAATTAAATTTAAAGGCATGTAAAATATTAAAGTAAGCTTAGGTATTAATATTGGCTATGTATAACCAAGTCTCTGCCTTTATTTGAAAATCCAGTTTATGGCAGAAGCTGTTGGAGAGGCCTTTAATTTTTAACATGGCTGTTTTTGTTGTTAGATATATGTGCTTCACACTCAGCAGTGTCAGCAGCCCTGAAGATGAATGTGTTAGCTCTGCATGAATTCACTTCCCATTCACTCCCTTCCTGCTCCCAGCATCCTACAGACAAATTCATTTGCAGTTCTTGAAAACACATAGCTGCATGCAATCACATCCAGAACGACAAAGAAATACCCACATCATGCCTTTTCCAGAGAAACTATGTTTCTGTGCACCACCCAGCCACATCAGGCTGACAGGTGAGGGCAACGCTTCTCAGACAGTTGCCCTCAAGCTGACGAGCTGCCCGTGCATGGGTTTGCAGCAGATGCAAGGAGGTGGGGTAATGGTAACTCCAGAGGGGTCTGAGAAGAAAGAAGGTCCAAGGGAAAGTGTGCAAGGGACAGAATGATGGCAGGGGCGAGGAAGGATTGAGCACTGGTTTGCCATCGTCTTGCAGTAAGCTGTCAGGATTATTTGGATTATTTAACAGGACCTCCTGATAGATGCATTTTTATTGAAGATTCTCCTGATCTCAGCTGCTGCACCAGACTTTTTGAGATTGAGGGGGAAACCCTGCAGTAGTCATGCAAATGCAGTTTATACCAACAGGATCTGCAGCGCAAACTACTCATGGCCTGGTGACCTCTTCACAGCTGGAGATGTGACCCATTCCACTGAATGCAATTTGCCATCAAAAATTATGTTGAAACATAGCACAAAGATGCTTCCCACAAGGATGCAGTGGGAGACTTACCCCTGCCCCCTCTTCAGCTTCAGGACTTTCATAGAAGCACGGTCCTAGTAGGTTCCTTGGCAGCATATCCAATCCACCTGTTCCTACAAAACCAAAGACACTTTATTGCCTATGGGAAAATAAGCAAGGACAAGAGTTTGCTTTGCTTGAATCCATTTTTACCAGCCATGTTCTGTCACCAGCCATAGTATCTCATCATCATTATTAAAGAAAGTAGAAAGAGTACAAAAACAATGGCTGAAAGAGATCTTTGCCTGCTATAGAGAGGCAGCCACCTCTGGGAAGAAAACACAGTGGGTGCTTGAGGGGTTGCCACATCAAGCAGTGGCTGAGGAAGTATATACTCATTTTCATCCCCTAGAGTGGCCATCGCTGTTTCTAAGGTGGTGCCCTGTGCTGGTGGGGCTGGTACTGCCCTAGTCCCTGCTAGGTTGAGCAGTAGTCTAACTATGGATACATGGAAGTGCTGGCTATACACCTGTATCTTTCTTTCCAACAATGTTGGCTGGTGGTTTTTTTCTGCTTTTTGAGAGCCTCTGACAGCATCAGTACAACTCATGTGCCAGAATCCTGTAAGTGTTTTTATCTTTTTCCAGCACAGGTTCTTTGGACCTAACCCATCCTCTTGCCACATGCTCAGCTATGGTATCCATGTAGTCCACAGAGTCAATAGGCTGTCCCCATCAAGGTTTAATGACCACATTAAAACCATAATCACGAAATTTGAAGCCATTTTTATTGTTGTGATCTCAGCACTCTTGAGAAGTTCACAAAGTCAGAAGTCTGATCCTGTGACTCCACCATAGAAATGACCTTTCCTTTGCATTGTTCTCTGCCATGGTTCCCCTAGAGCATTCCTGCTTTGGAAGCAGTGCTGGGAAAAAAATTATCCAAGTTTATTCTGTCCTGGTGTTTTGTTTTGTTTTGGGTTGTTGTTGTTGTTGTTTTTTTAATTTTTGTTTGTTTGCTTTGGTTTTTGTTTGTTTGCTTTTTTTTTTTTTTTCTCCCTTTATTTCCAGCTCTCTGTGATAGCATTACTCATTATAATCTCAGGCCAAAAGGATCTGTCTTGTCATAGGTCTGCAGAGCATTTAGTGCACTGGGCCTCTGTCTGCTGCTACATATATGCTCTCCTGCTATTCAAACAGAGGTGTAAAACAGAGTTGTACGCCCTTTTTCAGGATTCCACTACAGCATCCTGTGCTAGTTTGAAGCTAGAGTGTTTTGGTGAGAAGGACTAGATAATAGGCTGTGGAAGGAAAACAAAGGTGATGTCTACTCTGCTCATAGCCTTGCTGAGATGTGTAAAAAAAGAAAGCAAAACATAGATAAAGTCACTTCACCTGCTGGGGAGCTCTGGGGCTGCTGGCTGAACTGCATCTTACTCTCTAATCTCACCCTTCATTTTCTTTGGCTGATTCACCTTGCTTCTTAATCCCCCTGGCTGAACCTCCATTCTTCCTTGGGACTGGGGTAAGGTTGAGAGGGGTAGGAGGAAGTTGAGGGGGTGATTGAGAGCCCCTCCTGGGGAGTCAGGTTTCTGGGAGGGCTGTTGTGTTTCTGTATTACCTTTTACCTTGTATATTTCTGTCTATATCTGTATATACTGTAAATATCTGCCTGTATATTGTGCCAGCTGTAAATATAAGCTTCATTCATATTTCCAGAGCCAGCTGAGTCTAGTCTGGGTGATTTCTAAAGTGTGTGGGGGGTGGGGAACACCCAAACCACCACACATCCCTTCATACTCAAGCCTTGTGTCTTTTTCTCGGCAGTGTGTTTGGAAGTGTGAAGTCTCCTTTGCGGTTTCTTCATACGAATGCCTCTGCTTGCATTAGTTGTGTAACAGGAGTGGATCAGAGGACGGGAGCAGTTGGTGCTGAAGTCTCTAGAGATCTATATTGTAAGTGTTTCCAGGATTTCATGTCAGACTAGATTTAGTCTGATTCCATGGGCACATTGTTACTGATGTTAAAAGGAATAATACTTGTTCTGAATATTTGTGTTTCCACTAGTGTTTGAAAAGTATATCCTGTGACCCTGCAGAAGAGTTTCTGGTTTGCTTCAAAAGGAAGAACTATTCCACATCTGAACCAGTGGCCAATGTGGTCAAAGAAAGAGGAATGAGCTCACTAAAAGACATACTGCTGTTCTCTTCCAAAGTGCTGACGTATATGCAGCCTATGCCTTCCAAGAAAGGACAATCGGATGACTAGGATGTTAAACAGAGATGTGAATCGTCTAATTTCACACCTCTGCCCACAGCTAGCACAGCCCTTGGTAGGTTCTGGTATTGATCTAAGTTGTCCACCTCTAAGTGATGTTCTCCACTGATGTAGCAATTCATGAAGGATTAAGAAGAGACCATTACAGTGGTAATATGTGTACTTAACTAGGAGAAAAAAAAACCAAACCAAAAAAGACCGTGAAAGTCCCAGGCCTAGAAAGTAAAAGAAAAAAGATAGATTTCCCCCAAAGTCTTACAAACTTATAAATACCACAACCCTGTGAATAGACTTCACTTCCACACTACTTGGTGACAGGCCATGTCTACCACAGCATAGACCCCTGACTTGATATGTGTGAAGGACCTGGCAACTTTATAATCACATTTGGATGTGGAAAAAATCCCAAGCCTGTTCACATCCGTGGACATTTTGTAAAGGCTGCACATAGTATGAGTTCATGCTGCCATTAGCATAGCTGAAGTTTTACATCTGTCATCGTCTGCAGCAGTGATGAAGCAACAACCAGAACAGCTGCAGGGTGGCTCCATCAGCACTATTGAGGCTCAGTGGCTTTTCATTCGTCTCTGTGCATGCTAGCTCCAGTTCTGTGTAGCACTGTGCTGACTTATTTGTTTCCTTTAATTTGCTGTTGATTTCAACTGTGAATAGGATTTGATGGATGACAGCAGTTTAACAATAAAGAAGATCAGACAATACAACAGGAATGAAGCTGAGCTAACAGTCTCTTTCCTTAAGAGACATATCCATGTAGACTTGGGAGAGAAATCAAAGTACAGACAATAAGAAGAAATTTAGGCTCTCAGTTCACCAACATCAGCCAAGAGATAAACAGACATTGTCAAGAAAGGAAGGATGAAGGTGAAGAGATATACTAAACAAGGGGAACTTTAGCAGCTAGTTCTTCAATCACAGTTCTTCATGATATGTACTGTGAGTGTGGGGGAAGCACCTCTAAGTTGGTTAGCAGTGACCTGGGGCAGTAGAGTCATGTCAAGGAAGCTTGTTCTGTCCGTCTCATTCTGTCAACTCCTTTGGGTTTGTGTTCTCTTTCTAAGATACAACTCAGATACTGAAGTATGTGAACTTTCTACTAGGGCCTACAACTGCCTTAGAAAATGCTTTAGAAATGCACAATTACCCAGAAAGCACAGGCATAAGTTCTTAGTTTTGTTATTTGTTTTATCAACAGAGTGATCCGTGTTTTCAGCATATAGACTTCATTGCTGTGTTTTTAAGCTGGTGGGAAACAACTCCAAGACCATACCATTCAGCCATTAACACTGGAGTAGGTTATATCCACCTGAAACCTCTCAGTCTACACCTTCTTGCAACTCATGCAGTAAAGGGGCTGTTTGCACCATGGGGTGATCAGCTGGTGAACATATTTAGGGCAAAGATTTGTCTCCTCAAAGGAAAAGGCAGACAAAGAACTTATCAATATTCACCAGGAAAAACTCTTACAGTTATTGACTTCTACTAAATCAATCTTTCTTCATTTCTCACATGACAGTCATTTATATCTGCTGTGAAAAGCTAGGGCACAGTCAAATGTTTGCTTGCATGGCAGCTGGAACATTTTGAGATTTATTATCCTCTTCCACTGAAACAGTGTTTGTGGAAACACTTTTGGTCCTTTTCAGAGCCAAGGCAGATCACACACATGCACCAAAAGGACATGTTACTGCTCCCAGTTTGGCTCTCTCGGTCTGCTAGAGTGTCCTACCATCTCAAACCTACATGCCAGTCTGTTGCTCATCAGAGGTTGTCCTGCCCTGTCCAGACTGGAAGGAAGCTTGCCAGGTCCAACCACATAAATCCTGGACCATCGCTAACTGGCCCATTTGGTTTTAAACAGTCTCAGGAGGAAATTCAGTTGAGTAACTATGTTCACTTGATTTGAACCACAGGGATTTCTGCTGTTTCTCAGCATGCTTTCTCTCAGCTACCTGTGACATGTCATTAAAAACGGAAGCCAAACTATGTCCTTGTGTTGCTCTCTTGGCAGTACCCAGCTAAGCCAGTAGACAGATGCTGTGTTAAACTACAACGTTTGCCACCAATTGTTCCTATGAAAAGCAATTCAGAAAAAAATTCCTCAAAACAGGAGAGAGAGGGAAAAAACCACAAGCCAGAGACTGAGCCTAGGAAAAAAAAGACATTTCAGCAAGAGTGCTGACATGTTTATTTACTGAGCCACTAAATGGCTTGGTAGCTTCATGAAATTCAGACTGGGAGAGATCACATATCATCATGAAGACAAACACAGAAGTTAAACGGTAAAGAAAATCACTCACATATCTGTTTTTTTGCACTAACTTGAATATATGCTATGTTTAGGCATTGTTATATTTCAGAGCAGTAGTAAGAAAACATTCTTACTCTTTTAACCATGCTTGGAGTGCTCACCTCTAAGAGTTAAGAAAATATTTCACACTCAGTTTCCGCAAAATACTCAATCTCAGAAAAGGCTATTACAGAGAGTGCTGTAGGTGCCACTTCTCTTGTGATCTGGCTCTCTGATAGCAATTGTTTTAAGATCATTTAATCTGTTTTTCTTCATCGGATTGCAGTGTCATTCACTGAGGTGGATGAACAGGTTATAGAGCTAATGGCACAATTCTCTCTCACTGATTTGCTTTTCTATTCTAAAAGGGGGGTTTTGTTTGTCTGGGTTTTGTTTTTCCAGTTTCCACATTGTGATATATTTTGGACTTAAACACAAACAAGGCAGCCCCCTCCATAAAGGACTAGCAGGGTGAAAGTAACACTGACTTATGCCCAATTAATGTGGATCCTTGGCTGGCACCATTCCTCAGAGGAATGGATTTGACCATGCCAGAAGCACTGTGATGTATCTGCACTAAGAATGTTAAATCTCCAATTTGCATGTTTTAGTTGCAGATGTAGTCTGGCACCATACTGGGAAACACCAAAATAGGCTTTTACTGGTGGTTACAAATGGAGTAGTTGATGCCATTGCTGATCTCCATCACTGAGATGGATTATCTCTCTTCAGATCAGTCAGGCTCTTATGAGGCTAGCTATAGTCTGACATAGCTTTTGCATGCTTCAATTGTGTGGGAAGTGACAGCAGCTTGGGACAACAGCTGTATCTTCATCCATTCACTACAAAATCCTGCACTTTCTAACTTGATCCCTTGTTTTAATGGGAGATTTCTACACATTAACATCATTTCTGGTGACCAGCAGCGATGAACTAGTGTTGGTTCAAACTGTGCGTGCATTTTCTTGCATGCTTAACTCTGTGGGCAACTCCCTTTCAATAACTAGCTTTAGTAGCATAAAATAGCTGCAAATGTGTTATGAAGCTCGTTGTCTGTGGTGGTGTTTAAAAGACATTTGGACGAGGTGCCTAGGGACACAGTCTAGCAGTTTGGTACTGGGAACTGTTAGGTTATGGTTGGCCTATTCCAGCTGGGCGACTCTAAAGTTTTATGAGTTGTACTGTGATGCAAGCGAAAGTCCTCAGAACCATAATCTACATGTGTTTTGCAATGAAACCCTAAGTATAGACCAGCCCTAAGGTTAAAGATATTCTAAGAGAACGAGATTACAGTGTTGCTTAGAAAATTGTTCTCAGTCTTAGCAATCTTGTTCTCAGTTAACACCTTATGATGAAATTGAGAAACATTGAAGTATTTGGACACACACACACAAAAAAAACAATCAAAAATGTCTGCAGTAAACAAACTAAAATTCTGGCAAGAACTGGGAGGCATAAGGAAGGGGGAAATTGTGATTTTTGTTTCTCTCACTTGTAATAATCTGCCTTGGAGCATGTTTTCATATTTAGAAATCTTGTGTAAAAAGTGTGATACTCTCTCATTAAAAGAGCTGACACCATCCTAGCTTTGCCTAGAATTAGTTTCTGTATGTGGCAGCAGTGCAGCCAAACAGTGAATTCATAGCCTTGCACAAAGGTTTAAAAATAGCAAAGGACTCCTTGAACAATATAAAGAAAGGAAGCACGAGTTATTCATGTAAGTTCTTTTTAATCACGACAGAAATAAATGCAAGCAGAAGGTAGCAGAAAGATTATCTGCTTACATTAACTGCTCTCTATGAGTAGAAAGAAAATCCATCAGTCACACAAGGAGTGCTTGAAGTGCATGTCTCTAATGCCATAAGGGAGACAAATAGCTTGTGGTGCTCACCTCATTGCACTGCTTAGAGGATTTCTTGCGCCTAAGAAATGCATGTGTGCAAATACCACAAAGATGGACTTACAACCTTCTCAGCAGGCACAAGACAGGACTGCAAGATCTCTGTCCAATTTCCTTACCTGCAAAGTCATATAGTTTATTTCCTGTCTTCATCACACTAATCTTGCCCACATTACATTTATGACTCCTGTTAATTGGAGTTACACCTGCATCTGCACATAAAAACAGATGGGAGTGCTATCTGTGTAAGTGAAAGATACAATGGATGCATCTCCAACAGTCAAAAGCTGTGTATATACAGCTAAATTTAATGTCTTCTTTGGTGACTTTTAGCAGCAAGCAGGACATTCCCCATTAGCGGGTCCTCCTGCTGAAGTAAATGTTCTTGCCTTTACACTGCACTTGGTAGGGATGGGAAGAAAGCAATCTTTGTTTTTCAGCAAACTGCGTCTTTAGATGATTCTTCCAATTACGCTTTTCTGCATTTTCCTGGGGTAAGCAACACATCTGGCTCAACAGGATAAATCCTTGCATGCATCAACATTAATGTGGAGGAAGAGAGACAATCATACTCTGCTGACATATAGCTGCAGGTAGCACTGGAATAGGCTTCCCAGAGAGGTCGTGGAGTACCCTTCTGTGGAGACTTTCAAGTCCTGTCTGGATGCGTTCCTATGTGATCTGTGTTAGATAGGATTGTCCTGCTTTGGCAGGGGAGTTGGACTCAATGATCTCCTTGGGTCCCTTCCAACCCCTAACATCCTGTGATCCTGTGATCCTGTAGTAGAGTATGTGTAACAGAACCTATTTTCCTCTCACACCTCATAGTCCGCTCCAGGGGTGGCAATTTAGATCTGTTTTGCATTTGGAGGTCTGACAAAAGTGGCAGGATTACTGAAGGAGCGGTGGAAGAAACGTTTGAACTGCACACATCCACCCAGTGGATTTAGGAGTAAACATGTACAGTTTATTCTGAGAAGCCTCCCTCCATGATGCTAAAAAAAGAGCTGTATTTCAAGACTTTCACAGTGAACCCAGGAGTTAAACATGTAAAACTAGGAAGTTTTACTACGTAAGACCCTGAAAAGTATTTCTGTTCCTGACAAGGCAACGGCAAGACCACTGAGTACACTGAGAGTGGGCTCGGCTGCCTGATTAGATCGAGGGCCAAACTGCAATGAGACAGCCCAAACTGCCTGGAGTGGTCTAATATTTGACCTTTGTGTTTTTTTTTTACGATTTTGAGTTAAGATTGTACTGACAGCTGCTTTGCAGAAATGTGCAATTTTCCTGCCCGATAGATTTGTACCAGCGCTTTACCGCAAAGCTAAACCTGCAAGTTTTGCTTGACAGGTGATATTAATGAATGCCTTGTCACTGTCTTCTGTTGTGGTAGAGCACTGTGCCAGCTATGAACGAACCCACCTCAACCCTGCATTTGTACTACACACACACTAGTGCAAACTCTCTAAATTCTGCAGGGGCAGAGTTAAATCCCTAGACAGGCACATGAGAGCTGAAAGGTGCAAGTGAAGTAGCCGTATCGTGGCATGAGCCAGACACAGCTGCAAAGCTGCTCAGTGCAGGAGAGTGGACCATTTCAGGACATATGTTTTGTTCACCTGAATTTCAAAGTATCACAGTATCACAGTATCACCAAGGTTGGAAGAGACCTCGTAGATCATCAAGTCCAACCCTTTACCACAGAGCTCAAGGCTAGACTATGGCACCAAGTGCCACGTCCAACCTTGCCTTGAACAGCTCCAGGGACGGCGACTCCACCACCTCCCTGGGCAGCCCATTCCAGTAGCCAATGACTCCCTCAGTGAAGAACTTTCTCCTCACCTTGAGCCTAAATTTCCCCTGGTGTAGCTTGAGGCTGTGTCCTCTCGTTCTGGTGCTGGCTGCCTGAGAGAAGAGAGCAACCTCCTCCTGGCTACAACCACCCCTCAGGTAGTTGTAGACAGCAATGAGGTCCCCCCCTGAGCCTCCTCTTCTCCAAGCTAAACAATCCCAGCTCCCTCAGCCTCTCCTCGTAGGGCTTTAGCTGGAAGCCTCTCACCAGCCTCGTCGCCCTTCTCTGGACACATTCAAGCATCTCAAAGTAGATCTCTATTATCTGGTAAGAAGAATCTAGAACACTGAATGGGATTAGGAGCTGCCTAATCAAAATTACTGCTTGACGAGAGATTAATATAACCTGACTTCTAACAAAGGGACGTTGAGATAAGACTCATATGTTTTAGGATGAAGACACCTGTCTTCACCTAAACTTAACTGTGATGCATGGTAATCAGTTTCAGTCATTTCAAGAGTACATATGGAATAAGTTAGCAGTCAATTAGAGAAGATGCATCAGCCTCTGGCCTCTTTGGATAAGGCTGGCAATCTTAGAAAATTACATATAATTAGGAAAAATTACAGTGTTTGCTTTCAAAGTACATTAAAAAAAATAAAAAGGCAAACTGAAAGCCAAGCATAATAATCAGATATGGTATATCCTCCTCAGTTATTCACATATTGCCTCCCCAGATTTAAAATAGGTAGTGAAATGTTTAATTTCCTGGCCACAACATTCAAAAGAGGCAAAACTCGAGTGCTGTTTTCTTATCCAAGCCATATGCTTGAATAAGCTCAATAAAGGATTGTGTGGCTCTGATCATAGAATCATAGAATCATAGAATCAATCAGGTTGGAAGAGACCTCCAAGATCATCCAGTCCAACCTAGCACCCAGCCCTAGCCAGTCAACTAGACCATGGCACTAAAGTGCCTTGTCCAGGCTTTTCCTGAACACCCCCAGGGACAGTGACTCCACCACCTCCCTGGGCAGCCCATTCCAATGCCAATCATTCTCTGTGAAGAACTTCCTCCTAACATCCAGCCTATACTTCCCCTGGCACAACTTGAGGCTGTGTCCCCTTGTTCTGTTGCTGGTTGTCTGGGAGAAGACCTGGCTACAACCTCCCTTCAGGTANTTCAGCCTACTATCTACCAGTACCCTCAGGTTCCTTTCTGCCTGGCTGCTCTCCAGCCTCTGTGTCCCCAGCCTGTAGTGCTGCTTGGGGTTGTTGTGGCCAAAGTGTAGAACCCTGTACTTGGCCTTGCTAAATCTCATCCCATTGGCCTCTGCCCACCCACCCAGCCTGTCTAGATCCCTCTGCAGGGCTCTCCTACCTACCAACAGATCAAAACCCAAACAAACAAAAAATCATTTTGGTGTCATGATTTTGGACAATATTTTGCACCTAAAAGGTGTAATATTTAGGGAAAGATCACAAGTTAATGTGCAGTGTCAAATGATGACACATCCAGCAAATATTTAGGGCATTATGAGAAGTACAACATGCTACATTTCTTGAGTACCTTTTGAATCCAGCTTCACACAGATGAGCTAATGGGTTAAAACTTTCCAGACTATCCCACAGTTTGAGGTCTCTTGTAAAGCGAACACCCTGAAACATAAACCCCAGGTTCCGCCTGGGAGGCTCACCAAATCTCCACATTAGTAAATGTGATGTGAGATTAAAGAGGTGCCTTCTCTTTGCACTTCCCAAATGAGTACAGGCCAGCCACATCTTCCCGGTGGGGCAGGATCCTGACTTTGTCCTCTCTCAGTTCTTTAAAGTCACAACGTGTGCTTCTTAAAGCATACCCTGCTGATAAAATGCAAAAGCTCTGACTCTCGTCTCTGTGGCATGCTAAACATAGCTCTTCAAGGCTAGAACAAACAACTACTGCGCAATCCAAAGTCAATAAGAAAATGCTGATTGACTTCTGCAGACTTGTGCAAATTATCAGCTCAGTTCTACTTGTTCTCTTTCAGCTGTTTATTTGTCCCATGATGTGCACTGTCTAAATTTGAAATTAAAAACATTCCTGAGACAATAACTGTCTTTAAGCACTTGCATTCCACAGTGCTTCAAAGAACAGCTAAGGCTTGTGTTTCTCCTTTGGTAGCTATTCTCACATTCAAGTGTTTGGAGACTTAGGATTTTAGCTCACTGCACTCTCATTACCAGCTGAGACAGAACTCATGTGCAAGGCAGCCCCTTGATGGGATAGGTTTCCCTGCCTGATGAGGCTGTCCATTTGTGCAGGCTGCACTGAAGTTCGAGCTGATGTATGGACTGTGTATGTGATCAGGAAGCTTTTGGCAAAGCTTGAGCCCTGAGCCTAGCTGCGGGCACCCCAAAGCTGTAATAAACAAAACTGACCTCCTTTTAAAATGCAGCTTTTGCAGCAGATGTGCACCTCCTTTTTTCTGAGCTATTACTTTGATTCCCTTCACTCCTCCTCAGCATGAACAGTGTGAATTCAGTAAATTGTCTTGAGAAAAAGCAGTGTGGAGCCTGTACCATGGTGCAAATAAACATTTTTCACAGCTGTTATCTTGACAATAATATGAGTGGAATACAGCATGACAAAAGCATAAAATTGCATCAAGGCTTCAATTAACTTTTGTATTACCTGTAATTCAAACACTCACTGCTTCTGTGCTAGAGTTATTACTTAGTTTTATAAGATTTTAAATGGTAACATTTTAAAGAGGCAGCCTGTTTTGTAGAGAGATTCCAGTTCTGGGAGCAAATGCAGATTGGGAAATTTCAAAAGGTTTAAGACTAAGTCCCCAGTCTGCTCACTTAAGCATTTCCTGCTGAAATATAGCAAGCCAAGCTTCTTGTGAAATTTCTAGAAGTTAGAAATTCGTTAGAAAGCCTAAGATAGTGTTAATTAATATCATCTTCTATCAAGCAAAACTGGTGGTTTTAGCTTTGCAATAGTGTTGAGAATGTCTGCACCCAGTCAGTATGTTCAGACTTTCCCCCATATTTCTTCCACTCTCCACAATCACTAGATTAAGAATTTCATTGGACATATGTGTCCTTTTAATACATTTCTACATCTGTTGTTGATTGGTTTGTTAAAATGGACACATTCATTTGTCTTTTCTTTTCTCTTTTTTCTTTTCTCTTTTTTCTTTTCCTTTCTCTTTTCTTTTCCTTTCTCTTTTCTTTTCTTTTCTTTTCTTTTCTTTTCTTTTCTTTTCTTTTCTTTTCTTTTCTTTTCTTTTCTTTTCTTTTCTTTTCTTTTCTTTTCTTTTCTC
>WAAF01010133.1:85752-97937 GCA_013400475.1 Tricholaema leucomelas | reverse complement strand
TCCCTTCCAACCTAAACCATTCTATGATTCTGTAAGATTCTCATCTCTAGAGGTTTAGGTCTGGGTGAAATTAGATGGCATTAGCTGGTGTGTTTATTTCACTTTACTGGCCAGTTAGGAGAAAAATAGCAAATTTTCATTAGCATGTCCTATCTGCTTGCTCAGATTACAGCAACACCAGAATTCCAGAAGGAAGGCTGTCATTATCATCATTATTTTTTCCAAAGTGCATATTTTTATATGCTTTAATACTTGTGTAGAAGAAGTTAGCTTTATCTAATACATGAAGTTCTACTCTACCTCCAAAATAGTACAAGAAATGAGAAAAATAATTTTGTTAAAAGTGGTCATCATATCACAGAAACCTTCCAGTTGGAAAAGCCCCTCAGGATCACCAATTCCCTCCGATAACCCTACTCTACAAGATTTGCCCTAAGCCACATCCCCAAGTGTCTCATCCAAATAACTTTAAAAGGCATCCAGGGTTGGTGACTCCACCCCCTCCCTGGGTAGACCATTCCAATGCCTGACCACTCTTGCTGTGAAAAATGTTTTCCAGTTCTGGGCTCCCCAATTCAAGAGAGATGTTGAGGTGCTGGAAGGTGTCCAGAGAAGAGCAACAAAGCTGGTGAGGGGCCTGGAACACAAACCCTATGAGGAGAGGCTGAGGGAGCTGGGGTTGTTTAGCCTGGAGAAGAGGAGGCTCAGGGGTGACCTCATTGCTGTCTACAACTACCTGAAGGGAGGCTGTAGCCAGGTGTTTGGTCTCTTCTCCCAGACAACCAGCAACAGAACAAGGGGACACAGTCTCAAGTTGTGATATACAACACATAGGAGATATAGGCTGGATGTTAGGAGGAAGTTGTTGGCAGAGAGAGTGAGTGGCATTGGAATGGGCTGCCCAAGGAGGTGGTGGAGTCACTGTCCCTGGAGGTGTTCAAGCAAAGCCTGGATGAGGCACTTAGTGCTATGGTCTAGTTGACTAGCCAGGGCTGGGTGATAGGTTGGACTGGATGATCTTGGAGGTCTCTTCCAACCTGGTTAATTTTATTCTAATGTCCAAACCTACCCAGTTGCAGCTTGAGGCCATTCCCTCTTGTTCACAGGAATTCCTTTCTGGTTTGGAAGCAAAGTGTGTGCTGTTATTTATGCTTTCTAGTGAAAGAAATAGAGATGTACTCAAAAGTGACAATGTCATAAGGTTAAGTTAATCTATTGTTTAGATATCCAAGGCAGTAACAAAGAGAGCGATTTGCCATTGGAATGGGCTGCCCAGATGGAGTTGCCATCCCTGAAGGTGTTCAAGAAAAGAATGGATGAAGCACTTAGTGCCATGGTCTAGTTGATTGGCTAGGGCTGGTTGATAGGTTGGACTGGATGGTCTTGGAGGTCTCTTCCAACCTGGTTGATTCTATGATTCTATGTTGAAATTCACACTTGTGACATTGGGGAAGAACCGGGAAGACTCAATTTCAGTTCTTTGAAATGAAAGCCCCTGTGATTGTGTTTCATTCTTCCTCATTCTTTTTATGACAGTTTCCACATTCTCAGGGAGTGACATCTCTGAGGTTATTTTTTTATGGGATAATTTAAGATCATTAGCGTTATTATTCTTAGTCTGTGGCTCCAGCTGCTGCAATTTGTCTTTGAGATGCATGAGTACTGAAATTCACCCAATTTAATTTAAAATGATGGAATATATTGCCATTCATTTACAAATGAGAAACAACTGCAATAAACACAGAGGAAAAATAACTGGCAGAAATGGATGGTGTAATGATGCATGTGCCGTTGCCAGCCGATCTCCTCGGGCTGTCTGTGTGCTTTTCTGCAACATCAGTCAGTCAAATGATACTGTATTGGAAAAGCTTCTTGGGATACTGAGCAATACATTTTTAATATATATATATATATATATATATATATGTTTTTTTAGTTGTTGTTGTTACTACTGCTTTTACACATGCAGATTGGGCCAGGGCAGCTGTACTGAGTTTTGTCAGTTTTAACAAGTATGGATTCTTGCAACAGACCCTACTGGTCAGAGCATGAAAACTCAATAGGTCGTCTCCCCAGCATCAAATTATGTGTTTCTAAGGGATCTTGCTTCTCTCTTTGTCTACACCACATAATTTATACTAATCTAAATAAATATATAATTAATTAATCTCATTTAAACTATGCTTTTACTGAGAAAGGTTGGACCAGATATTACCTGAGGTCCCTTCTAACCTGGTTTTCTATGGTACTATTACTATTCTTACTTTGTCTTCAGTGAATGTCACAGACTTTCAGACTGGATCTTGATTTCCATAATAGTAGTATATTTAGACAACAGTAGTATCCAGGGCAGCTCTGAATTTATATTGGACTCTAGAAACAGAACATTGCTTTTTAGTTTCAAATGGTGGAGAATACTGTAAGCTACTTTTTGGTGTGTGATTGCTCAGAAGTTGTGTGCTGCATTTTGCACCTGGGAATCAAGCTAGAAGTTGCTGTTCCTTCTTCTGACACATGAGTTCTCACTCTGGAAGTCAAACATGCCAACCTCTTTAAAGGGCAATGTATACATATGAATGAAGGATGCAATATCTGGTGTCCAAGTTCTATATCCAGCCTACCAAATGCATCTTTGTCTGATTCCACTGCTACTTACTTTGTTTAAAAGAAATGAAAACTAAGCCATTAACTCTAGACCGGAAAGGTCCTGGTCCCCACTTTCATCCTTCATGCAGGTAGCTGCAGCCTGGTTAGATGGTCAGTTAGCAGGTCTAGCTGAGGACCAAACTGTGACAGCCCTTTCTGTCATAAATGGCTGGGGAGGTGCTCTGGCTTCCTGAGAAGCAGGGAGTTTCCTGAGCCAGCTAACTGCATGGCTACCGGAGCAGTAGGGCTGAGGCATTCTCCAGAGACAAATTGGCATCTGTTCTGCAACTCTGCATACCTTGCCAAATCTTTTGCTGAAGGTTTTCTCTTTGTTTAGATATCAATATGAAATGGGACAAGATGTGAAGGTGGCCATGCTAGGGTCTTTTTCTTCATGAGTTCGTTTTGTAGCTGTTATGCTGCTGAATGCTCTCTAAAAGAAGCAAAGAGTCAGCTGTGGTCTTTCTTACATCATAGTGATCCATCCCATGCTGCATCTATAAAAGTCATTCTGGTGACTGTGTGCTGACACTGGCAACCCTGTCCTGTTTAATTGTGACAATAACTTTTCTAATAAAGGGCTGTCAGAAAATTCTTGATCAGCTTTGTGATGCATAGTTAATGTATGCAAACTGTTTGGGTTGCAGCCAGGGCTATGTATGCCATCCTGTAAGATTTACTGGTGATTTCTGGAGACTACAGTTTCATTTGGCAGCAAGAAGAAGATATTTGGGTTTTTTTTTGTTTTGTTTTGTTTTGTTTTGTTTTTTTCTGGTAGTGTTTTGGTTTTTTTTTCCCCAAAGTCTGAGACCTCTTCAAGTTCACACACAGAATGTTCTTGGTAACTGGCAGTTGCCTATTTTCCCCTAGCATCATTATAGAAAAAGGTGGAACAATTCTCCCTGAAATTTTCTTTAAAACTCCCCTGAAGAAGAGACCAAGTCTGAGAGGTGATAACCTGAGGAATGATAATGCAAAAAATCAGCAAAATTCTAGGCAACAGACACCATTGTGTGCTTTAGTCACCCTCAACAATCACCCTGTAGAAATACACTCTCCAAGCAGGCATATAGGGAATAGCATCTTCCAAGTAGAGTGCCAGCCAGGTCATGCTATGCATATTAATATTTCATAATGAAGTGCAGAGAGATATGAGGGATTTTGAGGTGTGGATATCAATTTGCATCTTGAATTCACACTCTAGGTGAAGGAAGACTGTGCTCCATGTTCAGTGTGTGATATACATCCTTATTATATGATTAATCATAACTAACCAAATAACATAAGACACCTTTTCACCACTTTAAAATACCTATATTTTACAGCTGTGCACTCCTCACATTTTATGTTTGCTTGATTGTGTTTTTGATTTATCAAGCTTTAATTGTGGCACCATTTTCTGTAGAAAACACAGTTTTATAAACACTCAAACTATTTTTTGGCTACTTTTCTGGAACCTGCAGCTCAGGCTGGAATTTGTATGATTTATGAATTGCATCCTTGGTAGTCATCAGAGCAAGGACATAGAGAGATTGTCTTGAAAAATGTGAAGTCAGAATTGGCAGCATGAGTAGAGCTGTGGGGATAAGTAAGGTTAGAGGCAACTAAAACATGGTAAGTGGAGATTAATTCATTTTGAAAAGGCTGAGGGGAAAAAACAAACCTCACTGGTAAAAGGAAGCAGCACACATCCAGTTCTAGTAAGATCGAAGGAACAACAGGATCAGTCGTTCTTGATGCCATAGCAAAATAATGTTACATGGAATGCTGGATGTGTTTGTGCAACCTTGTAGTTTGTTCTTGTAAAGAAATGAGGGAAATATGATAGAGAAAGGGATCATCATTTATGTCAGGCTCTAATATGGAAGGCTGAGTTTCTGCCTATGCACCAATATGTTGAACAGGATTGGATCAAAATTGGGAAAGATCACTTAAAATTTTCTTCAGACTCAATCTGATGGCTTTTTTTTCTATCCACCTTATGATAAAACCTTGACTGCTTGCCACCTGCTACATTAACAGCAGCTGTTGACTCATGGGCTGCTGTCTTTAGTGAATTGCTGCTGGAAAAAAAAATGTTAGAACACACAAAGAGGAGACTCTGGTTGGGCAGACACTTCCATGTAGCTTGTGATCTTTCTGTGCATCAAACACCTCCAGGGATGGGGCCTCAACCACCTCCCTGGGCAACCCTTTCCAGAGTCTCACCACTCTCACACACACAGAATCACACAGAATCAACCAGGTTGGAAGAGACCTCCAAGCTCATCCAGTCCAACCTATCACCCAGCCCTAGCCAATCAACCAGACCATGGCACTAAGTGCCTCATTCAGTTTTTTCTTGAACACCTCCAGGGACAGTGACTCCACCACCTCCCTGGACAGCCCATTCCAATGCCAATCACTCTCTGCCAACAACTTCCTCCTAACATCCAGCCTATAGTATCCAGCCTGTAGTATCCTACCTCTATTACTGGTGGATGAGAAGCTCAACATGAGCTAGCAGTGTGCACTTGCAGTTCTCTCATGGTGAAGAACTTCCTCCTCATGTCCAGTCTGAATCTACCCACCTCCAGCTTTACCCTATTTGCCCATTGTGTGCATGTCAAATTAGTGTATATATAAATACTTTTCTATAAGCAAAAGAGAAAAATAACATTTCTTGGATTCCTATTTCTTAACTTTCCTTTCTCTCACTGTATTAATGTGCTAGGGTTCAATTTATATGAGAACAGGGTTGAATCCCTAGTGGCCTCTGCTATTTTTGACTCTGAGATATAAAAAGAAGTGCTTATGGTGTTGTAAAGGTCAGACTGAGGATCCTGAATTCTCTTTTCACTTGCCTTGGTTTTCCTCTAGCACTGTTCTGTTGCCTTCTGTGCATTTACTTTTGGTTTGAAATTCTGTAGGGGAAAATCCAAGCCACAATAAGGAATGACAGAAGACAGAATAGGATAACAATATTACACTATCCTGGGACCCTATGGTTTTGTGAAGGGAGCCTTAGGACCCCTCAAACTACCACAGGAACTCAAGTGGTCTCTGCAAGTATCTTTTGTTTCCAGATATTTATATTATTTTATTTTGTGTGCTGCAAGTTTCAGATGTTTACTAATATAACCAGAATGCAAACACAACAAAGTATATTCATCTTTAGTTATGGCAAGTGTTTTATCAAACAGGCCACTGATCATGATAACTGTATGGCTTGTGAGGATACAGTTTAACATGTATGTGTAAAGTTAGGCATGTCAGCCATCCCATTAGTCTGACTTTTCAGAGATGCTATCAAATATTATATTCTAAAGCATCAGAATATAGCATAATCTCTACTATGGGAATTCTTGAGTCTGGAAAGCAGTGTAGGTACCTGAGTACAACACTCACCTTGGCTGTTTTATCCCACTGAGAAATCAAGCTGAGCTCTTCAAGGTTCTGTCTTTTTCTTTATTCTGTAGCCACAGGTGTCAGAAGCATCTCCATGAGCACAGTGAAAAATATCCAAACCTCTGCATGGCAAAAAGCACTTTGTTTAGAATAGAATAGAATCAACTAGGTTGGAAGAGAGCTCCAAGATCATCCAGTCCAACCTAGCACCCAGCCTTATCCAGTCAACCAGACCATAGCACTAAGTGCCTCATTGAGTCTTTTCTTGAACACCTCCAGGGACGGTGGCTCCACCACCTCCCTGGGCAGCCCATTCCAATGCCAATCACTCTCTCTGCCAACAACTCCCTCCTAACATCCAGCCTACACCTTCCCCAACACAATTTGAGACTGTGTTCCCAGTTAACTCTGGACACCAGAATCTAAGTGTTTAAAAGGTCAAATAATTAACTGTCCTCTGTCAGGATTCAGAAGTAACCTCCAGCACCTCAAAGAAACAAACCATAACAAATCCAAGCAAAATCCTGCCCCCCCCCCCCCAAAAAAAAAGTCAAATCCCAGACCTTAAAGAAGAGAGATGAAATAATTTTAGAAGTTGATGTTATAGTTACAAAGATGTGAAGCTGTGATGGGATGTAGATCTCATGTAATCACCTAACGTGCACCCTCACTGAGCCTGCTTAGGTTGTTTAGGACAAAGCTCTTCCTGAAGAGTAAGTAATATAAATTCTTCAAATGTGCTAAACATTGCCTTGGTAATTGTGTTCAGTAGTTCAAAAGATTTGCAGTGACTCAAGGCATGCAAAGAATATTTCTGTCAATGTCGGTGTTTGTAAAGTTGCCAACTTATACCTGAACTACGTTTCATAGAATTGTAGAATTGGCAGGCCTGGAAGGGTCCCCAAGGATCATCTAGTTCCAACCCTGCTGCTGTGGGCAGGGACACCTCATACTATATCAGGTTGCTCAGAGCCACATCCAGCCTGGCCTTAAAGACTTCCAGGGATGAGGCTCTCACCACCTCCCTGGGCAATCTGTTCCAGTGTCTCACCCACCTCACGGTGAGCTTCTTGCCAACATCCAATCTGAATCTACCCACTTCTAGTTTCACTCCATTCCCCCTAGTCCTATTACTACCTAACATCCTAAAATGTCCCTCACCAGCTTTCTTGTAGCACCCTTAAGAAACTGGAAGGCTACAATAAGGTCTCCTTGGAGCCTTCTCCTCTCCAGACTGAACAACCCCAACTCCCTTGTGGCCCTTCTCTGGGCACATTCCAGCACATCCCTCTTGTAATATGGGCTCCAGAACTCTATTTCTAAATATAGTTCTGTTTTGCAAAGGTTTGAAAATGCCAGAACTGTGGGGCATACATTGGCTAGTTTAACTGCTTTACACAGCTTTGTGAAAACAGGCAGTTTGACTCTTTCTTTTTTTTTTAGCATTTATTAAGTTTGCTTTGCATTTTCAAGGCCAACAGCATTAACTGAGTGCCATGGTATTTGTGCAGCTGTATAGGAAGTTAATTTATTAATAATTCCTTGTCTGTACTGTTGTATATGCTAAGACTCTTCTCTCCTAAAAATAAACTTCTGTTTTCTCTGCTTGTAGAGTGGCTTTTTATACAAGTTTTCTCTGCAGTTAAGTTGTCTAGTTAGCAAAATGCTTTCTGAAGTGTCTTTGAGCCAACTGAAAATCTAGAGCTGTGACATGTACACTGAAAATGGGTGAGGGAGAACGCCTGGAGTGACTTCATTTGCAAATAGAAAGTAGAAAATGAGTTGGGAGAAGAACCTGAGAAAATAGGAAGATGTCTGGATGGCCAAAAGAATACACAGTGTTTTTAAAGGCTGCTAGAGATAAATCCTCTTGAGCTCAAGAATGCACTTCTCAGACTCTGACTGTCCATGATGCAGATACATATTTGGGAGGTAGTAAATCCATGTTTATGGTCTTGCTTTCGGTTAAGCACAGCAATAACTGCACTGGAATTGCCTGCCTTGTAGGTGACATAGAGAGCTCCTCTGATAAGATTCTAGTATCTGGAAACGTTACAGTTTTAGTTTAGTATTAAAAAGAGCCAAACTCTCATTTATTTCCACCATGTTTTGGAGAATGGGTTCATGCTTCTCCTGCAAGGTTATCAGTTTGAATCTGCTTCCCTGTGATAAATATCAAACCAGTCTGATGAATTCAGCAAAACTGAATTACCTGTTTGGTCTGGCAATAAGTAGTGATGACAAGGCTTAAACAACCATGGGGCTCTAAATAAGCACTTACTCCTAAACAAGGCTCTTCTGTAACTAGGTTAAAAGATAAATAATCTGCTGTGTTTGCCTATTTTGGTCCTGAGTAAGCTCACCATTAATCTGTTTACAGAAAAATGCACATATATGCATGAAGAAGATACACAAGCATAAATCTGGAACAATGTATATGTGGATTTGGCTTTTTTCCTATTCTTGGGGCAAATAGAGGCTTTTGTCCCCCACAATTGTTATAGTACAATGGGGCATATATTTTCTTTAAAAAAAACAATACTGTTCTTGCTTCCCAGGAGCAATTTTCTCCCCTTGTTTTTATCACTGTTATAGCTTAAAATAGAAGGGAATGCTACACAGATGATCTTTAGGCAGTGATTTTCTGGGTTATTTCTGCAAAGTATTTACTTTATCTCATAGAAGTTGGTACCCAGATGTGTTAGCTGTTTCCATTACTGCCTCTGGGTCTGGAGTCTCAAAACACATCTAATATATCAGAAGCAAGTGTGTCCTTGGGGATGACTGAGTTCCATCAATTAACTGGACCATATGCTGAATGCAAGAAGTGGCTTTTCCCTTAGTGCTGATGTCTTGAGTAATTTTGGCAGTGATAATTGTCTCTTGGTATTATATTAAATGCATATTAAGAGAACACCTTACTCAAATTAGAGCTGAATTATCCTTGCAAAATCTTACACTTTAAATTTAGCTGAGTTCAATAAAATTATGATCTATTTCCACTTGTAGTTCATTGTGTCTTAACAAGAGAATGAAACCTCTAATACTTCACGTAGAGTCTGTTTCAACCTTGATTTCCTATCTGCTCTTCAGGATTTTTGCTACTGCAGTTGATTTACACTATCTTGCCTGACTCTTCCTTGCCTTCTTGCAGTGCACAGAAGTACTCTGTACACTCTGAACACGGAGAACAGGCTGATCTGAAACAGCAAAAAGTGGAAGTGGTAAACTCTGATTTTGATAAAGACAACACATGGGGCTAAGCCAGAAGACAGGCAATGATTTGCAGAGCAGACCTAGGATAAGATTCTGAGATGAGAAGCTGTCAGATACAGTAGCCTGTAGGGAAGGATGTTAGACACCTGCCTGTTGAAACTGGAGTATCTCTTATAATTGTTTACTGTCCTTAGGATTCTCTAAGATTATTTGTGCTGTTTGGGGTATGAAAGCACTTAATGGAGGCCTAATTCTAGGAAAAGAAGTTGATAGTGATGTCCTCTTATGGCTGAGGAAAGAGAAAAAGCATACTGCTGGTTGTCCTGCACTAAAGTACCTGCAACAGCAAGAACAACAGCAGTGTTTTGTTACAGGTCACAAGTTGCTTTCCCTGTCCTTGAAAATCTCGACAGGAGTGCATTCATTATGCTTCAGCTGTGATTGTTGAAGCTGTTGCCTTTCTGCTGTTACCTTATCTTACCCTAATTTCTTTAGCTTGTAATAGCTGTGGCCTATTTACTTTTGAGGTCTAAATCATCTTGGTTTAACAGAGGCATGGTTACCTGGGGCAGTTTCTATTCTCTCTAGAGGCATGCTTCTATGATTATAGTGTTTCTAAGCCTCAAGCAAATGGTTGGGAAGACAAGGCAGCCCTCAACTCCAGATGGCCCAGTTTTCATGCTACTAAGGTGAGTCTACCTTTTGTTGTTGTTTTGGTTTTTTTTATGAACAACTGTTTCTTTCTTACTTGCATGAAATGAGTCTCTTGCTACAAGTGAGTTTCTGTGATCTTAATTTTATACTGAGATATCCTATGGACTGCTTCACTCATGTTTCCTTAGAATGGCTTCTGAAGACATTGGTCTATATATAGATAGATAGATAGATAGATCCAATTTGCCTTCTGAACTATATAAGAGCTGGGTAACCTGTGAAATATTTAATGCCTCTTGCATTTTGGAAGCTATGAAAACCTTGCCAGACTTAGGAAATCAAAGTAAGGTTTTGTGTTTTGTCTGCTAAGTCACCACGGTAAAACCATTTGCTTATAGAATTCTGTCATTTTATGTACAGTGCAGTTAAAAATGTTTCCTGAGAATGGCTATCAGATTATAAATACTTTCCCTTCAGTTCTCCCCTCAATTTTCAGCTTTTTATTCTGGTTCTTGGTTTAGCTCAAATCCATTTGCACCATGAGGGTAGTGGAAGGCAATCATGATCCTTGCTAACACAAGAGCTCTGTTGTGTGACCCTTGTCTGTGAAGAGGCTGCACAAAGAGAATGGGAGATAACCTTTTTGTACTCATCATCGCTTCTCGTGTGTGTACCTGAGTGAATCAGGAGCAAATAATGAAATCTATTGGAAGTGTACCTGAATGAGGTAGTGGATGAAGCAGTCTAAATTCTTCATATATTTACACAGAATTAAACTCATACACACCTAGGTTTGAAAAGCTATGCCTAACAGCATGGCAATTCTGGATTGTCAGGAGATGCAGTTTGTGCCTTTGAGGCATCCACATCACTAGCCACTGTCACTGAAAGCTAATGGAGATATCCTTATTTTCAAGTATTTATTTATTTTAGTTCTATGCAGAGGCAGGCTTTACAAATTAATTGAACAGGCTTGTTTATATGTTAGCATCAGGTTCACCACAGAGTGCTGAGATGAGGAGGGACAGATACGTTTATGTAAGCAGATGTAAGGTCAACCTGCCAACAGAGACTTCCTTTGTTTTGCTATTTTAAAACAGCTATTTTTACAATCAAGGCAAAAATGATAAGACTGCTTATAGAAAATAAAATGCAACATGTTAGCAACTTTTACTTTCAAGTGAAAGGGGAAAGCAAAGCAAAAATAATAATAGAAACCCCAACAGTTTCTCCACTCTTATGCGTTTAAGCATCTCAGCTGCCTGTAGAGCAAGGAGCAAAAGGAATAGAATTTTCAGTGAAAATGCAATTTAATAGTAGGCACATTTCTATATGGCTCAACTCAATGTATTTCAGGTATGGTTTTCTATAACAGTTTGTGTTAGCAATCAGGGGCCAAATCATAATTTGAAAATTTACTTCCAATTTATGTGTTAGCTTGAGATGGAACCAATTTGTCTAGAGACTAGACTGTGGCTGAATGCACTCGTGAGACTTCGGGAATCTAAATGACATATACAACTGCCAAAACGTTGATTTACTTCTTCATAACATGTTTAACTTTCATCACAAAGCCAGTCTGGGTTTGTAAAGGAAGTCATTATCAACTCTCAAGAAAGGTAAGATTGATAGGAACAAACATTTAGCCCCCAGAACGCTTCCCATTTCCAGTGTACTCCAAGGAAAAATGAGCTTTGAGTTGCTCCAACTTCTGCATCCCACCTCCTCTGTTTCTCATCATGTATGAGGTTTACTACATATAAAGTAGATCCAGCAGAGAGGTTTGATGTAGCATCATGTACAACACCTCATTACCTGCATGAGAAACTTTCCATTTTGGCAGAAAGACAAAGTACTCCTGGTTTAAGTTAATGTGCTTTTCTTGTTAAACAGACAGGAAAACAGGATATACACAGGCAGTTGTCAGGGCTCTGCTAGCAAACGTGGCCATGCTTTTCTGAGGTCACTCAGTCACTTCTCATCACTGTACACACCTTTGAGTGCCTTTCTACAATTAGAAATCAGAGAATTGAACACCTATTCATACCATTTATCATAGAATCATAGAATCAACCAGGTTGGAAGAGACCTCCAAGATCATCCAGTCCAACCTAGCGCCCAGCCCTATCAAGTCAACCAGACCATGGCACTAAGTGCCTCATCCAGGCTTTTCTTGAACACCCCCATGGATGGTGACTTCACCACCTCCCTGGGCAGCCCATTCCAATGCCAATCACTCTCTCTGTCAACAACTTCCTCCTAACATCCAGCCTATACTTCCC
>WAAF01010133.1:55728-65919 GCA_013400475.1 Tricholaema leucomelas | reverse complement strand
CCTTATTGCTATCTACAACTACCTGAGGGGTGGTTGTAGCCAGGAGGAGCTTCTCTCTTCTCTCAGGTGGCCAGCGCCAGAACGAGAGGACATAGCCTCAGGCTGCGCCAGGGGAAGTTTAGGCTCGAGGTGAGGAGAAAGTTCTTCACTGAGAGAGTCATTGGCTACTGGAATGGGCTGCCCAGGGAGGTGGTGGAGTTGCCGTCCCTGGAGCTGTTCAAGGCAAGGTTGGACGTGGCACTTGGTGCCATGGTCTAGCAGTGAGCTCTGTGGTAAAGGGTTGGACTTGATGATCTGTGAGGTCTCTTCCAACCTTGGTGATACTGTGAGACTGTGATACTGTGATAATTTATGCAGTTGGTGGAAGATCTTCAGTTTAACATGGAGTTATTTGATATTGTTGTGTGCCATTCCTTATCTCTTTCTTTGGAGGAGTCTGAAGAATGGTGCTCTTGAAACTACACCTTGATGTTTTCAGAGTCTGATCTTTTTAGTATCACATCTTGTCTGACTTCTGCAGTGTGCTATGGGTTAAAATAGTCTCTTCAGTTGCATTTGGAAAAAAACCCCACAAACCCAGCATTGCTTGTGATTATTATGGACTGTTTGTTTTGAGAATTCTGAGGATTAAACTTAGTGCATTAAGCCCATGAATAGGCTAAATCAGTCCAGCACAAGTAGCATGAAATAAAGAGATGCTTTGCTATTTTAGAACCAGGCTGTCCAGCAGGGATTACCACCTACCCTGGTGTAATCTTCACAGTGATAAACACACTGCCTTTCTGGAGCAAAAGTGAGAAACTGAATTAATATAGACTGTCAGAAACTGAATCTTACTATATTTCCTTTCTGTTTAGCTTTCAACTACATCTTTGGCAGAGCACTCACTTTCATGCACAGAGAATTTTTAGAGTCTGTGGCTCTTTACAGCATATGAGCTAGCTAAGCAGCAGCATGTCCCCAAATTCTTGAAATACAGCGGGGTGAGCATCTGCTTCATTTGTGTTATTCAAGTCATGGAAATGAAGCAGAGTTTGGTTGCATATGCTTCATCATGCATCACCTTGTCACACCATTCAATGTCTCCAAAACCCTGCAATACATTAAAATAAGAAAGTGCAAAAATAGCTTTGACTCTTCTGTTTCCTATCTCATAGTCCTATATTCTGCCATGTGAACATCATGGGAATAACAGTGTTTTTTTCCCATCTTGAGTCAGTGTTCCATAAGAAAGTACTCAATGATAATTTAAATATATTTTTGTGTGTATGTGTATATAAAATGATGTTTTCAAGAAGGTATAGGTCTTCTTTAAATGGGGCAGTGCTTCCCTTTCATTATGGCAGTAGTTACCAGAATAGACAGCATCACATCTTCCTGGGGAAGGCTTTCTCCTGTGATCTAATTAGGGTCACTGAGCTGGTCTAACAACTTGCTTTTATGTGATTTGAAAGCTATGTACAGTCTGATTCAGTGGCTCAATACGTTTGACAACTGGGTCATAAGTCCCTTCTATGCATTTGTCTCATTCTCTGATCCTAAATTTGAGAATGCTCTTTTAATGCTTCACAAAAATATTAAGGCATATTCATTATAGCTGGTAAAGTGCATCAAAGACCTTCAATGTAAGGTACAAGAGCTGCTATTAAAATGATAAGGACAGTAGGAACATAAGTGCCAATACTTTCATAGAAAAGAAAATATCTCCACTTTCCTTTTTTATCTCTTTGGCTTCAGGGGTTTCTTTCCTTTTTTATTTTTTCTTCTTTTATTTTTTTCCTTTTTTAGCTTCTAAAGTTATAAAGCTTGATACAAAAATTGTCTAGAATTCCTACTGCCAAAGGCTAGGCTATAAATAATTCGTCTCTCATTAGGTTTTTGTAAAGTTTAACAGTTGGAATAGGTCTGTGGAGTGTGTGTCAAAGCTAGATTTTAAGTTCCTTGATGAAGAGGGGAAACTGGACATGCAACTGAAATGAGTTCTTGTGCTATACTTGGGTGGAAACCTGGATGGTGTTATCATTTTTCTAACATTTTTCAGTATTTTTGGTCCACACTCTGACCTTTTAATGAAAGCTAAGAAAAAATATCATTGGGGAAAAAATATTTGCAGGTAAGCTTTGTAATGGAGTTTTCAACTAATTTTCATGAGTTATCTGCTTTCTCTGGAACACCCAAGGCAGGTTAGTAATGAATGTTTTACTCCACAACAGTACCTTGTCTCTGAAGAAGTATGAGCTTGTCTGATGAGATGTGACAATTATAGATCATATCTCAACAAATCAGGAGTGATATGTCATTACATGATCCAGCAGTGAAGATAACTGTCTTCTGTTCCGTATATCAAAACTAATAGGTGAATTGTGTACAAAGAGACAGTAAAGCTACATCAGTTATTTAGCAGAGTGTTTTGAGAAATCATATTTTCTCTTCTTTCAGAAAGAAAGAGGAGGAATGAATTTATACTACCTGGATAGCTGGCAAGTAGTATGAGAATGCACTTGTTCAGTAAAGCATCAAAGGCCAAAAGTGGCAGCATAACTTCTCTTTTCCCTGAGTCTTTAAGTGAAGCAGTTCCTCGTCAGGAGTCTACTCTGATTTATGACAGGTTATAACAATGACCATCTGATGTTTGCATTTCAAACTGGTAGGTCGATATTAAACCCATGCGTGATTTGGATGCTAATTTTAAGGCTACCCAAATATTTACTTATTTTTATCTACCAATTAATATTGTTCCATTAAACTCCTTTTGCTGTTTGTAGACATGAGATTTTAATGATGGTCTTAAACCAGAAATATTTCTGTCAAAAGATTGTGCTGCAGTGTCTGATGAAAGTTGACCTTTGGGATCAGGCACTTTCTGGGTGCAACTCTTCCCTCTCTGAGCGCAGACATTCAATCTAGTTAAGTCAAATACCTTACTGAGGAGAATGTGAGATTTCAAGAGACAGACTGCAATCTCTGTGGAAAGCCAGCAGCTTCTGGCTTCTCATATTGTGGTGGTGTTCTTTTCAAATTGTGAGAGTCTTCCTATTTAATCTGTAAAGAGGACCACTGGAAAAAGGAGATAGCAGAAAGCAAAGCCTAATGAGACAAGGGGAGCCTGCCAAATCTGTTTTTATTTTCTTCACTGCTGCCAAAAAACTGAGTGCAAATTGTGATCCTATATACCCTCTCTTTAATTTATGAACAGCCAGCTGAACATGAGCCAGCAGTGTGCTCAGGTGGCCAAGAAGGCCAATAAGGCCTGTGAAAGGAATAGTGTGGCTGACACCAGCAGGAGTAGAGAAGTGATCAAGCCCCCATACTTGGCACTGGTGGGGCTGCGCCTTGAACACTGTGTTGACTTTTGGGTCTCTAATTACAGGAATCACAGAATTAACCAGGTTGGAAAAGACCTCTAGGATCATCCAGTCCAATCTATTACCTAACCCTTCTAATTAACTAAACCATGGCACTAAGTGCCTTATCCAGCCTTGTCTTAAACACCTTCAGGGATGGTGACTCCACCACCTCCCCAGGCAGCCCATTCCAATGGCAAATCACTCTTTCCATGAAGAATTTCTTCCTAATGTCCAATCTAAATTTGCCCTGGTGCAGTTTGAGACTATATCTCCTTGTTCTGTTGCTGCTTGCCTGGCAGAAGAGACTAACTCCTGCCTGGCTACAACCTCCCTTCAGGCAGTTGTAGAGAGCAATGAGGTCACCCCTGAGCCTCCTCTTCTGGAGGCTGCACACCCCCAGCTCCCTCAGCCTCTCCTCACAGGGCTGTGCTCCAGACCCCTCACCAGCTTCATTGCCCTTCTCTGGGCACCTTCCAGCACCTCAACATCTCTCTTGAATTGAGAGGCCCAGAACTGGACACAGCACTCAAGGTGTGGCCTGACCAGTGCTGAGTACAGGGGCAGAAGGACTTCCCTGGTCCTGCTGACCACACTATTCCTGATACAGGCCAGGATGCCATTGGCCTTCTTGGCCACCTGGGCACACTGCTGGCTCAAATTCAGTTGCTGTCAACCAGTATCCCCCAGGCCCCTCCGCCTGGCTGCTCTCCAGCCACTGTCCTCAGCATGTAACGCTGCTTGGGGTTGTTGTGGCCGGAGTGCAGAACCTGGCACTTGGCCTTGTTAAAACTCATGGTGTTGAACTGTGCTCATCTGTCCAGCCTGTCCAGGCCCCTCTGCAGGGCTCTCCTACCCTTTAACAGATCCACACATGCTCCCAACTTGGTGTCATCTGCAAACTCACTGATGCACTCAATCCCCTCATCCAGATCATCAGCAAAGATATTAAACAGGACTGGGCCCAGCACTGATTCCTGGGGCACACCACTAGTGACAGTTGCCAATTGGATGTGGCACCATTCACCACTACTCTCTGGGCCTGGCCCTCTAGCCAGTTCCTAACCCAGCACAGAGTGAATCTGTCCAAGCCAAGTGCTGCCAGCTTGGCCAGGAGTTTGCTATGCCAGACAGTGTCAAAGGCCTTGCTGAAGTCCAAGTAGACTACACCCACAGCCTTCCCCACATCCACCAGGCAGGTCATCTGGTCATAACAAGAGATCAAGTTGGTCAAGCAGGACCTGCCCCTTCTAAACTGAGACAAAGAAGATGTTAAGCACTTCTGCCTTTTCCTCATCTCTAGTCACCACATTCCCCTTCTTGTCCAATAAAAAGTGGATGTTGCCCTTGCCCCAGGAAAGAAAGAAAGACATTTTGGTGCTGGGGTATGTCCAGAGAAGGGCAACAAATCTGGTGAAGGGTCTAGAGAGCAGGTCTTTTGAGGAGCAGCTGAGGGAACTGGAGTTGTTCACTTTGGAGAAGAGGAGACTAAAGGGATACCTCATTGCTCTCTACGAGTACCTGAAAGGAAGTTGGATTGAGGTGGGGATTGGTCTTTTCTCCCCAGTATCAGGTGATTGGAACAAGAGGAAGTAGCCTGAAATTGTGCCAGAGGAGGTTTAGGTTGGATATTTGGAAAAAAATTGTTACTGAAAAAGTGATCAGGCATTGGAGTAGGCTGTCCAGGGAGGTAATGAAGTCACGATCCCTGAAGATGTTTAAGCAACATGTAGACATGGCACTTTGGGATGTGATTTATTTGCCATGGTGGTCTAGCTTCACAGTTAGACTCAATGACCTTGGAGGTCTTTTCCAACTGAAACAATTCCATGATGTTATGATGAATGTTCTTAGCTAACATGGATGTTAAAAACCAACACTAGTAATCTTTCTCTGCTCTAGTTCTCATCACCACTGCTAGCCCTCTCTCTGACCTGACTCAAGGCATGCCTTTAAAAACAGTGAAGAGGAGAAAGCAACAATTAGTATTAATATTATATACATTAAATGGGGAAAAGGGTTGATTAACTCATGGCAGAAGAGGAGAAAGAAAGATAAATGCATGGCAGTGGAAAGAAGGAAAGAAAAAAAGTAGCTTTGGGAATTTCTGGAGTGATTTATTCAGCAAGACTTTCAGACCTGGCATTCCAACAGATGTTGTGTTTATTTATAGATCAGACGCTGCAGACAAGGTAATTCATCAGACGGAGTCAGAAGTTAGGGTGAACTGCTGACTTTCAGTTCATGGAACTGGATACTCTGAACCGTGAATGATTACTTTAACCTATTTAGCCACAACTGCACAACACATTCAGGAAAATGTGTGCATCCCTTCAGCCCATCGTATCCAGGGTTAGGGAATGCTCATTTATCTCCTTTTCTTAGTCTGGCTGTATCGACAGCACTCAGCATATATTCCTTGCTGTGTGGCCTTGCTGCCTTGGCTGTAGGAGCAGAGCATTCAGAAGCCTGTTCATTCCATCACTCCAGCAATTATTTGAGCACAGTCCTCCTGCTCTAACTCCCATCTACTGCCCTGGGAAGCTTACTCAACAAGCTCAGAGATTTTCTAGGAAAGAGAACCCACATAAAGAATGTAGATAACAAGTGATGGTCCCAAAATTTCTGTTTGCTCCTTTTGTAACCTTTGTACAACAAATAAATAGACAGGCACCATTTAAACTGTGTGGTAGAGACTTGCCTATAGTCTTGGTTTCCCAGTCACTGTGGTCTCTCTGGTCTGTTGCCTGGATTTCTTCCCTTCAGAGACTATACAAATGATAGAAGGAAGGGGTTTTGCTTGGTCTTGTCTTACCACAGCCTTGGAATGCAACTGACAGAATTGAGTACTGTGACTGACGTTTGGATGAAGCTGCTAAGAGGGAATGAAAAATGAATGAATGAAGAAATCTGTTGCTATCTTAGAATGCTTCACCACTCCATTTTACAATTAGCAGCCCATAGTGTATTGGGGTTTATCTTTAAAACTTTCAGATGTAAGATACCAGACTCAAACCTTGCTGGTGTGTAGGTGGCTAATCTCTTGATGTTCATCTAGCTTTTGGATCATAATTCATGTGTAATAGATACTCTAAGCCTATCTTAATGGATATTAAATGATATTAATTTATAATACTTGCAGCCTTTTTGGCACAAAGTGTTTATGAATGGAAAGCAGAGTTTTCTCTCTTTTATTAATGAATGGAAAGCAGGACTCTTCCCCCTCCCCAGATGCTTTGAGTCTTATGAGGTTTTAACTCTGCTATTTTCAGCAGAAAACATAGTTTGGTAGGAGAAACAAAGATGAGATAGAAATCTTTTGTTCAATGATAAAAGCAAAATAAGGGTGTGATATGCTGTCTGTGACACTGCTGTCAACCTGGTCTGTTTCTCATGCCTAACACTGCAATGCCAAGGACTGTGTCACCATGACACTGATGCATAATTTTAACCTTTAAGTTTTGCTTTCTGACTGTAATTTCTGGATCAGTTATGCTAGATGAATGGTGCTTTTAGCATAGATTCAGAGAGAATGCATTGCAAATTTTCTCATCCATCTTTCCTAAAATGAAAAGAATGAGTCCAAATATTGGATGCAGCTACCACTACCAGCTTGTTCTTTGATAGTTTTGAAGATACTGCTGTAAGAAGTCAGTTAGAAGTAGTATTTATTAAAATACTAGCAGATACTCAACAGGATTAAGTTCCACAGATGATCTCTGTCTTCAGTAATTATCAACTAATATCAATTAATGAATTAATAAGTTTGTAATAAAAGATGCAGTGCTCAGTTTTAGAAACCAGTCTTCTTCTTCAGCTTTTTTACTATTTTCCTCTCCTTATCTGAACTTTTTTTTTTTAGCAGATTAATCAGACAGCAACCAGGTCTTTATTTTATGACTTGTGAATACTGTGTTACTAATAAATCAAGTGCTTTTGATTATCATTTATGTGATATCTTTCATCCAAGGACTTCCAAGTGCCTTGTACTCATCAAACTTCACTTCAACCATATGAATAAAGTATTGCTGTACTAGAGATAGCCAAACCAGAATGTAAAAAGATGCAACTGTCTTCTCCAGGTTTAGTGCCAGACATAAATAAAGATTTCTGTCATTCTACATCAGTTTGGTCTTACCATTAAACCATTTTTCCTTTCTCATTTTCTGAACTATCAGATAAAGAAATGGATCCACCCAATTAAATAGTGATTCTGTAGAAGCTGTCTTTTCCTGCCTGGTGTATTATTAAACATAGACACAAGCAGAAGATGGCAAATGGTGCTCTGTGATTTAAAGATGTAATCATAAAGTGATATAACTAGTAGGTCTTTTTAGGTAATTTCATTACATTATGATGTAAAGAAAACTACTCACCTTGAAGGTTATAGGGGTCTTAATCCCTGTAGAAGTACATCTATGCTCACAGTATCACTGCCAGTTTCAGGTGTGTTACAGCAGTATGCATTCCCTGGCTGGTGAAATTTGATGTACATGCATTATCTGAACTTTCATTTCATAAAATGTTCCCTTATGAAGACAGTCCTCTCTTTATTATCTTAAAAACCTCTGTCAGTTGTACATGACTTGAAAAATTACACACTTCTCAGTATTCAAAAGGGTGCTCTGAGCACATTGTAGCCCTATTGCACAAAAGAGTGAAGTAGGAACAAATTCCAGTGTGTTGAGTTTGACTGTCATCTCTTCTGACAAATAATTTGAAACTGGAGGCAAGAAATTGTCATGATAAGTTTTCTATGCATAATATATGCATGTGCAAGTACAAAAATACAACCATAATCATTAGGCAAAGTAACCTGATTTGAATAACCATCAAGGCAAAAAAATGATACCCCTTAAAAATTCTTTCTCATTTAATTTGTTTTCAGACCTTCAGCTTGGATTAGGCATCCAACTGTGGCAAAAAAAGAAAGTGCTTTCTTCTTTTACCAAATAGTGTCTGGTTTTAGTTCCCCTCTAGTTTTTTTGAAGGTCATTCTTTAACTGCAGAATAAAAAGAACTGTTCTGTGCTTGTTGTTGCTAGTTAAAAAGACAAAAAAGGACCCCCAAACCCCAAATCTGTTGATTCACTCTCCCTGTATCTGCGTTATGCTCAAAGTTAGCCCCTTCAATGCTGATATGTAGTAGAGGCTGCCATCATGGAGTAGTCACACTGAGACTGAAGTACATGATAGCTTCTGGTCTTCCTCACAAGACTCCACAACTGTTGGACAGACACACAGCTCTTTGTGCTTCTTTTTGATCCATTGCTTCCTCCTACTCAGCACCTGTAGGAACATTATGTTTCTAGATAGAGCAGAAATTTCTGTTAACTAAGTAA
Source organism: Tricholaema leucomelas (assembly GCA_013400475.1). NCBI lineage: Eukaryota > Metazoa > Chordata > Aves > Piciformes > Lybiidae > Tricholaema lacrymosa > Tricholaema leucomelas. The sequence continues at coordinate 57,234 of WAAF01010133.1, read as the reverse complement.
GTTACTAGAATACTGCAGAATAAGGTGAAACATATAATCTGGAACATAAGACCAAGATATGTGTCCTGCCAAAATTAAACACATTTGTGACATAAGCAAGTCACTAAAATGCCTGACCTCTGATTCTTATGTGCCTTATGAATAGCAAAGGACCAAACTGATTATTTCTTGCTATGAAATTACTCTGCAGTTGTCTTCACTGGAATTCTTGCACGGTTCTGTAGCAGGAGTAAAGCTTTGATGCAGAGGTAATTTTGTGATAACTAAATCACAGAAACATTCTCACAAGTCCAACCATTATCCCTACTCTACAATGTTCACCCTTAAACCATATCCTCAAGCACCACATCCAAATGACTTTTAAACACCTCCAGGGTTGGTGACTCAACCACCTCCCTGGGCAGCCCATTCTAATGCCTGACCACTCTTGCTGGGAAAAAATGTTTCCTAATCTCCAGTCTAAACCCACTCAGTTGCAGTTTGAGGCCATTCCCTCTTGTTCTATCACTACTTACCTGTGAGAAGAGACCAGAATGTAATGGTGGATATTGAAATGATATCAAAACTGGCAAAACACCAAGAGCATTCATATTGATAACATTATGATTAATTCATCAGATGGAAATGAAGGTACAAAGATAGAATGCTACCTCATTAAAAAATGAAAGCAGAAAAGCCCCTAGTGAGAAATACCCCTTCTAAAAATGGAACTCATTAATCTCAGCTCTGCCAGGAAACATGTATGGTCAGGTTTACATGCAACGATGGTTACAGTGATTGCAGAAGACACATTCAGCTAAACATAATTAGCACTGTAATTCAGTGAGTTATGTTTCAGGTGGAGAAAATACAAGGGATTTTAGGAAAAAGGAAGCAGAAAAGAGGGCAGTAGGTAGACACTCCAGCCCACCTAACACTGCAAAGAGTTGTTTGTACCAATGTACAAACATGAGATGTATCTTTGTCGTTTCATTTAAAAAAAAATCCTGCTGTTTCACCTGAGAGAAGACCTTAGAATAGAATAGAATAGAATAGAATCAACCAGGTTGGAAGAGACCTTCAAGATCATCCAGTCCAACCCAGCACCCAGCCCTATCCAGTCAATTAGACCATGGCACTAAGTGCCTCATCCAGTCTTTAGTTTTAATGGGTTTCAGACTCAGATGGCTTTTAAATGGCCATAAACCCAAACATATTAAACTTACAACAGACTTGGTTTTCATAATTAGAATTATAGAATCAACCAGGTTGGAAGAGACCTCCAAGATCATCCAGTCCAACCTAGCACCCAGCCCTAGCCAGTCAACCAGACCACAGCACTAAGTGCCTCATCCAGGCTTTTCTTGAACACCTCCAGGGACGGTGACTCCACCACCTCCCTGGGCAGCCCATTCCAATGCCAATCACTCTCTCTGTGAAGAACTTCCTCCTAACATCCAGCCTATACTTCCCCCGGCACAACTTGAGGCTGTGTCCCTTTGTTCTGTTGCTGGTTGCCTGGGAGAA
>WAAF01010133.1:34109-55579 GCA_013400475.1 Tricholaema leucomelas | reverse complement strand
CAGCCTGTCCAGGTCCCTCTGCAGGGCTCTCCTACCCTCCAACAGATCAACACCTGCTCCTAGCTTGGTGTCATCCACAAACTTACTGATGCTGGACTCAATCCCCTGGTCCAGATCATAAATAAAGATGTTGAATTGGGGTTTGGTCATTGGTTTGGGGTTTTTTTGGTGCGTGGATCCCCTCAATATAAAGTCCTCTGACTAAGTTTCTTCATGTCAGATGATTTCAAATGTTTTTGTCAAGCCATTCCATGCCAGGTTTTACTGTGATAAAGGATATTTTCCTTGGTTTTAGAGCATTATCTGAAATAATCTGATTTGTCTTTCTATTCTGAAAAGGGAAACACATTACATGGTAATAATACATCTCCTTTGTCTCAGAAATCTGAATGACCATTGTTCTGATTTTGTGAATCACACATTATGAGCAGCTTTATATTGAAAAAAATAGGTTGGTAAGGCTGCTTGCTAGCTCCATGTATATGTTTTATATACACACAGAGCACATTTTTAAGGAACTCTCCATTTGTTACCCAGAGGAATAGTTAAACAGGACTCATTCAGCAATCAGTTTGAGGGAGTATCTGCCAAAACATTTGTTAATGCTTGTTCAGTCTAGAACTGACAGGGTTTTGCCCTCTTTTTGGTGTCTTTTTATTTCTAAGATCCTTTCCTGATGTATTGACTATGAAACTACTCAGAGAAACAATGTTCCACACTGAGAGACTAATTGAAAAAAAAAGGAAAAAAAATATTCCTTGTGACTACAAACTGAATAATCTTTTCCTTTCATCAGACAGAGGCTGTTTGCAACCTCTTTTTAATACAACCCTTTTGTGAAGAACTATGTTAATCCAGTCAAGGGATAGAGGAGATTATATTCGTATGTATTCAAAATTTCAGCTTTTGAGTGATGAATGAATGTGGTGCTCCCAAGCAAACCGTGAGAGAAGCATTTATTCACATCATTTCAGTGGGATTCTTTGTGGTCCTAGAGACCCAGTGCACATCCAGGGGCAAGAATAGAAAATACTATTAGAAGAAATATAGCAGGTGGAAGTAGCAAGCAGGAGCAAGTGTAGGTGAATCTGCTCTGGCAGGGGGCGTTGGACTAGATGATCTTTCAAAGTCTCTTCCAGCCCTTGACCTTCTGTGATTCTGTCAAGTGAGCAGAACTGATTCAAAGTGTGCTGTATTTGAAAGTGAGACTTACAACAGTGGTCAGCTGACTGAGAATGGCACTGAGGCACTCAGTATCAACCATCCTAAGGGTAATTTATCAACAGAAAATAATACAAAGAATATGCTTTATGCCTTTAAAAAGCAATGCTTGTGTTGTGGAGTTAGTCATACCCACTATTAAAGCATAAGAAAAATCCTTGTTTGCACAGTTCTTTCTCATTAAGGAAGGATGATTTTGTGACTAGACCTTTATGCTTATGGTTGGTTATAAATAAAAACATATAGCAGGTAGAACTGCTCTTTGATTTTTCTCTTGGAGTGGGAAGTTGTAATCCTCTGGCAACCTCATTTCCAGGCTGAGGACTGCAGGCACTAATGCTGAGCTGCAGTCAAATGGAAATGCTCTGTTTTTTTTTCCTATGTGGACAGTACTCACATCAGCTTTGATACTTGGAAGAATTTCAGAGAAATCTGAAGCATTTATATCTGGAAGGACAGCATATTGTCTTACATGTGTTTAGTGTATTTAAATGTGTATTTATTCTTCTAAAATAAGATCTTTTTTTATGTTGCAAACCACACAAGCCATTAAATATGGATACTGTAATGAATTTTTTTTTATCTGACCTCAGTTAAGCAGTATTAGCAACAGAATGTAAAGGATGAAGAATTCTTAACCCAAGAGTAAATCACACTAAACATATGTCAACCTGGTTGAGCCAAAGGCATATCAGAAGCCTTTTGTATTAGTAGCATTCCTAGAAGAGCTCTGCTCACATAGATTACAAAAGGATCCTGGGATTACTTCAACCTGTCTAACAAAGTTCTTGTGCTCACTAGCAGCTGCTGAAGTGCCTTTTCTGGAGTGTTTAAATTGATACCTTGGGCTGCTGTGCAAAGGTTGAAAGGGGTTGCTTTTCACCATCTTCTTTCTTCACTCTGGAGTTCTGGCGTGGTACATGCTGTTTTGAAGAAGTCAATAGCAGGAAAACTTTGTTGCTTCCTATTGAAACAGGATCCCTAATGTACCTGAAACTATCAAAAAATCCTTCAGTATTTTTGTCCAGCTCATGATGTTAAGAACTATTTCTAGCACTGGTTTCCCAGAAAAATCACTTGGTTGGGTTTTTTTGCTATACTGCTTTCTGATTTGAATGGTGTAATGAATGCTTGTTCTGTATGCAAAACAGCACAATTACCAGGAAATGTTTCATCCATCTACATGTGCAAAGCCACTTGTGGTGGTTTGGGTGTTCCCCACCTCTCCACACTTTAGAAATCACCCAGGCTAGACTCAGTCGGCTCTGGAAATATGAATGAAGCTTATATTTACAGCTAGCACAATATACAAGCAGATAGTTGCAGTGTATACAGTTATAGACAGAAATAGACAAGGTAAAAGGTAATACAGAAACACAACTCCCCTCCCAGAAACCTGAGTCCCCAGGAGGGGCTCTCAACCACCCCCTCACCTTCCCCCTACCCCTCTCAACCTTACCCCAGTCCCGAGGAAGAATGGAGGTTCAGCCAGGGGGATTAAGAAGCAAGGTGGATCAGCCAAAGCAAATGGAGGGTGAGGTTAGAGAGTAAGATGGAGTTCAGCCAGCAGCCCCAGCTACCCGGCAGGTGAAGAGCGAAGAGCAAAGCCGAGAGCCAAGTGACTTTATCTATGTTTTGTTTTTTATTCTAATACATCTCAGCGAGACTGGGAGGGAAGTAGACATCACCATTGTTTTCCTTTCACAGCCTATGACCTAGTCCTTCTCACCAAAACATTCTAGCTAGCTTCAAACTAGCACACCACTTATGCATAACGGATTGTGGCATGAAGGACCTTTTCAAGTCTGTTTGCAGAAGCACTGAAGAATGGCTGTATCCGTTTGCCCTCGAAGTAGCTGTACTTCCTAGGGCTGCATCTTCCTGGTAACTGTTTTAAACAGGAAAAAGCATAGAGAAAAGCTGTGTTGTATGAAGTCACCTTTAGTGTCAGCATTCCAGGAAATTGCACAGGGATTTTGATTGAAAATAGTTCTCTTAAACGTGAGGTATATAGGGATTGGCTCTACAGAGAATTACAAGTATTTGTAAATGACATTACATCTACTCAGACAAAGCCAAACCTTGAAAACTAGGTCTTGGTCTCCACAGTTGTGCCATTATAAGCAAGTTTCATCTAAGGTGGTTCTCAGCCAACTTTCATTCTGCCAGGTGACTAAGATGTGTAATGATTTTGCTTCATGCAAAATGGGCCATATCTGTAGCATGTTCTGTCTCCACACAGAAGCCTACCATTTCAAGGAAGGCATTAGGTTAGTTCTGTTTTGCACACAAGAAGGAACACATGCATGAGTAGCAGTATGTCTTGTATATGTATAACCCCTTTGTGTTTGCTTTACTCTAGAGGAGCTGGGCTAGTCTTGTTAGCAATATGAGAGAGAAGGGCTGTATGAAGCAGCTGTGTTATGAGCAGCAGAAGCTGCACACATCCTCATGCTTTCTGAAATGAAAAAGAAATATTTGTCCTTTTTTTGGGGGGGGGTGGGGTTGGAGTGAGATAATTACTGCAATGCCTGATAATGTCATTAACTGGTTACTTCAGCTCACTGCTCTGTTTTTTCCCTTCCTGTTTTATAGCATCAACAGTTAGCCATTTATTTTTTCCCCAACGAAACAGGATACAGTTAGAATAGAATAGAATTGAATCAATCAGGTTGGAAGAGACCTCCAAGATCATCCAGTCCAACCTATCACCCAGCCCTATCCAGTCAACTAAACCATGGCACTAAGTGCCTCAGTTGTATGCAAACAGTTTGTACTTCTGTAAGTTTTGATGCCTGTCTCAACTACTGCAACTGCATACCACTGTACTTGTGTAAAGTGTATCACAGTTCTCATTAGAAGTACTAAATATGATATAAATAGATACTAACTCAGTAGAAAATCGAGTGCCTGGGAATACTCTAGGAAAGCCAATGGAAAGCTTCTGCCACTGGGATAGGTCAGGAAATCAGTAGGCAAAAAGAGGTAGAAGTCTGTGTGGGATGAAACCCATTGTAGTTATGACATATCTGGGAATTTGGACCGGATCCTTGAAAATTAAACCAATGTCTTTACCATGCCCACATATGGAATATTTCTAACAGGATAGTCCAAGTATTAAATGTATGCATGACTTGCTCATGCGCTTCCTAGGAGAAATAATTTGTCTGTCTTTAAAAAGGCCTAGACTGGGAAAAAATCATTACTCTTTTTTTCTTTCCTGACCACGTCATTCTTCTGACACTAGCTGTATGCTACCTTCTGTTAACCCAGTTTTATTTTAGTAAGAAATGTCTAAACCCAGAATTCTGGTACTTACAGTAAATGTGATACATTTAATATTTCTAAAAATGAAGCTAGAATCTAATCAGAACCATTAGACATCCCAGCTGTTGTGCTAAATCTTCTTGAATGTATCACTGGAATAAAATCTATGATCCTTAAAGTAGTATGTAAGGAATATAAGAAAATGGTGTTGCTTGATAAAATATATTGAAATACCCAACATGATGTAGATCATAGAATCACAGAATCAACCAGGTTGGAAGAGACCTCCAAGATCATCCACTCCAACCTAGCACCCAGCCCTATCCAGTCAACCAGACCACGGCACTAAGTGCCTCATCCAGGCTTTTCTTAAACACCTCCAGGGACGGTGACTCCACCACCTCCCTGGGCAGTCCATTCCAATGCCAACCACTCTCTCTGTGAAGAACTTCCTCCTAACATCCAGCCTATACTTCCCCCAGCACAGCTTGAGGCTGTGTCCCTTTGTTCTATTGCTGCTTGCCTGGCAGAAGAGACCAATCCCACCTGGCTACAGCCTCCCTTCAGGTAGTTGTAGACAGCAATGAGGTCACTCCTGAGCCTCCTCTTCTCCAGGCTAAACAACCCCAGCTCCCTCAGCCTCTCCTCATAGGATTTATGTTCCAGGCCTTTCACCAGCTTTGATGCCCTTCTCTGGATACGTTCCAGATAAAGGAGATGTATCGAACTGATGTGTTTGATCTCTGAGAGGAAAAAAAATATGGAATGAATTCAGAAATGCTGCAGCCTAAGGATAAAAAAAAAATACCCTAATGTGGGACATGTAAAAAATCAGCTTATTATTTAAATGCTAATTTCAAAAGCTGTCCAAGGATAGAGCTGGCTGATGCGAATGCTAGGACTTGCAGGGTTAATCCATTTGTTTTCATATTTATTACCATGCAGAAAATGTTGTTATGGAAACCAGATATATGCTATTTTTTTAAATAAATATTCTCCCAAGGCTTCTGGAACAAAGAGAAGAAATTGAAACTATTAGTGTTGTTGTTGCTGTTGGCTACCTAAGATTCCAAAGCAGTGAGAGTAACTGATACTCAGGATCCAAGGAGTTTGGCTGCCTGGTTCTGTAGTAAACAGACAGAAAGCCAACAGCACTGTCATCTGTGAAAATCTGGGAGTGGCTCCCCATGGTTGCTCTGCTTAAAGCAGTATGAGATTTTCCCTTGTTTTGGGAGGCCTGCAAGCAAAGAATAATTTCTGTGTGGAAATTCATCGTGTGAATTTGCCTTATAGTCAGGTAAACCTGGACTTAGCTTTGTATCACGATGTCTCACAGATGTTTTCTGAAATCAGCTTGAGGTAAATTGATGCTAAATAGATTTTCAAAGTGATCTGGACTGTCATGCAATTCAAAATAATCTACATTTGGTTTGTAGTCATTTTACCTTTAATTTGGTGGAAACTCATCAGCCTCAAGCATTCAGACAAAATCCGTAGGTATTTTATAGAGAGCAGCCTCTCTGGAAAATTTCCATGTGCTTGCTATGGTACAGGAATAATTGTGATAGAAAGGGGCAATGTGAAGGAAATCTCTGTTTGTGTTGTAAGGCGTAGGTGAGAATCATATGGTGACAACCAAAGACAGGTAAATCAAGCCTTGGTCCAGGATATAATTTCAGGCAATGGGAACTATGGCTGAACTGAACGGAGGTTGTACCCAGGTGGGGGTTGGTCTCTTCTCCCAGGCAACCAGCAACAGGACAAGGGGACACAGTCTCAAGTTGTGCTGGGGGGAGGTATAGGCTGGATGTTAGGAGGAAGTTCTTCACAGAGAGAGTGACTGGCATTGGAATGGGCTGCCCAGGGAGATGGTGGAGTTACCGTCCCTGGGGGTGTTCAGGAAAAGCCTGGATGAGGCACTTAGTGCCATGGTCTGGTTGACTGGCTAGGGCTGGGTGCTAGGTTGGACTGGATGATCTTGGAGGTCTCTTCCAACCTGGCTGATTCTATTCTATTCTAAAATAAAAAATAAACTTACTACAAAGATAGTGGACTTGTCTGGCACTTGAAATTCTCATGATCAAACTGGTTCTTTCAGAATTCTTAGCTTTATTCATTGTGGAGATGGAAAGACCAGTCAGGATATGACCAGTGATGGTCTTTTCTGGGAATAGGTATTATGGCCTTGATTCTGTTTCATTCTCCCTTTTTTTTTCATAAGCCATAACCAGAGCAGAATTATTTATTTTCCTCACATGTGCTAGAAAAGCTCATTCAGATAGTCAATGAGTTAGGGCCCAAAGCCTTGTACAGGCATCTGTTATACCTAGGGAAAAAAAAAAAATCATAATGCATTTTTGTGGTGTGTAATTTGGTTTTGGCTGCCCTGCATTCATGGAAATAAAAACCAGAATGAAACTGTCAGGAGCTATCAGAACATGTTTTCCAGAGCTATACTAAAAATAGCAGCTATAATCCTTAAATGATTAGAGTAATATCCTTTAGAAGTGGAGAGGCAATACTTCACTGGTATTATCCCTGCAGTGACAGGAACGTTATCAGAATTCCATGTCTAGTTCCAGACACCAAAAATGAGAGCAAAATATTAAAAAGGGTTCAGGAAAGAGCTATGAAAAGACTGAAAGCTGTAGAAAATATGGGTTGTAACAGTGGATTGAAATTTATTCAGTCTTTTTTCTTTGGGAAAGAGTAAGAAGCAAGCTGACCTTCATCAGAATGTATCTATCTATATTGAGGTCTGAAATCCAACAATGTTCGTATCTTTTATAGTGATTTTACTTTTGACTACAGCATTAACTAAGCTATTTACAGCACACTGCATTACAAGATGTTGCAGGAAATAGCTTAGTCTCTTGAATCAACCCTAATGGCCTAACCCTCCAATAGAATCACAGAATGATTTAGGTTGGAAGGGACCTCAAGGATCATCCAGCTCCAACCCCCTGCCATAGGCAGGGACACCTCCCACTAGAGCAGGTTGCCCAAGGTCTCATCCAGCCTGGCCTTAAACGCCTCCAGGGAGGAAGTATCCACAACCTCCCTGGGCAACCTGTGCCAGTGTCTCACCACCCTCACTGTAAAGAACTTCCTCCTAACATCCAGTCTAAATCTCCCCTCGTCCAGCTTAAACCCATTCCCCCTCGTCCTGACATTACCGGACCTTGTCAATAGTCCCTCCCCAGCCTTCCTGTAGGCTCCCTTCAGATACTGGAAAGCCACTCTAAGGTCTCCTCGAAGCCTTCTCTTCTCCAGGCTGAGGAGCGCCAACTCTCTCAGCCTGTCCTCATAGCAGATCATCCAGTTCCAACTGCCTACCGTAGTCAGGGTCACCTCCCACTAGAACAGGTCACTCAAGGCCTCATCCAACCTCAATACAACCATAACTGTGCCTCACAAATTCATTCTAAGCAGTCTTTAGATGATTTTTGAGAAGATAGAATAGTAAGAATATTTTCAGTGTAAGAAGCCTGTTTTACTTGCTTCTTACATAAAAAGAAATATCTTCTTATTTTCAGTATCTGGAGGGGATTTACAAGAAAGCTGAGCAGGGACTATTTAAACAGGCATGCAGTGATAGAATGAGGGGCAATGGTTTAAAACTCCAGCAGAGTAGATTTAGGTTGGATACTGGCAGGAAGCTCTGGACAATGAGGGTGGTGAAATATTGGAATATGTTGCTCAGAGAGGTGCTGGAGGCCCCATACATAGAGACATTCAAAGTCAAACTTGACAAGGTGCTAAGCAACCTGGTCTAGTTAAAGATGTCTGTGGTTACAGCAGATACAGGGACACTGCACAAGATGACCTTCGGGGGTCCTTTCCAACCTGATGCATCCCATGATTTTATGATAACAGGCTCTATAAAGATAAATATTATTCCACATTAGAAAAGCTTGGAATGCAGAAAACAAGAACATAAATGTGAATGTGTGAGTGAGTTGGTGCTCCAAGAGCATATATATATGTATATAAACCTCATGCATGATCTGATTTGTCAAGCATAACTGAGTCCCTCAGGGAAATTCTGCTTGGCCAGTCATTCTGGGGAACATGCAGAAATACAGAACTATGCAGCAATAACTGGTTTTGTGTTAGTAATATTTTGGGTGGTTCGGTGGGTTTTTACTTCGTACTGGTAGCAATCTGTCAAGACTGAATAATTTCAAATCGTTGCATGTATGGAAAAAACATCTCCCTTAGCTTCAGATGCCAGATTGCTTCTGTTCTTGTCTTATATTTTCTGTAATCATATTCCTTTTAGGAGAAGGGGGTTGGTCTTTTCTCCCAGGGGGGTTGATCTCTTCTCCCAGGCAACCAGCAACAGGACAAGGGGACACAGCCTCAAGTTGTGCCGGGGGAAGTATAGGCTGGATGTTAGGAGGAAGTTATTGACAGAGAGAGTGATTGGCATTGGAATGGGCTGCCCAGGGAGGTGGTGGAGTCACCGTCCCTGGGGGTGTTCAGGAAAAGCCTGGATGGGGCACTTAGTGCCATGGTCTGGATGACTGGATAGGGCTGGGTGCTAGGTTGGACTGCATGATCTTGGAGGTCTCTTCCAACATGGTTGATTCTATTCTATTCTATTCCATTCTATTCTATTCCATTCTATTCTATTCCATTCTATTCTATTCCATTCTATTCTATTCCATTCTATTCTATTCCATTCTATTCTATTCCATTCTATTCTATTCCATTCTATTCTATTCCATTCTATTCCATTCCATTCTATTCCATTCCATTCTATTCCATTCTATTCTATTCTATTCTATTCTATTCTATTCTATATGAGATTGCTTTGGGTATTAGCCATCAGATTGCAATTGTAAGGGTAGTTTTTGCTAAATGGCTTGTCATGCCTTCAAATGTGCTTCAATTTAAAGCTGTTTCCACATTCATATTTTAGAACCTTTAATTCATCTTTAACTCTTGAATGACCTTTATCAGCTGTCACTGTCAACTGAGGATCACTGCTCTTGACGGTTGCTGTCAGTTCTGAAGAGATGTAAAGCCCTGTGCCATATTCCACAGGGCTGGAAAACCCAACATCTCTGAACTGTGGAATACATCAAGGAATAAAAGCAACCACCCATATGCACAGTAAATACTATTTCTTTGGAAAATAACTTGCCCTACTTACTATCTAAAATAGTCACAAATATTTAATGTGGCTCCAGTTTAAAATAGATCAGAGTGACATTTGGATCGCATAATAAAAGGAATAGTAGTAGGTCCACATTTTCTAGCTTGGTTAGAGATTCTCTGTAGTGCAGTTAAGCACAAAACTATGTGGAGTTTGTTGACTGCTGGAAATAACTAATCAGCTTTTTGAAAGGGGAGTACATTTTAAATTATTCCATCTGTTTTTTAAAAGGATTGGTAAGCAATAGAAGGGTTCCTAATCCTTATAGTGAGATTATTGGAGGAATTCTAAGATCAGGATTGATTTAAAGTAAAAAAGTCATATAAGAAAAACCATCTGGCTAAATAACGTACTCATATCGTGAACCACATATTCTGGTTTTGGCAGTCAAAGACAGTGAGTAATGGACAATACTGCCTTTGCAGTATTTACTAATGAAATGACATGAATCTGTAGTAATTGGATAATTTGGATAGGTTGTATAATGATACTAATTGTAGTTAATTAATAGTTCTTAAGATCTACCTATTCTAATGGTATTTGGCCAAGAAGCCTAGAGTTCAGCAAGTCACCAGAGAGCCAAGATACTTATGAATTCCCCAAATCTCTTCACTAAATTGACAAATTAAAGGACAAGTCTGAATCAGAATTGAGTCTGAATCAGAATTACATAAATCTCAGTTTATTTTTTTTAGTTTCTCAGCTGAAAATGGAAGAAACCCTTAGAGGTCGATGCACTGGCTGTTTAACATGATCATCATTTTGGAAAACTTTTGAAACATAAGAACATGTTGAGGATGTTAAGCTGGTTCTTCAATGCAATGTAGGATTTGAAGCCTAATATTTGGGACCCAATGGTCCAGTTTGGTTTGGAAGCGACCCGCAAGGATTATCTAGTCCAACTAGAACATGTTGAGGATGTTAAGCTGGTTCTTCAATGCAATGTAGGATTTGAAGCCTAATATTTGGTACCCAATGGTCCAGCTTGGTTTGGAAGTGACCTGCAAGAATTACCTAGTCCAACTTCCTCTGTAGTCAGCAGGGGCATCCTCGACTTGAGAAGGTTTCCAGGAGCTGTGTCAAGCCTCACCTTGAATATCTCCCTGGATATCTTGCTGGGCAGCCTAATCAAACTCTTAAGTCTCTTCAGTTAGTGTGACTAAGAATGTCCATGGTTCTATCTGCATGTGTGCCTGTATGTCCACATATATTTATATATACCAAACTATACTCATGTGTGTTTAAGGGATTCATTTAATATATATATGTATACTGATTTCTTTATTTTTGTTCCTGAATTAAGGTTGCCAGGATTAATCAATACCTTTCACTACTGTGAAATCCCATTGTTATAGACTTGGGATAGTTTCTCAAGGATACTGGCAGAGAGAAACAGAGCAGGGGGAAAACACAGATTATTTTTTTTTCTTTCTCCTTTCTGTTCTTTATAGCAATTATGGAGGAGTCAAGGAGGAATATGAGGGGCAATAGAGCCCTTTTCTCTACCGCTCTGATTGTCTTCCTGTTATTTAATCTATAGATTTATTGTGCAGTCTTAGAGAATCAAGGATGCTAATTGTAACTGCTAAATGTACAAGTTTTCTTTTTCATTTACTATGTCCCTCTTTATTTGTGTGTTTGCCATAAAAGTAAGGACTGGCAAAACCTCTTTTTCTGCCAAGAGTCATACAGAAGAGACAAACCAGTTATTTCTGTAGCTTTCAAGGAATACACTAAGCATAAGACCCAATCAGGAAAATTTGTTGTTAAAAGTTGATCTACTGTTCTATGAATGGCACCTCCTGGGAGCAACAGAGAGCTTAACAGTCTTAACACTAAACTGAGATCTGACAGCAGGTGGAACTGCTGAGACTGGGGACGACAGATGTAGCGATACCGGTAACCCAAGAGGTGCTAGCTGAGTGCTAATCTTTCCTTTCTATTTTCATCTTTAACCATGCATTTTCTGCTCACAATTTTTTTTTTCCTTTTAATTTCTGCTCTTCAACTGCAAAATATTAATATCACTTAATATTTTGCTATTTTCACTCCTAAGTAGCTGACTGATTTCACTGTTGTGTGTAGAGATGAGAGGGGCAGCCTTGTATCTGAGGAAAGTATTTTAATCTTCTCTACAGCTAACAAACCAAAAACATCAGCTCCAAACCTCAAGGGACAGGCTTTTCACATGCATACAGAGTAATTTACTGACCGAGAGGTTTATTCCGTTCAGAGGATCAGAAGAGTTATGTACAAAACTGAAAATAAGGAGGAAATTAACCCTAAGGTCTGTGAGCTGAGGAAGTAATCAGTATTTCTTTTCCTCTTTCTTCCTCAACATACCAAAATGACAAATTATTCAACTTATAAGAACTAAGCTCTTACCCTGCCCACTCTAAGTAGGCAGCCAAGGGAAAATTGTATATGGTCTTCTCTCTGTGGTTGTTTCAGGAAGTCCAAACCATCAGAGAAGTCAAATCTTCAATAGGCTGACATTACTAATTAATAGGAAGCTGCTTCCACAGCCCAAGAATAGTAAAAGCTGAGACCAACCTAGTCCCAAATGAACAGTCTTCATGCTAAGAGCCTTACTCTACCATAAATCCACAGAGCTGTCTCTCATTGATGTCAGTGGAAAGTCTTGGGGGAACTAGAGAGCTATTTAGATATCAAGGAACAACTAATACAAGAAAAATGTAACAGTTCTAACAAATCACTCATTTCTTTATGTGCCTTTTACACTGATGAAATAGATGTAAAAGCAATATGATTTGGATTTTAACACTAAAAGAAATAAAATGAGTCAATCTGGAAGGTATCTAAACGATGTCCTTAATATAATTAACAATTAGAGCATGAAAATCGAGTTGTGATAGTACAGTAGAGGAGGTTGCTAACAGTTAATGATATCCCCAAAAGACATTGGCCTTTTTTTTCTCACAGATGTGTCTTTTACCATCATCACATTTCTTTTTTCAATACACCACAACTACAGCTCTGTTTCCACTTACCTGACAAGCCCATTTATTAGGCTGCTGCCAAATTCCCAGCCACCTCCAGCAGTGACAGTTCATTAACTGTATATAGAACAGGGCAGTGTATCAACTTGGGAGATAAAACTGTTGAGGAGAAAATATTCCAGAATTTGCACCCAAATTACAAAAACTTTTATCTTTAAAGTCCAGTTTAGGATTAAGATTTAGACTTAATTTTATCCATCTTCAGCTCAAAGTTTAGAGGGATCTGACTATACAAATGCCTCTTTTGTCACAGAGCTACTTACCAATACTGGTCAGAAATAAAAGAAGAAAAGTTTAGTGTATTTCCCATGTTTCTTAATTAGTTTTTGGAGGAAAAAAATAACAAAAAGAGACTTGTTAGAATATGTTTTTGGAGTTAAAAAACATATATTTCCTTTCAATAAGTTTTGATGTCTTTCAAGTTTCTTGATTATATTTACACAACCCAGCTGTACTCAACTGCTTGTTTCACTTGAAAGAAAAATAAAAGAAAAACAAACAAATGAACAAATAACACCAAAACCAAACCAAAAATCTGTATTGTTTTTTAGGCTGTGTAACAACTTCAGTCAAAAAGAGGAAGAGAAAACAAGCATAAAATGCATCAGGTTAAAAAGAAATGCATCATGGTGCTACATATGGCATGATTACTTTAAGAAATTGTGACAGATTATGCAAAATTAATAATCTGTCTTAATTTTGATATCCAGGCAATGATTGTTAATAACTATGAAAACTGTTTATTAACATTAAAACTCACCAGAAAACTTATTCACAAGGTTCAAAACACATAGATTGGAAATTTATACACACAGGGAACAGGCAAAACTAGAGCACTTATTTCTTAAAGTGGCAAATGCAAATCTTATACTGGAAGAGGCTTTTAAGTATTTACAAAATTATTATTACCTGACTTGCAGGGCAAGCCACAGTCCCAGACAGTACCCAAACGCTTTCAGGGAACTCTGTCTTGTATGCCACTGAGACTTGATTCTTCCCAGACTGCTGGGGAAAGGAGGCAGACAATCTCTGACCTTGTCTCCTGGCTCCTCTGGATGATCTGTGTATCTCCAGGACTTCTAGTCTTAGCAGGAGACTTTCAGGTGCAGGCAGGATGTCTTGCAATGTGCAGTCTCAGCACAATGTCAAGCTGGCTATGCAGGCCGATTGCATGCAGGTGTTTAGGACCTGTTCCTGGTAAGCTCTCTAGGCAAATTCAGGATGTAAAATGAGGTGGCAGCAGCACTCTGTGCTACCTGCTTATCCCTTTTATCAATATCTGGCCCAAGACTAATGAGGCATTGGACATAGATTAGCCAATCAGAATGGCACTTTGCCAAGCCTCGTGTTAGGTGAAGTCAGGGCTTTTGCCCTCCCCTCCCATGGTTGCCTCCCCCAGCACAGAAGGAGGAGCAGGGGAACATGTCTAGGCAAGCTAGGGCATGGATTGCCCTATCAGGCCTACCACCACAGAGATGTGGTGCTGAAAATTGCATTATTGGAAAACATCTACAGTGCTGTAAAAATAAGAAGCAAAACTTAAAGGGACAGCTTTCAATCTTGATTATAGTTGTGTTACTAGAATCAATATTCTGAATGTGGTGATAACAAGAACACAAGAGTTTACCTGTTCTATTTAACACTGCACCTTACTTCAGCTAATATCTTTTGGGAATGACATGGATGTTCACAATGCCTCTCAGAACCAAGGTGCTGTGGCATCACATTTTCTGCCAGACTCACAACAATTTGCATTCTGCTACTGAGTTCAATGTTCTTCGTCTGGCGAAGGTGACAACTGCAAAATGATTTGATAGTTTCTTGCAATGACACTGAAAGTGAGCTCTGATTTGGTGGCTGAATTGTTGTTGTGTTTCCCTGTATTGCATTAGATTTCTTTTGCAAACAAAGCTTGAGTAAATCTGATAAAGCTACAAGTCTGTGGCAGATACTGATTAAAATTAATGTATCCTCTTTGTTAAATCCTGGACCATTTTTCATAGTAAGGCATTCTCTGCAGATGCTAGTTTAATGGGTGTTTTATCATCATGCTTATCATTGCAAACTTAAGACATTTGTGGTAGTGCAGTTAATGAAAACCATCAACTGCATTAAATGCCATTATTTTAAAAATCAGTCTTTTTCAGGTTATGTATTCAAGAATCTCTTGCTCTGCTGCTCACTGGGATACATCAGGAAAATGTTAGCAACAAATCACAATCCTTGTCACTATTTCCAAGAATGTGGGAAAGGTTTACAAAGCTTTTGTGGTAAACATCTCAGATGACTCTCTTTTGCCATTGTTGAATGTACATCAGTTCTGCTGGTTAACCCAAGGCAACTGTCACTTGGGCTTTTTTCCAGTTCAGCTGGTCAGTGGTTAAGATGACTCATGAGTTTAGAGCTTTGAAAAAGACATTCAGAACACCAAATCACAAGAGAGAAATTAAAAAAGGTACTATCATATCTCAGATGTTTTCATATTCTGAAACATAAAGACAGGGATGTGATGCTGTAAGCTTCTTCCCATGTGGTGTCTTGCATAGAACCATAGAATTGTTTAGGTTGGAAGGGACCTCAAAGCTCATCCAGTTCCAACTCCCTGCCATAGGCAGGGACACCTTCTACAGGTCACTCAAGGCCTCATGCAACCTGGCCTTGAACGCCTCCTGGGAGGGAGCAGCCACAACCTCTCAGGGCAATCTGTGCCAGTGTCTCACCACCCTCACTGGAAAGAACCCTCTCCTAACATCTGGTTTAAATCTCCCCTCTGCCAGTTTAAACCCATAACTCCTTGTCCTGTCATTACAAGACCTTGTCCATAGTCCCTCCCCACCTTTCCTGTAGCTCTTTTCAGATACTGGAAGGCTACTATAAGGTCTTCTTGGAACCTTCTTTTCTCCAGGTTGCAGAGTCCTAACTCAGCCTGTCCTCATAGCAGAGCCGCTGCAGCCCTCTGAGCATCTTGGTGGCCTCCTCGGGACTCACTCCAACAGTTCCAGGCCCTTCTTGTGTTGGGGCCTCCAGAACTGCACACAGTACTCCAGGTGGGGTTTGAGGAGAGCAGAGCCAAGGGGCAGAATCCCCTCCCTTGCCCTGCTGGCCATGCTGCTCTTGCTGCATCCCAGCACATGGTTGCTGTCTGGGCTGCACTCACACTGCAGGCTCATGTTGAGCTTTTCATCACTCCAGACCCCCAGGGCCTTTTCCTCAGGGCTGCTCTCAGCCATTTGCCACCCAGCCTGGAGCTGTGCTTGGGATTGCACCCACCCAGGTGCAGGACCTTACACTTGGCCTTGTTGAATGTCGTGAGGTTGCTCTGGGCACACCTCTGCAGCCTGTCCAGGTCCCTCTGGATGGATCTCTGCCCTCTAGCCAGTCGACTGTGCCACACAGCTTGGTGCATCCTGCTGAAGAAACGGCAACAAACTAAAACCAGAGAGCCACTTCCGATTCCTGTGATTACTGTGGAGGGTAATGGAATTTCCTCTACAGGGAAAAGCAATTTTTTCTACAACTGCTGCACCCTTCTCTTTCAGAGTATTTGGGTTATACTCCAGATTTTTTTGTTTTGTTTTGTTTTTTTTTTCTGTTGTTGTTGGGTTTTTTTTTTTCATTTTCAACCCCTACATTTCACATAAGGTGACAGATTCCAGTCTTCCAGTCTTATTTAATATTTTCATCAATGATTTGGATGAGGAGCAGGTCTGGGGAGGTTCTTCTCCCCCTCTGCTCTGCCCTAGTGAGACCACACCTGGAATACTGTGTCCAGTTTTGGGCTGCCCTGGTTCAGAAGAGACAAGGACCTGCTGGAAAGAGTCCAGCAGAGAGCCATGAGGATGACTGGAGGACTTGAGCATCTCCCCTATGAAGAGACTGAGAAACCTGGGGCTGTTTAGTCTGGAGAAGAGAAGACTGAGAGGAGATCCAATCAATGTATACAAATATCTGAGAGCTGGGTGTCAAGTGGATGGGGCCAATCTCTTGTTGGTGGTCTGCAGCAATAAGACAAGGATCAATAGCTAGAAACTGGAATCTAGAAGGTCTCACAGTATCACCAAGGTTGGAAGAGACCTCATAGATCATCAAGTCCAACCTGTTACCACAGAGCTCAAGGCTAGACCATGGCACCAAGTGCCACATCCAATCCTGCCTTGAACAGCTCCAGGGACGGTGACTCCACCACCTCCCTGGGCAGCCCATTCCAGTAGCCAATGACTCTCTCAGTGAAGAACTTTCTCCTTGCATCAAGCCTAAATTTCCCCTGGCACAGCTTGAGGCTGTGTCCTCTTGTTCTGGTGCTGGCTGCCTGAGAGAAGAGAGCAGCCTCCTCAACATGAGGAGAAACATGTTTATAGCGAGGGTGACAGAGCCATGAACAGGCTGCCCAGAGAGGTTGTGCAGTCTCCTTCTCCGGAGAGATTCGCATTGCTGTGCGAACTACCTGAGGGGATCCTGCCTCAGCAGGGGGGTTGGACTCGATCATCTCTGGAGGTCCCTTCCAACCTCTAAGGTTCTGTGACTTAATGCTCCCAGTAAGTTTGCAGACAACACCAAACTGGGTGGGAGAGTTGGTCTGCTCTGAGGATAGGGAGGTTCTGCAGAGGGATCCAGACAGGCTGGGTCGATGGGCCGAGGTCGGTTATGTGACCTTTAACTAGGCCGAGCGCTGAGTCCTGCACTTGGCTCACAGCAGTCGCATGAATGCTTCAGGCTTATGGCAGGGTGGCTGGAAGGCTGTCTGGCAGAAAAGGATGTGGAGATGCTGATGGGCAGCCAGATGAACAGGAGCTAGCAATGTGTTCTGTATGAGTGGTGTGGCTGGCAGGAGTAGGAAAGGGACTGCTCCTGTGCTGGGTGCTGATAAGGCCGCACCCCAGATACTGGCCTCAGTTTTGGGCCTTCATTACAGGAGAGACACTGAGGTGCTGGAGTGTGTCCAGGAGAGGACAAGGAAGTTTGTGAAGGGTCTAGAGGACAGCTCTGTGAGGAGAGGAAACTAGGATTGTTCAGTGTGATAGTTTGAAGCTAGCTAGAATGTTTTGGTGAGAAGAATTAGATCGTAGGCTGAGAAATGAAAACAATGGTGAGGTCTACTTCCCTCACAGTCTTGCTGAGATGTGTAAAGAAGAAAGGCAAAACAAAGATTAGGTCGCTTGCTTGCTCTCTTGGCTCTCGGCTCCTTCACCTGCTTTNAGCTTCATTCATATTTCCAGAGCCAGCTGAGTCTAGTCTGGGTGATTTCTAAAGTGTGGGGGGGTGGGGAACACCCAAACCACCACATTCAGTCTGGAGAAGAGGCTGAGGGGAGACCTCTTCTTCTCTAAACTACCTGAAGGGAGATTGTGGTAAGATGGGGGTCAGTCTCTTTTCCCTAGCATCAGTGAGACAAAATGGCCTGAAACTGTGTAGTGAAAAAAACCTCCAGACTCTAATTTTGCTTTCTCTGCAGCAGTTATCCTGTACTGTTTTATTATACACATCCTTTAATAACTTCCAACAGTGTTCACTGACATGACAGCTTATCCATGGGCACATGTTTTTGCAGACCAGACTGAAAAAAAATGACTTTCAGTAGAAATTTTGTTCTAAGTCACAGTTGTTGACTTTCCATTGGTGCCACAAACACATTGCTATGTCTTCTCCGAAAATTGCCTTTCAAAATACAATGTTTTATATTAACAATGAGAGGCTTTATCTTAATTTACTTCTAGAAATGCTCCTGTATTGACATAAAAGATATTGACATCGAGGTTTAGTTAAGACATTATTGACACAGAACTTTAGTTTCAAAAGGTCATCCATCTGCAACTGCAGCTGATAATTTATGGGGAAAAAATAGAGTGTCTTCACTTGGGGAAGGTCTGTGGCAATGTTCTATTTGTCACATTCATTTGTCTTATTTCAGATAATCCCCATCTGACAGAGAAGCTGAGGAGCAGCTTCTTGTAGATTGTAAGCAGATGGCAGAGTACTCATTGAAAGATTGAAGGTAGGAGTTTATACTGGGTGCTTACTGGGAATCATTGCAAAGTAACAACAAACCAGCAAACAATTAGCAATGTTTCAGCTAACTTTGACAGAACTACAAAGTAATATTCCCTTGTGTATGACTTGGGGATATTTTGTGAGCTCTAATTCGGTGAGGTTAATCTAGAATATAGAGCAGTTTAATAGGGCTTGTGAGATTTGAGTTCATTATCCACTTCAGCCACAGACTTTTACATAGTGTGTGCTGCTTAAAAGGAATGTATTACTTTCCATCTCAGAGGGCTAGTAAACAGATAAAACTCGTGGAGACTGCAGTGCACAGGTACTCTGCTCAAATGTAATATAAAAATCTAGTTTAGCATCTAATTCTGTGTTGTCTATGCAGAGGCATACTCTGACTCAAATGGGATTAGCTGCATGCATGAAGTTAAGCATGTCCATAAATGTCTGCAAGGCTTCAGTTATTCAGTGAACTCATTATCTCAATTTGTTGTTTCATGGAATTGTTCCAAGTATCTCATCTAATCAGATCTTCCTGGGGGCACAACATATGCCCACAATAGCAGGAGCTATATATAGCTCCTTCCACAATTACGAAAGATCAATGGAACATATTTATTGCCATTGCATGTATGTGTCTGTGAATTAAAATTCCTCAGCAAGATCACTGTGTGAATGCTGGCAGATGTCAAACTGAAGTGAAAGTAGGTAAAAGCACCAGAATGGAATGCAATTCATTAAAAAAATAGATAACAATGTGTTAAAAGTAATGTAAAATAGGTATAACTATAGCTATAAATTCCATTTTAAAATAAGCTTGACACTGTCTCTTGCATGCTAACCACAAATATGATCCACAAATACAGAAAAACACTATTATGATGAATTTGAATAAGCCAGAAGCTCTTCATTAAAGATGTTTACCCCAGTAGCAGAGAATGTTTGTTTCAGGTACTTCTTAATGGCTAACTTTTGGTATTTAAACTTGAAATGCATGTGGCAAATAGCCCAAATTATTCTCGGTAAGGCTGTTGTAAGTCTGTTGAATTACTCTACATTATTGAAAGCAGAGTAGAATGTGACAAAAGATTATGGCCTATTTCTGCAGCTTTGTTGCTTTCATCTACAAAGGCAGTCATAGGAATCAATGAAAGCATGTATGAAGTATTCCTTGAAGTGTGTAAACACAGCAGAATCTGACTCTTTACAGCTTGAAAGTACTCAATAGTAGTTCTCATTTACCTACCCTATCGGAATATTATATTCAAACAACAGAATTAGGAAAGTCAATTTTTCCACAGAGCTGGCAGTAAAATGCCAATATAAATATTACTAAATATGATTACCTGCTGAATAAGTTAAGCATGGAGCAGTTGGAAATGAATTGGCTAGCATTCCAAATCCTTTAATGAATGTCTTTGTTTCTAGGTATACAGCTCCCTCTTGGCCTTGCCATTCAATGGATTTATTTTCACACCAGCTGAAAAACACTAAACATCCTACTCTTTCTTTTTTTCTTATGATTGTATGCCACTTTTAAATTATATCAGACATAGTTCAGAATAGCAAGGTTGAAGAATTCAAATACTATTAAGATTTTCAGGAAATGGAGTATATCAATGAATGTAATTTCAAACTAACTTCATGCACCTGAAATACAACAAATTACGCAGGCTTACTCATAGGTAAAGTTGTGAAGGCAGTGGTATTGAATAGGTCTTCAACCCATGGAAAATGATGACATTTTCTTAGACTGTGGAACATTTTATTTAAGAATCTGAGCAGTTGGCTTGAACTGGATTACAGAGATTAATGTTTTCTACCTAGGTAAGATAGGTTTCCAGAAGTAGGCTGCAAGTTGGCTGCCAGTGTGAGGATTTGAAACAAAATACTAGGTGGTACATCTGTTGGCAGTCTTAATAGAGGAATCAAGGACTCTTGATTCCCTGGGGATTTCAAGATCTCAAAGGACTCACTCTAGGGAATAGTAGTAAGGGCGAAACTCAGAGTAAATTGACAGACTGATCAAGAAAAAGAGGCAAAGGGGGTTTTAATCAAGATAACAGTGACTCTTCTGTCACCAGAAGAGTAAAAACCTGGAATTTTATCAAGATTTCAGCATCTGCAGTAGAGATAATACAAAATGCTAAGATGCCAGGGAAATAAAATATTGAATTCTTTTGTAGTGGCTTATTGAGATGCATGCCTTGTGCTTCTCAGAGGTGTATTTCCCTGTAACTCTTTGTTCAAGTTTTGTATTCTACTGTACTCCCTACTGTTTATTAATTAATCCTGTGTAGCAACAATATAATTTGGCAGTTGATTTATGCTTTCATCCTTTGTGTGCATAGCTTACTAGGTACTAATTTGTCTCTAAAAATGATTGTAGTAAAGGCAATACCTGATCCTTCCTTTATTTCCCTGCCCTTTGTACATTTATGGATTTCCTATCTGCCTGAATAACCTTGCAGCTGTTACAAGGCCTTTTGTGATGTGGGTTAAGCTGCTTTGTTGAGTGTATGTTGTGGATCTCTGTGAATGGCATGTTGGCTGCTTTGTTGTCTGTGATTAATGGAAAATTGGATCAGTGATGGATCTGCTCACTTCCAAATCTCTTTCTGAACTACACTTTGACTAGTGTGAAGAACAGAAGTCCAAAGACTTGGTTTCCACTTGCCGTGTTGATCTCTTTGGAGAAAATCTGAGCAGCTAGACAAGCTTTGCAGTTAGCCCTAAATGGTCAACTTTTACTGAGTTAGTATAGGAAAATAGAATAGAATAGAATAGAATAGAATAGAATAGAATAGAAT
>WAAF01010133.1:9332-34081 GCA_013400475.1 Tricholaema leucomelas | reverse complement strand
CACCTGGCTACAACCTTCCTTAGTGCAGTTGTAGACAGCAATGAGGTCCTCTTCTCCAGGCTAAACAAGCCCAGCTCCCTCAGCCTCTCCTCATAGGGTTTGTGTTCCAGGCTCCTCACCAGCTTTGTTGCCCTTCTCTGGACTCGTTCCAGCATCTCAACCTCTCTCTTGAATTGAGGAGCCCAGAATTCAAATTGATTCTAGCAGGTTTGAGAGTGGAGAACATTGATTAGTTCAGCCAATCAGACTAATTTCAAGTGCCTAGTCAAACATGTCAGGAAATGTAAAAAATACACAGAAGGTAAATTACTATAGATTTTATGGAAGCTTTGAAGAGCAGAGGAGGGTTATGCAGTCTCTCCTTTGCAGGTGCACTATACAGCATGGTAAAACCCTGAAAATTATATGTGCTTTGGAGATGGATGGTGTCTGGACCTGCTGCTGTTTAGAAGGAAAGTGCAAACAACTACATGATTATTTCTGCCATTTATTTAATTTGATTGACTTGGGTTTATCAGCATAATCAAAATGTTCCTGGCATGGGCTTCAGTGTACAAGCTATTAGGAGTCCAGCCTGGGAAGGGCACTTTAGCTATAAAACCTCATACACATTCAAATCAGAGAAAAATAGGGATACAAAAAAAGCTTATCAAGCAATCAGGGATATTGTCATTTTCTGATCTCATATAATGTGCTTTATTCTTGTCTTTTTAAAATAAGTAACAGTGGTGATTTCATTTACATATAGTAATTCTCATATCTGTTGCTTTCAGTAATTAAGCATAATTCACTGTGGATATGAAAGGCTGTGACTGCCCTCACAGAGAGGCCTGAATTTGGGGGAAATACTAACTGCTAGTTAAAAAAAAAAAGGTGGTTCAATGAAGACATGAACTTAAAAATTGAAATAGAAAGAGAATAAAGAGTGTTTTTTCATGAAGTTTAGTACAGTACAGAATAGCACAGAAACATTTGTCAGCAAATTTCAGCTAGCAAAACAGACAAAAACCCCCGAAATTCTTAAATGATTTATTATATGAAATATTATTACTGCATAATTGCTACTATAGATTTTTTTTTCTCCATTTCTGTATCCTGGGCTTCAAAATATTTTGTATTTTTGCTTCATTTTTCTTTAAGAGAAAATTAGTATCTTGTAGAACGAATATGTACACTTCAGTGCATCTATTTTTTCCTTGAGGTAAGCATTGTAGAACTGGCCTGAGTACCTTTGAGTTTATCGAAGCTGAGAAATTGTAGAACACTTAGAAAGGGAAAGGGAAAAAATCTGTTAATGTTAATTACTTTCCTGGTGATTGCTGTTGCATTTTATTATTTTTAGCCTAATCTATGTTCTCTTAGTCATGGGTTTTAGTCACTCCAACAAGAATGACTAATGTAACTAGAAAATAATGAGGCATCTTCAAAGAGAAGAAAAATGTATTATTAATCATGAAAATGACATCGAGGGGAAATTCAGGTGAACAAGATATAACTTTACAATCCCTAAAGATAATACAGAGGTTCCTGAGGATGGCTTCCCAGGAGAGCAGAACCAACAGACTGTGGTCTTTGGTGTAATATTGTAGCCACAGTGTTGTTTTGGAGCTGAGAGGAGGTTATTTTGTTTTACCTAAGATATATTTAGACCCTTACCTTGAAAGTGACATGCATGTCTTATAGGTACATCAAATAGAATTTAAATGGTTCAGTGGCATGAGGATGTGCTCACCTGTCTGGCCACCTAAAGGCTTAGAGACAAACTTCATTAGCTCCTTGATATGGGTACCAGGTAATCTAAACTTTTATAACTGCACAGTAGCTACCTTAACACATTATATAAGCAGGGGATCTGTCCTCCAAGATTTGCTAGATTATGTTGTAACAGAAACTGTAGTTCTCAGGTTTCAGAGGTTTTAATTATAATTTTAAAAATTGCTACATTTATCAGGTAAAAAATAAACAGAAACCAAAGCAAAGTCTATGGTGAGTAGGATTTCAGCAGGATGCTGGTAGCTCTTAGCCAGAAAAGGCATTGTACTTTTATCCATTGGGTTTAGGTACGTAGAATGTTCTACAAACTGCAGAGGGAGAGAAAGACAAGAAATTTCTGTCTTCACAGCTTTATTTGGTGACAAAGCAAAGAGCTTAATCTGTCATTGCAAAATGTAGTTTCCATGATCATAAAATGTCTGAACCATCCCTGCTCTCTCAGAGAGCGATTCTCAACTCACAGTCCACTAAAGAGTTTCCAGTTTTTTAATCATCTCAGAGTCTCTTTGCTGGGCTTTCTCTAGTAGCTCCATTTATCTCTTGTTCTGCGAAGCCCAGAACTGGGAACAGAAGTCCACTGGCCTCAAAGTACTGAGGTAGGGGAAGGATCCCCTCCCACCTGGCTGCAACAGTCCTCCCCTTTTATATACTGATATTTTACATTTGCAGTCCTCCCAAAAAAAATGGAGATGTGTTACATGGAGTGATAAAGAATGCTAATTACAGTGGTTATCTCAGGAGGTTGCTTTTTTTAGAACAGCCAGAAGTAGTTGGGACAAGGTCAGGTTTGAAAGCTGTCACTCAGAGAAACACAGATTAAAAGCAGCACTGTCAGTAATTCCTTTTCTCTTAGCTCCATCAAATTTCTGATGAGGAATACTTTTTGAAATGGCATCTAATGGTTTGCTTCTCTAACAACTCCCCTTACCTTCCTACAAGCAGGACTAACACAAAGCAAAGAGTGCTCTCTGCAGTGCTAGCTGTAATTCCCTTGAGGCCATCCACGTTAATGTGACTCAGTATAACCCCACTTAACCACCCTGTGATAACTGCACGCAGAAATCAAGCATAGGAATTTGAATGACCTTTTAAAAACAATCTTAAAAATCAGATTTTAAAGTGGGTTGGTTTCTTTCTCCTGCTTTGCAACTAACACTTCAGCTGTGTTCTTGGATTTTACTGTTTTAATACATTTCTTAAGAGTTCAGAAGCTCCATACAATCTATTGGTTACTCACCCCTTGCTTGTGAAGTAGTCATGTATGCTTTTACTGCAAATTACTATAGAAAATATGTTCTGCTTCTGCCTTCCCCTGGCACTATCAGGCATAGCAGTGTAAAAAGAGTTTGAACTCCAACTGCAGTATAATGATACCATATTGTCACCCTGTGTTTTTGTAAGTCAGCGCCTGCTTATTGGCATCACTTAAGTAATTGTACTTAGGGAAAAGGAACATGAGCATATCTTTTCAGCATGATAAAAAAAAAATTGAAAGTGACTCTTTTAGGCAACTGGTTCCTAGTTCTGAAAACCAAGTAAGTTTAATGTGACATCTTGCTTTCATTAGAAGAAACCCGCTGTGACTTTCTAGACTGCTTACAAAAGATAAAGCTTGCAATGTGAGACCTTAGAGTTGTTAATCTTTCTATTCTGGTATTTAATTTTCACCCCCATTTTTTCCTTTTCCAAACAAGATTTGAGCCATATCCTCATCTCAATGTGCAGGTATACTGTAGTAGTGAGTTTCATTCTTTGATTTCAAAGGGAAGTCTGGCAAATTGTCACTTAAATACTTTTTGAGAATGTGCTTGTTGATTGGGCTGAGAGCTGCTAAGCTAAGGTTGACACTGTCTGTGTTGTGGGGAAGTAGCCAAAATGATAGCATTTCTACATTTAGACTTGTTCCAGTAGGAGGTGTCCCTGTCTATGGTGAGGAATGGGAACTGGATGATCTTTGCACTTCCTTCCAACCTAAACCATTCTATGATTCTAGTCCAAGAACTGTAAAAATGAATTGCTTTTCATTCTTGTATACCTACTCTTCAGGTAAAATACTAAATATTGGGTTGGATGTGAAAATTCATTGTAAGTTGCTATATGGTTCTGGACCATATTATGGTAGATGATCAGATGGGTGAGAAACTGGCTACAACAGGTTGAAAATCCATGCAAAATAGTTTGGATTCTACATGGAGATCTGTCTCAGGGTCTCTATCCATGAACTGAAGAAGACATAACATAGTAAGTCTGTGAATAACATCAGAATGAGTGAGAGCAGGTATTCTCCCTGGAGGTGTTCAAGGCCAGGTTGGGTGAGGCCTTGAGTGACCTGTTCTAGTGGAAGGTGTCCCTGCCTATGGTGGGGAGTTGAAACTGGGTGATCTTTGAGGTCCTTTCCAACCTCAACCATTCTATTCTGTTCTATTCTATAAGATATATCTTTATTTTTTTAGATATAATAATAGATACAATAATAATTTAGCTATAATTAATATTTTCCTAGTTATTTTTTCTCATTTACATTTTGTATGATATATAGATATGAAATAAAAACAAAAAGGAGAAGAGAGTGAACAGATAAATAAAAAGAACCCTAACCCTACACACGATAAAATCTGCAGTGAAAGGTTATGCCTGTCTGCTGTTATTGACCTGCACTGTTCACAAATGCAATCAGAGTTGACTAATCCCAGCTCCAGCCTGACCCACAGGCAGTGCATCTGACAGTTTATCCCATTGCCTTGGTATGCTTTGTTTCACTGCAACTACTGAACAAATGCTTGTGTCCTGATAATTCCAGTGTTCAGAGAATATAAGCAGCTTTGTTCTTTTTATGATGCTTTTCAGGTGGTCACAAGCATAAACAGGGAATATGTGGTTACTACTGAGTCAATGTCTACGTGCTTTCTGTGACCTAAAAGGGAAAAGGATTTACTCCTTTTATCTCATTTGTTGCCAGCTTGGTGTAAATGATACTGTATCTGTGGAAGTGCCAGAGAAATTAATTCATCTGGGGCTTTGTGGTCCTGTGTGCCTAAGATAAACCAGTAGCCTACTCAGGAGAGAACTTAAAAACATTTTTCCTGTGCCTACCCTTGCAATAGCTGTTAAAGGTGCATGACTTTGTGAAATGTCAGTATGAAATGGTAAACAAGGAAAAAATAGAAGCGTTTTTATTCACTCATTCATGCAATATTTCTGTTCATTTCTTCACATAAAGAGCAACCTATACTGGGTTGCTGCAGTAACCACAGCACTCTCTACTGTAATAGAGTTACACAGGGTCAGTACATCCAGACATGCAGAACTAAATCCACTATTTTTAATGGTTTCTCATGTGTTTCATCTTCTCTTCCCATGAGGCAGTGAGTGATCTCACTTAAATCTTAATCTTTTTATTAGAATCAGTAATACTCTTCCAGTGCTTCCCATAGCCAGAATGCTTCTCTCAAACAGCTGATAGCTACTTTTCCAGAACTGCTCTTTTATGCTCTGTACACATTTCTGGATTCTTTCAGGTTCTGGTCTTTACCAGACACTGTTCTCATTGATTTCAAGTTGGAAGATATTCAAGTTTAGGGTCATGTGTAATGTTTTTAGGGTATTCACTAGACAAGATTTTTTTTTTTTAATTTGGCTGAAATAGTGGCTAAAAAGTCAAATGTGATGTAATTGTTTTGTGTCCAGAATTCATAACTGCATTTCTAACCTCAAAACTGAATTGATTTGAATGAGCTGAAGATTTGTAGTTCTCAGATCAGATGCAAACATGATAAACAGAATCCAGAAGGCTGAGCTCAGGGCTAAAGGTCAGAGAGTGAGACCTAAAATCTTGTCTTCCAAATCTCTTGTTGATTTAGTGCTATGGTGAACAGTTAATCAGTACATAGCCACTGGTAAATAAAATCTGGTTCGAGATGTTTATCTTCTACTTGGACCTGTGTCTGGGGTTCAAATTTAAATTCCCAGAGACTCTAATAAAATTTGATAGAACCAATGACAATTTGTAAAATGCCCTTCCCTCTCCCCCACCTCCTTCCCCAAAGAAAGGAACTTGAGAGGAAAGGTAAGCACACCCAAGTAAATCAATCTCATTCAATTTGGATGTAAAGAGAGAAAACTTTAACAATAACTTAAAAGGGCTATCAAAGGTAGGGAGGTTACAAAGGTGTAGGGAAGGAAGAGTAACAAATACAAAAAGGTATAAATACAACCCGAGTTTGTGATGGGGGTGACCACGTGTGTGTAGAGATGCAGGGGTGCAGAGATCTGTAGTGTGGTCCAGAGAGCTGCGGAGTGGTCGAGAGGTCCACTCTGAAGGGAGGTGGTGGAGTCGCCGTCCCTGGAGCTGTTCAAGGCAGGATTGGATGTGGCACTTGGTGCCGTGGTCTAGCCTTGAGCTCTGTGGTAAAAGGTTGGACTTGATGATCTGTGAGGTCTCTTCCAACCCTGATGATACTGTGATACTGTGATACTGTGAGAGAGAGAGGAAGAGGAAGTCCCCCTGCTTTTATGGGGCAGGAAGGGGGGAGTGGGCTAACCATCACCTGGTGGTGTCCAGACCCACCCCTGGGGAAGGGTCAAGACCACCTGAGGTCAAGTGTCGAGTTCAGGGACACTCCTCCTGGAGTGTTAACCGTATACAACCTGCTATTGGTGCCACTATGAAATTCACTGAGCTGAATACAACCCCTCTCCTTTTTATCTGCCTTCTCCAGAGTGTGACTGGATCTAGCCCTGACAGTAAATTTTAGCCCAAAGACGTAACTACGGATTAAAACATGAATTCTACAACCTGGTTATGGAATTTACTGATAATTGAAAATCTGCTTAACATTGATTATTGCCTACTTAATGTTTTAACATTACAGTTGGAAACTTCTTGATGCTAATCTTGGGGAAATTAATCAAATCTAAAATGATTCTCACTCTTGATAAGAATTATAAATGATGTCAAACTGCCTGTGAGAAACGTATGTGTGTGATACTTACATTAGAGTAGAAATATATTTGCTATCTTCCTGCCTACTCTTCCAGCAGTTTGTTCCATTAAATAATTTTCAGAGCATCTTTCTCTTTTCACTGTCACTGAACTGGGTGCTTCTCTGCAGGTTCTTTTTTTATTCCTTGGTATTTTTCACTGAAGCAATTAGTCATTACCTTAAACATCACATACAGTATAGTTCCCTTTTCCCATCAAAGAAATTGGACATTTTAATTGTGTCTTCCCCTCCCTTAATTTCTAAGTGCTAAAGTGTCGTTTTAAGTATAACTCTCATCTGGGGTAGAAGTTACAGAGTTTATAATAGCCTAGTATGCAGTTCTGAACTACCTCTTAAAATCAGCCCTATAGCCAGTCGAAGAACTCCATGGTATATTTGGTGTTTCACCAGTAAAAGCTTCTCTTCAATGACTGCAGCCTGTGATGTAATTTATTCAGGAAGGGAAAGTTCATGAGATACGGTTGAGGAAAGTATAATTAATATAAGGGGAGGAACTTGGAGATCTGATTTTTTTTTTTCTTAAGTAGATGAATAAAGTTTTTTTTTTTTTCCCTGTATCTATGTACTTTATATATTATGGCAAAACTATTTGGAGTATAAACATACCTCTAGATTTCTGTTCCAAAGCACTGAACAATCTGCGATGTGTCTTCATCATTTTCAGCCTATCTCACTCTAACCTAGGAGTGGAAAAAAAAAAGAAAAGAAAAGAAAAAAAAAAAGGTTTATTTGCAAATTCTAAGAGTTCAACTTCATTTCATAAACAAGGAAAGAACTTTATTTCCTGGTAATTTTATGGTAATTAATCACAGCCATCACATTACTTCTTCCATGTTTCTTTGCTGTCAGAAAATGTTGATATTTATAGTAAAGTCATCTCAGAGAAGCATCAGAAAATGCCTATCCTTTCATTTTGAAAGTAGTAATTTACATTTATGTAATTTATGTTACTTCTCTGACAACTTGAATAGTGCTGCAATTAGCTGTCTGCAATATTTTCCCTGATAAATCTAGTTTCCAGAGAGTCATCATTCAGACATAAATATTTACTCCACATTCAAATGAGGCGCATTGATTTGGAGCAACTATTTATCATTCACTCATCTAGAGGCAACAAAATGCTTTAGTTAGTCCAAAACAGCAAACTTTGAAACGTTGTTCATTGGTGACTTGTTACTGTAGATTTCATTAATTATGCAAATGATGGCAAAGAAGGGCTTGAACTCCAATTTCACTCATGAACTCTAATTAAAATATAAACTTAGGTCAAAAGTAATTTTGCTGTACATGTGAGGCAAAGTCGTTGATGACCAGTTAAGGTGACATCACAAAACTAATTTCCCCCCCACCCCCAATGAAGAAGCATTAGAGTACAAGCTGTATATCAGCTCAATTAAGCACATACAGCTCTGAAGCTCTTAATCCCCGTGGTGCTAAAACAGTAATTGTTCTGAGAGACTACAAGGGAAACCGTGACTCAAGCAAGGACAGGGTGTTCCAATTGATCTCAATTACTGTCATGTAACTGATTCTTTTGTCCACCATCTAAATTTAATGCTTCTCTCTCCCCGAGGATTTGTCACAAGATCTCTTACATTATTGTTTTGGTGTTGACCTGTCAGTATCTAGTCTGCATTCTCAACCGAACTCAGATAATTGCCTTAATCTACCTGACAATTCATTTGAGATGCTATTACATCACAGTGTTAAAATGTTTGCATTAGTTCAATATGAATCATTAGTTCAGTGTATCTTGAAAGATCAGTTTTCACCTTCTACCTCTTTTGGTTTTATGGTTTTGGGTTGTGGTTTGTTGTTTGGTTTTTTTATCTCTCTAAATGCAGACATGAAGGCCAAACTTCTTCTCTAAGTAGGCATAACTGACCCATACTTCCCAATGACTTCATTTTGGCACAGGCTTATAGCCTTCAATAAATTTACCCCAAATATATATCCTCAAGAAAAAAAAATAAAATCATCCTTTATTCCAAATACTCCTAGGAAAAATTGAACATATACTCAATGGCAAACTGTTCTTTTCTGTATGCACTGTAGTAGATAATGTCCTTCCTGCATAAAATGGTATGTTGCCATTTCTCTGGGAACAGCATTTAGGCATGTATATACCTTTCTGGAACACATTGTGCCATTCTGCCATGTTAAGTACTTATCACTTTTTTTCCTAAGGGATAACTGTATCCAGTATTAAGCATAAGAATTAGGGTAGGAAATGTTCCTTTTTTAAAACCTGAAAGCATAGTATGCTTTATTTTGGGAATCATAGAATTAACCAGGTTGGAAGAGACCTCCAAGATCATTCAGTCCAACCTAGCAACCAGAGCTGTCCAATCAACCAGACCATGGCACTAAGTGCCTCATCCAGGCTTTTCTTCAACACCTCCAAGGACAGCAACTCCACCACTTCCCTGGGCAGCCCATTCCAATGCCAATCACTCTCTCTGTCAAGAACTTAGCCTACAGGAAGGCTGGGGAGGGACTATTTACAAGGTCTAGTAATGTCAGGATGAGGGGGAATGGGTTTAAGCTGGAGGAGGGGAGATTTAGACTGGATATTCGGAGGAAGCTCTTTACAGTGAGGGTGGTAAGACACTGAACAGGTTGCTCCTCCCTGGAGGTGTTTAAAGCCAGGCTGGATGAGGCCTTGAGCAGCCTGCTCCAGTGGAAGGTGTTCCTGCCTATGGCAGGGGGGTGGAGCTGGATGATCCTTGAGGTCCCTTCCAACCTAAACCATTCTATGATTCTATGAACATTCATCCTAGATGTCCCCTGACACAACCTGAGACTGTGTCCCCTTGTTCTGTTGCCGGGAGAAGAGACCAACCCCCACCTGGCCACAGCCTCCTTTCAGGTAGTTGTAGACAGCAGACAGGAATCTCTGGTTTCATCAGTTGATGTGTACTTACTGCTTTGTCTCTCATCGTTTCCACACTGAATTCTGGGTGGCAATAATAATCCAACTCACATCTTAGTCACATAAAAAGAGAGGTGCACTTCTCCCAATTTTTGCTGCAAGGAAAATCTCAAAATGCAAGGTGATGAAAACATTTCCTTTACTTCAGGTACATTGTGTCAAGAAATGATTGTCAAAAAACCAGACAAATTAGAAATTGTTGACAGCAAGTTGAAAAGCTGTTTCCAAACTCATTCCCAGGATAAATGAATTTGCAAGCAGTACAGAAGGAAAAGGTCACTTGAGACAGAAGTGCCCAAGCGGAAGTCCCCTAAGCATCTAGACTGCCATCAGTAGTTATTTATATGTTCTATAATCATAATTGATAGCAACAATTACTTTGTTTCTAGAGATAACAGCAGCTGGGATGTCACAAGATATTGATTTAAGTATTTGGAAGAGGTCCAAGTGATTCAAGGTCCAGGAAAACAAAAGAAAAGGCTGAGGTGGAAAACAGCTTTGTATTTTGAGAAGATGTAACTATTCATTATTATCTCCTCATAAATAATGACATCAGAAGAAATTCAGTACTTGTTGGACTTGGGATCTCCCACATCTGTGACAAGTTCTCACAAAGGCTTTTGCTCAGTGATTCTGGTACTATCAGAGAGGGAATTGATATCAAATGACAACCTTACAGGAGCTCGTGGTAATACCAGAGGGTTTCATACAAGAGGTAGTGCTGATTCCTCTTGGAGCGCCTCAGCTACAAAATAGCAAAGATAAGTGCTGCTCTGTAATAGTGCACTCCAAAAATGTAGTGAGGACAGCTTGTGACGGAGGATACAAATGCTATGTAACAATGTTGTTCAAAGAAGCTGACCAATGGACTGCTTCCAAGGAAGTGAAGTGCTAAAAAGGCCAAGAGGTGGCTTAAGCAGTGTAGGGTGTGGCTGTATGCCACAGTATGGGTCTGCTGCCAAGCTGTAGGGGAGTTAAATAGTGACTTAAAAAAGGTAAGACGCTAAAGCAAGGGTGATTTTTAAGTGCGCATTAGAGACCTTCTTTCCCTTTTTCATGTTTGTGCCATAGCATGATGCCCAGGCAAACAAAAGAATGGCAGTGAGAGTAATGTTTTACTGTGGAAACAATAAATACCTGTTAAAATTGAACAAAGCTCTCCTTACAGTCCATTCAAAGCATGAAGATAATTAAAGAAATTCACGGCCCAGGAGATGCAAATATTTAAAAGGGGAAAAAAGCTCAAGGACCTGACAGCGGACTGTACCTGTAACGTCTAAAGAACGTTGCTTTCGAGTCTACCTGGAGCTTGGGGAAGGGAAAGATTTGCATAGAGCCAGAGAGGGTTTGCAATGGCGTAGCCTCGGGTGCCCTCTAGTGGTGTGTCGAGGAATATAAGGGTTTGTTCGGCTTTTAAATAGCTTTTCTAGGAATTAGTGTCTATATTCCAGGTATTCGACTGCAAATAACAATATTTTGCTAACCAGATCTGGACCTCTAGAAGATAAATAAAAATATAAATAACAACAACTAAATCACAAATGTTCAAAAATGTGCTATTGACTACAATTAGGTGAATATGATTTAAGAAGATCTGGTATAATGTGTCCTCTTTGAATGAACCTTATTCTCCAGCAAGAAATTTCAGAGGACTAATTTTACTGCAAAAGGTTTCAAGCCCGGATGTAGATCTCAATCTTTGAAACATTCCTGAAATACATGGTAAAATGGTGGCATCTAACTGTGGTTTTTTAAGCAGTAAGCTCATTGCTTCTATTTGTCTTCATAATAAGGGCATTGAGTCAGTCATCAGCAAGTTTGCAGATGACACCAAGCTGGGGGCTGATGTGGCTGGGTTGGAGGGCAGAAGGGCTCTGCAGCGGGACCTTGACCGCCTGGACAGATGGGCAGAGTCCAAGGGGATGGCATTCAATGGCTCCAAGTGCCAGGGGCTGCACTTTGGCCACAACAACCCCATGCAGAGATACAGGCTTGGGTCGGAGTGGCTGGAGAGCAGCCAGACAGAGAGGGATCTGGGGGTGCTGATTGATACCCACCTGAACATGAGCCAGCAGTGTGCCCAGGTGGCCAAGAGAGCCAATGGCATCCTGGCCTGCATCAGGAATGGTGTGGCCAGCAGGAGCAGGGAGGTCATTCTGCCCCTGTACTCTGCACTGGTTAGACCACACCTTGAGTACTGTGTTCAGTTCTGGGCCCCCCAGTTTAGAAGGGACATTGAGATGCTTGAGCGTGTCCAGAGAAGGGCAACGAGGCTGGTGAGAGGCCTCGAGCACAGCCCTACGAGGAGAGGCTGAGGGAGCTGGGATTGTTTAGCCTGGAGAAGAGGAGGCTCAGGGGTGACCTTATTGCTGTCTACAACTACCTGAGGGGTGGTTGTGGCCAGGGGGAGGTTGCTCTCTTCTCTCAGGTGGCCAGCGCCAGAACGAGAGGACACAGCCTCAGGCTGCGCCAGGGGAAGTTTAGGCTCGAGGTGAGGAGAAAGTTCTTCACTGAGAGAGTCATTGGCCACTGGAATGGGCTGCCCAGGGAGGTGGTGGAGTCGCCGTCCCTGGAGCTGTTCAAGGCAGGATTGGACGTGGCACTTGGTGCCATGGTCTAGCCTTGAGCTCTGTGGTGAAGGGTTGGACTTGATGATCTGTGAGGTCTCTTCCAACCCTGATGATACTGTGAGACTGTGATAATGCTGATCCCAGTCTGAGTTTGGCTAGGCTGGGTAATAGTATATTTGCTGATGTGAAAAATGCATTATATGCTTGTCCCAGCCCACACTAGGAGAATTTCTTAACTTTCTGTGTTATGGAAATTATATGAGGAGAGAGAATTATACTTTTGGCTTTGCATTTGTTTTCTTTGAACTTCATACACTGTTTTATGAGAATTGCTTCTGCTTACAGTAGAAATAGTGAGAAAGATAAGGAGCTGCAATGGAAGCTGGTGGACTTTTTACTGATAAATGAGTAACACGTGTTGAACTCCCTCCAGCATCACTGTTCAAACTGCTTTTTATCAAGATATTTTCTGTTGGAGACTATGAGGATGTTGATGAAGTGTGTTAAGATTGAGTGACTTTGAAGTGAATAGCAGAAAAGCATGCTGCTTGTTATTATTTTTTTAATCTTCTTTGTTGTTGTTGTTGTTGTATTTTATATAAGCTTGACCCATGAGTTAAGAGGAGCCCTGAATTTTCTGGCAATGTACTGTATATAAGCTTGACCCATGAGTTAGGAGATGCCCTGGATTTTCTGGCAAACTTAAGCCTTGGTCTTCATGACATAAATATTGTGACACATTGTTATGTACTGGACAGCGAGTTTGTCAGTGTATTTGATGGAACTCTTGCTTTAGAGTTTGTACCCCTCTCTTATTTCATTCTCTTAGACTTTTGTGACTCCTGCCCTTTTGTTTTAATACTAATCTGTTTAAACTACTTCTTCCCTTAGTCTGTTTTGCCAGGCTTGTGTCTAAAGGTAAATGAGAGAAGAGTGTTGTAGCTTTTAATGAAAAAGCTGTTCTTAATCTAAATTAATGCTATTAAACTGAAAGAATTATTGTTACATTAACAGTTACACCTGGTGTAAATTGTAAATGAGAAAGCTATGGCATGACAAGTTGTGAAGCACCTAAATAACTGTATTAAAAGGCTGCTAAAGGAACAGACCTGCTTTTAAGACAAGATGAGAAGAGCACCTAGAGAATGAACAAGTGAAAAGTTAGTTCAATATACTAAATCATTAGAAAATTTACTACTTGAACTGCTCTACACACCAAGTTTTTAGAATCTGTATTTCCTGACAAGTAGTTATTAATTGTTATTGTAAAGAAAAAAACATCTCTAGTGTTAATGATTCTACCTTACTCGTTGTAGGGGGATACTCTTTCAGTCTTGCTGGTGAATATTGATTTCTCAAGTGATGCTACAAACATGATTTTGTGTAATTTGCTTACATTAGACAGCACAAGTTTGTTTATGCAGTAGTCAGAGCATACAGCCCAGATCCTATGCAGGTTGGATGCAGTTTTCTTGTGTTAAATATTATTTTCTGCAATAGGTGAGATTCTTGAATAAGAATTCTATTTCATGGATTTTTTTTTTTTTTAAAGTGTTCTTCTTGGCAAGCTGCTCCATGAGGGGAATCAGTGTATTATTTATTTCTTACTGTCTAATTGTTAGATCCTGATGTACTGAGCTCAGTATGAGTAGTGAGTTACTCAGTGAGACCCTTCTGGAATACAGTGCTACTCATTGTCAAAGTGGAAGCCGCTAATTGGTTCCACGTGATGGACCTTGGAAAGCAGCTTATAAAGGCTATGCAGAAAGAGACCTTGAAGCTGGCAAAGTCAGCCTTAACTTTGACATTTTAGTACTATAGCAAAAACTTAAGTACTAGTTCTTGATAAACTACATTTAATATAGCACTTTAAACACACAGCCTTCTCTTTTTTCTACTGTGCAGTTAAACTTTAAAAGTGCTGGTATTTGAAGAATAATTTATTGAATTTAAGCATGTTCCTATTTCATTGTGGAGTGTGGGGTTCTTGACAGTATCAGATGCTATGTTATTTTCTTAAACTGTGCAGGTCTTATAAAAGACTCTTTTTAGTAGCATTAGTTCATAGAAATACATAAGATTTGACAACTTTCATTTTTTTTTTCCCAATGAAAAAGTTCTTCAAAATATTAAGACATTTATGAGATGTTTAAACTTTGTAGTGATTTTCTTTCAAGATATGCTTGTGCAAAAAGGAACACTTATGCTTGTGGGACATTCTTTTTCTTTTTCTCCTTGTCTGGCTCTCTTGCAACAGCACTGCAATTGAAGTTCTTAATACTGAATGAAGCAAATACATTCTTGCAAGGTCTGGGGAAGAGGATAACCCCACAGGCAGTGGGACTGACAAGTAGAAAGAAACTGGTTGCTTGCCTGTTGGATTTCTTGAGTCTTATTCATGGACTGAAAGATTGGCAATGTTGGTACTCCACACAAACTGGACATTTGCACTACTGCATCATTGCCTATCTTTTGGGGCTTTTTTTTCTGTCTTTCTCTAGTCACTCTGATCTCCAACCCTGTATGGCTTGTGTTGAGATATGCAGTAAGGGAGTAAGAGACAAAGCAGCTGAAGCTAAGACACTTAATCACTTGTGCTGGTCAGTTACTGCCCAGCTGCAGCATATCTTTATGATTCTTCCACTGAGTCCTCAAGCGCTGGCACAATTTCTGTGGTGTGACAACAAAACCAAATAAAAATATGAGGGTTTTCTTCCTTCTCTTTCAATAATCTTGAATTTGTGCTCATATTATTAGTAAGAAGAATGTTTTCATATTAAGGGAAGGTTTTCAAGGTGAGAAGCTTTCACTGAATAATTATTTTTTCTTCTTATTTCTGCCCACATGATGGCAGTATATGTTAATCCAAACCGAGGAAAGTTGAAAAAGCACAATAAATGATAGCTTTTTAACAACAGAGTTCTGTTGCACTCCCCCCAGATCCAAGAAGCTATGAGAAGTTTCCATATAGCATTATGAACAGTTACAAAAGGACAACTCCCCCTTCTTGTAAAAGTCCCTGAGACTTAAGAGGCAGTGAAGTATTCTTTCATGCAAGAACTGTGTGTAGCTAACTCTGAATGGGCATGGAATAGTACTGTGTTATAAATAGAAGTGGTCAGTAAACCTTTGTCAGTCATGCTTGGCTTAATCACTTGCAGTCAATAAGGTCATTGAAGTATAATTACCACTCCTTGGCATCAGTTTTGCAAGTGCAGAACTGGAGTAGCTAGATGCGGAGTGTTTAATCTGTGCTAAGAGTACAGAAAGTCTAAACAGGCAGACTATTGAGATACTATCTGCCAAAAAGTTTAGGCATTACTTCAGAAGAATTATGACCAGGGACTAAATCTATTGACTTTATCTAGCTCTTTATCTATTTGTAAGTTGAAGCAAGGGAGTTTGAGCATGTGTGAGGTCTGCATGTATTTATTGGGTGGGATAGGCGAATGTTGGCAGTAGTCACAGATAAAGGTTATAATGTTAAAAAGAAAAATAAAGTCAACAAACACACACACACACCCCCACAAAAACACCAACCAAACTGCTTCTTTTTCTGAGTTTTCATGTATCTATAAGTACATGCC
Organism: Tricholaema leucomelas; assembly: GCA_013400475.1. NCBI lineage: Eukaryota > Metazoa > Chordata > Aves > Piciformes > Lybiidae > Tricholaema lacrymosa > Tricholaema leucomelas. The sequence goes on along the minus strand of WAAF01010133.1, from coordinate 18,216 downwards.
ATTGCTTTTTATTTTCTATGTACTGTAATCTAAATTTAGTAAACTATGTTTTAAGCCTCAAACTTTTTTGATGCCAACATTAAGTAGGACAAAAGTAGAACCTTGCATTTTCAACAGCAAAAATAGGGAAGTCAGAAGAGATACTCGCTTCACCTCAAATGCAGAAAACAAGAGACATCTGTGAAGCTCAGCAGGTTCCTTTGATTTCTGTCTCCCTATGAGTGTCTCCTGTGACCAATTTACCTCCTGGATCAGGTTACAGAAACTGTGAGCACAAGCAGCTCTTTTTTTTTTTTTTCTTTCCCCCTTCTCTTTCCTTGTTTTGTGTAACTCTGAGTTCACTCTTAACAGATGTGATTTTTCCTTGATGTTATATAAATTAGAAATCGAGGCAGTACTCTTTAACTTGCACATCTTTGCTTCTGGAGAAACTTGGACTTCACAGTGTCTGGAGGTCTGTTTTGTGGCATGTACCTGCTGAAGGTACAAGAAGCTGAGAAAATGGAAACTGAGCAGCTGAAACACCAGAGTGAGTAATCCATTGCTATGTTTACCTTTGTAGTTGGAGTTTGTGTATTTTAGATCCTGAGGATTATTACTCTAGTTCCTATGTGGCTCATTGCAAGCATGCCATGTCTAATGTATCTTCACCCAAGTTATCTCTCCTACTGGCTTCTATGTGTAACATGCTAGGAAAGTCCTTGCTCTCATGGTTTACTCTCTGTAGGTACATAGGAGCTCATTGTAGCATGATTTATTCCCATATGTTTGGAGTTACTGTTCAAGTTATACCTAGAAATAAACTGTGGTAAGTCACTAATTCTTCTAGCCATATAAAACTTATGTGACTAACGGGAGAAGTTCTTATTTCTTCAGTGTCTGGGGAGTTTTCTGACTATTGTAATTCCTAAAGATTTGGACAAATAGTCTCTTATATATATACACCATTGTTCACCAGATCTCAGTTTGGAATATCTTACTTCCCTCTTGATGAGTAGTCTACAAATAACACTTCTAGAAACTGCCCATGAAAGTTCCATAAATGTGTTATTCTTCTGTCCCCAAAGCCCATCTCTTTTATATGGAAATAAATTCAATTGCCTACCAGTATACTCCAGTGTGGTCAGGGTAGGACTGTTTAACTGATATTACTCTCACTCATTTTATTATACTGAGCTATTGTTCTGTAAGGAAGATTCCCCATTGATTTAACCCATTTAACATATGATATTTAATAGAACACGGAGATTATACCAGACCAGAGTCCCTCGTGCTAGGCTCTGTTCATATGTAGAACAGGAGAAAATGGTTAGGAACTCAAGCACCTCTGTATCATATCCATAAATATAGGCTGTATTCAAGTTGTGGTCTTGTTTTCTTCCAACATTTATTCCTGGCTGAAATACTGCCAGATGCTGAGCCTTAGGAAACTTATTTCTTTCTCTGTGCTAGTCTGGAATTTGTTTTCCTTCTTAATTATTTTCATACATATATGCACTCTTACTAGTAATAATATTTAAGCAAGTGGATTCTAACTGGCATTTAAAAAAAAACATCTTCCTCTATTTATCTGATAATTCATTCTAACCTGCTGTAAGGAAACATAGTTGGAAATGACTATCTGGTTCATGACTGACAGTGGGTTATAGACCTTCTAACTGCAAGCTGAGGTTTAAAATTCGGTGTAATACATTGTAACCAAACCATAAGTGGCCTGTTCTGAGAGATTAGTTTGGTTTCCTTTCAGTCCCCAGTGGGTAAAATGCTTGTGTGTTGCTACAGCTGGCAGAAAAGTGTAGCCTCGGGCTTTCTTCTTGCATCCACTGGGATCTTTTTTTGTATAGTGTCCTCCCCGCCACCCCAAACTGGCTTAGCAAGCCAACAGGATGTTTCTTGACCTAAGGAGTAAGTTGGACATTGTCCTTTCTCCTGTCATCCAGTACATGGGTGTGTCCTGAAAAGCAACTATTAATTGGCTGTTATTTTGCACAAGGGACTCTCAGCTGCAGAATATCCCTTTATGGGCCTCTGCTTACTTATGCAGTTGAGGGAGGCCTTGGGGCTTCTTTGACCTAGTTCCCCGTATCGATTAATGGCAGTGCTGCTCTCAGGCTCAAAGAGTGCTTTTGTTTCTAGTTTTCACTAGAACAGTGGAGAGATCTAACTTTGGAGGCCTTAGCATAGAGGAAATGGCAGATCAGGCTGTGCTCTTGCCAGCATGGTTAGACCTTTGTGATGAAGGTGCTCAGTGCTGGAGATGATGCCACAAATTTCATTATGGAATCAACTAAATCTATTTAATATGGTATAGAATGGCAGGATCTCTACAGCACTTAAATGTTTGTTGGGTTTTTTTTTTTCCTTCAGAGCAATTTTTTAAATCTTAGCACAATCTCCTCCGTTGCCCAGGGTAGGCTCAGGATACCAGGTCATGACAACATCGAGCCAATGAGCTCTACCCTCTGGATGCAATCAGCCAAATCCCTGTCCATTAAAGAGCCCACCCAGCAAATCCATATCTCTCCAACTTAGAAGGGTGTTGCGGAGGACCATGTCAAAGGCCTTGCAGAAGTCCAGGTAGATGACATCTATTGCTCTGCTTTTGTCCACTGATGTTGTCGCTCCATTGCAGAAAGCCACTAGGTTGGTCAGGCAGCACTTGCCCTTAGAAAAGCCATATAAGCAATACTTGACTGTGTAAGTAATGCACAATGTTGTCATTCTCTCTAAGAATATGGTGTACTAATGGCACTAGTATTAAAAACCCTCACACTTCAATATTTTCTGCAAATCTTCACCTGTATGTCTTCAAGGCTGCAGTAATCTGAGTGGAAGTAGCTACAAATGTTTGAGACATGAAGTCACATTTAGGCTTAGTGGAAGAGTATGTTTTAAGGGGTGGCTCCTCCAGAAATTACAGATTAGCAGTAGATAGGCTTGCTCAAGCCAGGTAAGAAGCTTAAATCCCTCTCCCTTGACATTCACAGTATGACAATGTTGTAATTTTTTTTTTGTTGGGTATGAAGTAGGAATATAGGACAGCTCCAAGATACCAGCATCCTAAACAGCCAACATAGTTTTACTGCCAAACAGAATTCTTTTGTCATTAATATTTTGATGCTCTAAGTATTATCAAATGTGTGATGGCCTCAACCACATTATTTCCTTTGCTACCTTTTTCCCTTCACTGTAATGCTTTTCAATATAACTTGTTACACAACAGTCAAATGTGGTTAAAAAAGGTAGGACTTTAGAGATCAGCACTGATTTTTGGTGTTAACTATTACTCTTGGTGGGTGGAAAATCAATTGTATTAGACATCAAGTATTTCAATTTTGTCAGCTTGGTCTGGGAATAAAGCAAAGGGTCAAGCTTTGTTATTCTGTTGTATTGAGGATAACACTTGTAAAACAAAACAACACCATATTGAAGTACCTAACCATCATAACAAGTTTAAGAGAGACAGGGAGCTACTTGGGAGAGTCCAGTGGAGGCCATGAAGATGATCTGGGGACTGGAGCATCCTTACAAAGATGTGTTGAGAGATCTGGAAAAGAGAAGACTGTGAGGGGGTGTGTGAATATCTAAAAGGTGGAGGTCATGAGAATGGGACTGGACTTTTTTCAGGGTGCCCAGTGATAGGACCCAGGGGCAATAGCTACAATCTAGAACAGAGGAGGTTTCACTTGAACTTAAGGAGAAACTTCTTTACTTGGACAGTGGCAGAGCACTGGAACAGGCTGCCCAGAATGGCTGTGGAGTCTCCTAGTCTGAAGGCTTTTAAAGGACCTTGACGTGTCTCGGTGAACTTGTGTTAGTGAGAAGGGTGAACTATATGATCTCCTGAGGTCCCTTCCTACCCCTACCACCCTGTAATTCTGTTTGGTTCTCTTTTAAAAACATGGTGCCTCATAATTGTGGTAAAGAACTTTTCTCTTTATTATTTCAGTATGTCCTTAGAATGCTGCTGCATCAATCAAGTAGGTGAAATTATTTTTTTCTCATTAAACAGATTCAACACAGAAGTTCATCAGCTGTATGGTGATGTTTAAGGCAAACCCATGCTGATTTTTTTAGCAACATAAAGACATCATAATTTCAAATCTGGGGGTGCCACGTTGCTTTGTACCAGCTGTTTGTGTAATCATAGAATGGTTTAAGTTGGAAGGGACCTCGAAGTTCATCCAGTTCCAATCTCCCGCCATAGGCAGAGACACCTCCCACTAGAACAGGCTGCTCAAGACCTCATTCATCCTGGCTTTGAACACCTCCAAGGAGAGAGCATCCCCAACCTCACTGTGCCAGTGTTTCACCACTCTCACTGTCAAGAATGTCTTCCTAACATCCAGTCTAAATCTCCCCTCTTCCAGTTTAAACCCATTACCCCTTCTCCTGTCATTACAAGACCTTGTCAATAGTCCCTCCCCAGCCTTCCTGTAGCCCCCCCTTCAGGTCTTCAAGAGCTTGGGCAAAACCACTTGCATAAAGCCTGAAGCAACACAGAATGTATTGCCTTCAGCTCCTTGGGTTGATAAGGAGTAGGCTGGGATTGGCATGTCAAGGTGTGACTCGGTCCACAACTTCAGTAGTGGGATCATGTAGCCAAAAAGAGTGCACTGCAGCGGTGTTGGTGTCTGGCGCTTTGAGTGCGTGCAATAAAATATCCTTATCTCTTCATATAGCAGCACTGCATCAGAAGTAGTTCCCTGAATTTACTTTTAACAGTGTTTTGGTTTCAGTCTGAAATGCTCCCACACACAGTTTTACAGGAATGTCTGTCTTCAGTTAGGCAGAGTAGTAACTAAAGAATTCCCCTCTCCCATTACTCCTGCCTGGTGGGGGAGGACAGCATATATACAGCAGGATCTTTTTTATGGTGATCTGTAGGTGGAAGTGCCCTGCAGCCAGACACTGGTTCTATGAGGGAACTGGAGTAATAAAAATACTTTATGCTTTTACCCACCCCATTATTCAACAAAGATATTTCTGCAGGTGTCAATTGGCTTCTCTAGAAGTGATTCCTTCAGAGACAGAGTAATAAGAGAAGTGTTTGGCTCTGGGAGAGAAGAGGTCAGATGGCTTAGGCTGTCGTTTCAGATTTATAAGTTTTCTTTGCTACTTCATGGCAATATGTGACCTTGTTGATTCTCCTTTTGTTTCCATTTAAGAGGATAATTGAGTGCTATAAACATTGTAGTTCTGGCAGTATGAATTTGCTTGGGTGGTAGCATCTTCAAATTTGGGGCTCCCACCTTGAAAATAGAAACAAAGCCATGGATGATAAACAGCCCAACAATTCATTACTTGAAGGACTGTTTCAGAGTGTCTTGTCTGAGATGTTAGTTAATTAATTTTGTATAATCAACTTAAATGAAATTCAGTTCTATGCAAAAAGAAGTTGCTGTGCTTGTGAACACAACTACACAGTGCAAGTTCACGGACTTGCTAATGAACTGGAGTATAGGAGTGGATAGAGTTGGCAGTATTTATCTTTGTCAAAAGAGAAAGATGGTGAGACATAAACTCTGTCTGCCTCTCTATTAAAACATACAGAAATCTGCCTCTGAAGTGAGGCAGGTGCCAAGCTGGCTTAAATCTGATCCTCACAAACCCACACCTTACCCCTAGTATCCAAACTGCCCTATTAATCTTCTAACTTTAAAGAAAGAATTCTTTCTCGTGACACTGTAGACATAGTGGACAGTCATAACTACTTCTCTGTTTTCCAGTCCAGCAGCAGGACAGCAAGAAATCCCTCTGTGTAAATGAGTCAGTCTTGGAGAACTTAGTTATTGACCCTCTTAGACCTAGTTTGTTCCCTTCTAATCAGCTCCAGCAGTAAGTGTTTCACCACAGACACGCACATGCTGTGCTTTAAGCACCTAACCTCGTGCTGAAGTACTTACTTCTAGCAAAACTTCAGAGCCGCTCCTGCTGTTCAAAAGTTTCTGGAGTGTCTTTTGTTTGCATAGTCACAAACTATAATGTTTCATCTCCTCAAATAAGAAAACATTCTGAATTGCTGCTTACAGAAGGCTATGGGTGACTGGGGAAGGGGAGAAAAGAGATCAACCATCTGCTGGGACTTAGCCTTTATTAAAGAAGGAATGGCGCCCTACATTGGCTGCAGTCAGTAAGTATCAGTGGGGCTTGTCAGTCAGCTTGGCTTTCATTGCGGGGGTTGTCCACTAGTCAGATGTTACTAGAGCAATGCTGTGAGCTACCAGCACTCTATGATGGGCATTGAAAAGCAGGACTGCCTCAGGAAACTGCTTAACAGAAGTAAAATGGTGTTAGCTTTTAAAATTGTTGGGCTGTCAGCTTGATATCTTTACTGTTTTTTTTATTTGGTTGGTTTTGGATTTTTTTGGGGAAGGGGCAGTGTTAAATTTAATGTATTTCTTTTTCCTTCCCCCTGGGCTATAGTAAAACAGTTCACAAAATACATGAAATTTCTCAGCATTTCCTACTCTGATTCCTTCCTGCATCTCAGCTACCTGTTGTGCTATAGGAATGTGCAAGGGGAAATGTGGGAAGTATCCATAACTTCTTTCAGCAGAAAGAAAGTACGATGCATATGGTTTTTACATCCCAGAGTTAAAAGCCAAACAAACCTTGAAGTGAACAGGTAAATTTACCTCCAGTGCTTCCTTTTACCATTTGTGCTTGTATCACTTCCAGTTTCCTAATCTAAACAGAGAGTGAATGATCTCATTGCTTTCAGCTATACTACTATACCATTTTCCATGTTTATTTTAACATAAATGTTTCACCTATTATAGTGCTTCTGGTCACGGACTGGAACATCAAGGTGCAGAAATCAAGGCCTGGGATTTAAGCACAACAGACTTACTGAGCTTTTGGTCATAACTTATACGGTGCTTTTATGACTTCTGTGTTTATTTTCCACTTACAAAGTGCTATCTTGGGGAATTAGGCCATCTACAGAATAAGTATTGCTAAATGGATGAATGTTTTTACTCCCATGATTTTAGGTGCTTACATAATTTTATTGAATGGTAACTGATTTATGTGTTTTGTTTTGGTTCTTTTTTTTTTTTTAATCCTGACTAACAGGATGTACCACACTGTTGTTAAGTCTTCCACCAAAATGTTTGATCCTTGAGACACTTTCAGATCTATTATGCTATGATTTTACCTGTTTGCAACCTTGTATGTGCCTTAAATCTCTTAAGGAAGATGCTGCTTTTTCTAGCCAAGCTCAGGGATTTCCACCTATCTCAAACTTAATCCTGGCCTCTGCTAGTATAAATCCTTGTCCTATACCTGTGCCCTTTTCAGCAGTGTAATATAAATCTAGCTCTTAACCACAGAATTTTATGACCATATCTCTATTCCTACCCTAAAATCTGGAGCCTAAAATCCTTGGAACTTCTGCTCACATGGGATGTAATCTAAATCCCAAATGATTCAAAGGCTTCATCCTAATCTCTTGACACTACTGAAATTTATTTGTAACTATGTCTGAAGTGAACTTTCATTCTAAATATTTGTTTATTACTTTTGCTTTTCCTACAGGACCAAGTACTAACTATTGCTCTTGCCTATGTATTTTTTTCCTTTAAATTTCAAGTTTCCAAACTTCAATCCCATCTCCAATCCTTCCATCTCTTTAAAGTACCTGTAGGGTGAAGTAATTACTTCAGTTTGGGGATCAAGCTGCTTTGTGCCCTTAACTTTGAATCAGCCTGGAATTTGATTTTAACACGTCCAAATGCCAGATTATACCATGAGCCATGCTCTTTTCCCACTATATAGGATGCCCAGGGCCTGTAAGCAAATATTATCCATGCTTCTTACCCGTCACGATGTTACATTTGAACTCATTTGTTTACTGCACGTGGCCTTGCAGTGGTTCAAAAGGTTTTGTTGTAAACACAGTCCTTCATCTGATCGTTACCCTTCTCTTAAATAACTTCTGATGGTACCTACTTTTCACTTTTAAGACCTCTAAATTTGAGGTCAGGATGACAAGGAAATCTAGTTGGTGTTAGGCATGGAATTGTATTCTGGTTCACTCATTCCTCACTGCTGATTTTCTAGGCCCTGGTACATATGCAGAATGTGATGGGCTGAAGCTCTATTGCCTCCAGCTTGAGACAGTGCTCTAACCTTTACAGCAGGTGTAATCACCAATCATTTGTTTTCATCTTTACTATCTTCTCTTTCAGACTTGGTCTCTAAGCAATACTTCACCTCTTTAATTGCACAGACAAAATATACATGCTAGGACTTAATATAGGCTTGAACTACTGAATTCTAGTTCTCCTCTTGCTGATTTATTTGCCTTTCACTACCTTTGGCAAGGGCATGCTGCTAGCTTGTTGTTTTTGTTTGGGTGTTTGGTTTTTTTTTCACTTGATCCCTAGACAGCCTCCCAGGTTGCCACTTTTTTTTGTCAACAAGAAACAAACAGTCTCTTTTATCTTGTTTGCATTTTATCTGCTCTTGGTTCTCTAAGTTATGACCTAAAAGATTAAAAATGCAAGCATCACCTAAATTCACGCTTGGGTCAAAGATCATTCATTACCTCTGCTTGCAGTCCATCTCTGATACAAGTTTACACGAGAGCATGAGGGTATAGCCTTCTGTGCTGCTGTTGGGAAGGCTGTCATTAACAAAATCAACAGTCATTATAGAAACTTCTTAGCTGGAAGGGTGGTAGTTCCCTTGTTAACAAGCAAAATCAGTGCTGGGCCTAGTTCTGTTCAATATCTTTATTGATGATCTGGACGAGGGGATTGAGTCCAGCATCATTAAGTTTGCAGATGACACCAAGCTAGGAGCAGGAGTTGATCTGTTGGAAGGTAGGAGAGCCCTGCAGAGGGACCTGGACAGGCTGGATGGGTGGGCAGAGGCCAAT
>WAAF01010129.1:0-110228 GCA_013400475.1 Tricholaema leucomelas | reverse complement strand
TTTTCCAACCTGGTTAATTCTGTGTGATTATATGGAATATTTCTCGGTCATTCTTACACTTTTCTGATGGGTGAGTAGTTGACAATACCTTGTAAAAATTAAATACCCAGGTAGATTCTGGTAATGGGTTTATAAACAGAAGCACAGCCTGCTTCTGGGGGACACAGAAGTAATCCCCTTCTCCCTCTTACCTATGCACATGTTCTCCCTTGAATTCAGAGGGGCAGAACAAGGAAAGTAAGAATCCCAATGAAGTTTATTGGTATTTCAGTCTGTAAATAAGATGTTCATGGTCAATTATAAAAATGGATTTAAAAAGTTTATAAACTACTGTACAACTGGGGCTGCTAAAATGGGTCTGCAGGCCTCATCTTTTCAGAACAGTCTCAGCTGTCTTCTTGGAAGTTTGGTCGGCTGGCAAGGTTTCAAAATATTTATGATTCTGTAGTTAAAAACAAATAGAAAACAGTTGAAATGAGCCAGTAAGTGTGCCTGTTTGCTGCAGTGGTGTCTTCAGGTCTCAGACAAGCCCAGGTTTCGGCCAGATGCAGAGCAGACCTGAAAGATACAGAGACGGGTGCACAAGTGGCTGGTTTGTATCACATTGCTTATGCTTCTCATTTGTGTCACTTCAGCCTGTGGTGGGTTCTCAGAAGAGCAATATGGAAATGGTTAAGGCTGTGCAATGTAAACAAGTGCTGCTTCAAAGCCTGCCCTTCTGACAGGCCTGCCGTCCTTGCCTCCTCCTCAGATCCCAAGTCTTACAGGGAGCAAGAGTTATTTGGTTTCTGAAAAACAGAATCTCCATGCACTTTAGATGCTGTTCTTGATTAGCAGTAAATAACTGGGCTCTTGTTCTGGGGCATGTCTATGATCTTGTCTCTTCTTTCCAGGAAGGAAGTGGCAGGTTTGTGTCAGAGCATGTTTACTGTGCATAGTACAGCATGTGTATAGGGTGGACAGCTACATCAAACCAGAAAGCTGCTGCCTGGTTGCTGGTGGCAAAACTCTGGTGGAAAGGCTCTTTCAGAGCTTTGAAGCTCTTGCACAGCTATTGTTTTGCCCTTCTCAGTAACACTTCAGGACTGAATTAATAGCAAGACATCAGACTCAGTGGAGCTGGGGGAGCTACCTAGAATTAAACCACTGGAGTTCTAAAATTTGAATTTGAGATATAAGTGACCTCAGGAACAGAAATCAACTTTCTACTTGAGCTGGTTTAGCATTAGATGACTAAAAAGGTTTTGCCTTCCCCCCACCCCCTTAGTTGTTAAGGCAGTTAGGGCTGAGTTTAAAAAAAAGAATTTATGAAGCTGCAGTTGCTTAAAAAAAACACAGTAATCTTTCCTCAAAATACATGCACTTACACCAACTGCTACAGTTGTGTCTGCAACGAGTGCAAGGAAAAATGAACGACAGCCACAGAAAGCCTTGGGGCTTAAATTCATTTTCAGTGACTGGTTAGTGACAGACAGGGTTGGGAAACCAACTCCATGCTGCAGTAACCCCCAGCATGTCACTAGAGGCAGGGATTAAAAGGGCAAAAAGCTTCCCCCAAACTCTCATCTCCTGAAGAAATGTCCTGGCAGTTGCTGCTGTTGCAGGTGGCTTAAGACATCCCCAACCTGCCCCCTTTTCTACCACGCTACTGCCCTTTGTGGCCCAGCTGATAGTGCAGCATGTTTGATCACCACTCTCTACACTAAAGTGAGCATGCCCATCTGTACTCCAAGCAAGAGATTCTTTTTAGCCACCCTTTCTCAGCAGTATTTTGTATCATCCAACTTGCAAAACATCCTGCTATCATCTGTGTCTTTAACTCAAAAGCTGTCATTTTCCTCTTGACCCCCACAGCTACCAAACATGTTTAATTAGCCCTGCTTGTATGCATGTAAACAGTTAGCTACCAGTACTTCCACCCCAAAGCCTCAGGATGTCTGCATAACTTGTCACCACAGCTACCAAGTTGTAATGCTTTATGGGATGCTGAACTTCAGCCTGATTGAAGTAGACATTTCTTCACCTGACTACTGCCTTGCCTCAACTGCTTTAAAAATAAAGCACAGATACTGGTAGAGTCTCAGCATACCCCACTACACAACAGCCTGGATGCTAAAGCAGTCACTTAAGATCTGCAGGTCTATGAAGAGACACAAATCTGTCACTGCTAATGTCCTGGCAACTGGCAAAGAAGTTGGTTACTGGACAGTCAGGAGGCTTCCCAGTCTTAAAGTTTCTCCTCCTCCCAACCTACTTTGGTATTCAGCGAGCTGCCATTTGTTTTACCTGTGTGGCTGGGTAATCTTAGGTGTAAGGGTTGGAAGTTTTTGTAGGAGCAAGGGCATGGCCAGCTGAATGGTCTGATTGCTGTGAGAGGAGGGACTAGCTTCTTGTTTGGATAGAAAGCACTCAGGTGCTTCAATCCTTATTTGTGCAGCTGCAAAAACCAAGGTGGAGCTATCAGGAGAATGAGGCTTAGCTCCTAAGTTACTCCCCTGCTTTGCCACTGGCAAGACACTACTACAGGAGGTATGGGCCTCCTACACCTGCAGATTCACAAACTGAAGAGCTAAGTACCAGGTGATGCAGCATTTGAAGTGTCATGTCAGGGCAGTCAGACATTGAACAGAAGTCTACCTGTATCCACTCCTGTCATAACTCATCATCTCTGACTAAACTCCATCTGTAAAGGAATGATTTTCTTTTTGCCTGCTTGAAAAATCCCAACCAAACAAAACCCAACAACCAACCCCTGTGCTGTTACAAACATCCAGAGGCACTATTTTTGCTAATTTAGACTATGCTAAACCCTTCCTCCAAAAATTAGGTAGTCATTGAGGCTCCTGAAGAACAGTTGAGAGCCATGTAAAGATCAACCTGAATCACTCCAGCATGAGATGGATGAGCTACTTGCTTCCTGGACATAAAACTCCCTTTGTTGACTTTTTTTTTTCATTATATGTTACAAAACCACTGTGATACTTAGGAGCACATCAAGCATTGCATTCACTGCTGGGACCTCGCTGAAAATTCATGAGGATGCAAGAAAACAAAAGCACTGCTCAGGAACAGATGTAATTCTGACAGTACCTCCCATCAAGTGACTGCAGTGGTGAGGATGGTGGTAGAGACACAGGTGAGTGTATTTAAACTTTTGTTTAGAAGGATTTCTGTTCAGAGAAAAACTCACTGTGAAGATGACACCTGTAGTGAGGGAGGAGATTGTTCTAGTGGCTCAGCCATACAGAGAGCACAGGGCAGTCCTAAGTTCCTGCCACAGAGGGGCTGGCCTGCAGGAGGTTATCTTCAGGGTGTTAAGGCAGAGCAGCAGTGTGCCGTGACAGCCCTAGCTGGAGGTAATCCCGATAAAGCCTGAGTCATGTCCACGTGCTCTCACTGGCTCAGATGCCCAGCAACTCCTGGCAGCAGGGAACCAAAGGGAATTATCAACCAGGACAATGTATTTCCGTCAAACTTGATGAATGCTAAGGCAGAGTCTACAAGTGAGGAGCATTCCACCTTTCAGGAACATACTGAGTGGACAGGGCTAAGGTCTGTAGTAACCTCAGTTTGGGTGTTTGCTATCCTACACACATTTGCATATAGTACCTGTATGAGTGAGGAGCTAAATATCCCACCCTTCTGATGTGGTGCTGCAATGCAAGAGAGACTTTCAAAAGCAGAAACTTAGAACTTGAATCTTTCATAAACTCTGAAAACCAGGAGTGCAAATCCCACAAATAAACCTTTGACTAGCTTTAGGTTGGACTGGATGATCTTGGAGGTCTCTTCCAACCTGGTTGATTCTATTNAAGTTGCATTGGTTACTCCTTCAACAAGGCTGCTAAACAGCCTTTTAACTCACGTTGCCTATGAGGGAATCCAGCATGTAGCAGGATCTTTTATGATGAAGTCATCATAAAGCCCAGAGTTTTCTTCACAAGTGTCTAAGAAATTTTCCAAGAAAAAACAACAGGCTAGAATGTGGCTGGATTTAAAGACTGGGTATTTTTTTCCTCTTTCTTTCTTCCTTCTGCTCCATACAGCAAATACTAACACCAGACATAAAAATTGCAGGGGGTATAACCTGAGTTTTGAAAACAAATCCTATGAAGTTTATGAACTTTTCACTGCTGATTTGCTTTTTGCCTCCCCCCCCACCCCCTTTAGGTCAGCTAGATTAAAACAAATGATGCAATTTTAAAATTAGAGACTTGTAAATTAAATCCCCCACACTTAACTCCTATGAGGCAACAGGAACAGCTTTAAATATGTGGCAGTACTCCTATGAGGCAACAGGAACAGCNCAGAGTCTACAAGTGAGGAGCATTCCACCTTTCAGGAACATACTGAGTGGACAGGGCTAAGGTCTGTAGTAACCTCAGTTTGGGTGTTTGCTATCCTACACACATTTGCATATAGTACCTGTATGAGTGAGGAGCTAAATATCCCACCCTTCTGATGTGGTGCTGCAATGCAAGAGAGACTTTCAAAAGCAGAAACTTAGAACTTGAATCTTTCATAAACTCTGAAAACCAGGAGTGCAAATCCCACAAATAAACCTTTGACTAGCTTTAGGTTGGACTGGATGATCTTGGAGGTCTCTTCCAACCTGGTTGATTCTATTCTATTCTATGATTCTTCTAAGATCCTCTTGCACCTGGATTTGAATGTGCTATACTGTATACTACTGTTAAAAACTAGAGCTATCTATTAAATATTAGTGTAGCAGCCTGATACACAGCCCATGCTGTAAGGTCAGGCGATGTTGTCATGCTGGTCCTTTTCAGCTCTATGAAAATTAGAATGTGAGTATCTTCATCACATTGTAGCCAGGTGGCTATTCTGGAATAAGGCTGAGGCTCTTTCAGTAATAGGAGATTTAACATTATTATTATTATTATTATTATTTTTAAAGCATGTAATTCACTGCTGAGAAAGAGAAGGATGTTTTTGAAGTTGCATTGGTTACTCCTTCAACAAGGCTGCTAAACAGCCTTTTAACTCACGTTGCCTATGAGGGAATCCAGCATGTAGCAGGATCTTTTATGATGAAGTCATCATAAAGCCCAGAGTTTTCTTCACAAGTGTCTAAGAAATTTTCCAAGAAAAAACAACAGGCTAGAATGTGGCTGGATTTAAAGACTGGGTATTTTTTTCCTCTTTCTTTCTTCCTTCTGCTCCATACAGCAAATACTAACACCAGACATAAAAATTGCAGTGGGTATAACCTGAGTTTTGAAAACAAATCCTATGAAGTTTATGAACTTTTCACTGCTGATTTGCTTTTTGCCTCCCCCCCCACCCCCTTTAGGTCAGCTAGATTAAAACAAATGATGCAATTTTAAAATTAGAGACTTGTAAATTAAATCCCCCACACTTAACTCCTATGAGGCAACAGGAACAGCTTTAAATATGTGGCAGTACTCCTATGAGGCAACAGGAACAGCTCTAAATATGTGGCAGTACTGTGTCTTCAACTGCACTGCACCGTATACAATTCTATGTTTCTTTCAACATGACACTATTTTTTATGATTTATTACAGAACAAACTGTAGCCTTGCTGAAGAAATAGAGAGGATTCTGCTTCCTCAGAAGGAAAACACTATTGGACTTGACAGAGCTAACCAATTCCAAATCAAAAGACAAACACCCAGTGATTATCCAGACCAAAAAGTACCTATGAGTTCTTCTAGAAGCTCCCCACCTTCCCAAGTGTTGTTTGTCCTCCTTTCTCTCCATTTAAATCTTTAAGACCTTTTTCTTTTTCCCTTTCTTTTTCACGTTCTGCCAGGTGAAACAGTCTTTGTTGTGGAGTCCTCCTAAAATTTCAAGTGCTTAAACCAACCCAACCAAATACAAAAAGCTCCAACAATTTCAAACCCCCCCAAATATTTCAAGCAGTTCTTTTCCCTTTTGTCTTGAAAAGTTTGCCAAAGTTAACCCACATGTGCAAATAGTTTTAGTCCTCCTTTCTTCTCCTTCCCCTCTCTCTCCCTATAGGATATAGAAAAAAACACCTACTTCTGCTCATTTCTCTTGATCCGTCCCAGCCTTTCACTTGGTCCCATCTGTATCATGTTTGAGCTCTGCATCCCGAATTTTTTCCTGAAATAGGCAGCTGCAGTTACCAACAGCTTATGTTCTGAGGTGCGATAGCACCTTTAGGCTAGTGCATTTTACATCATTTTTAAAAGACCAGATAGGATTGGTTTCTCCCCACCCCCAAAAAATATTATAAAGCAGAACTGTTGAACAACACAGTAAAATGTGGAGTGTAACGTTGCTTGCACATTGGAGCATCACCAGTTCTGCAATACATATCTCTTTCTGTAGTTAAAACCTCCCATTTATGGTGAACTGTTCTTTAGTTTTCTTAAACCAATTGTCTGCTATTCCAGCAGCTCTTCTGGGCTGAGTTCCAGTTCCCAGAGAACCACTGTTCCTTTAAATAGCTGCAAATAGATTTTTATCACTCGTTTTGTAATAATTTTTTTACATCATTCTTCTCTTCTGAGTGTTCTCAGAAAGTATCCTCTGGAGCACAATTAACTCGTAATGAACACAAAGGAAGAAGCTTTTGCCACTCAAATCTTGATAGCAGCGTCATATCTGAATGATTTTTCCCCCCTTTTGTATTGTTTTTGTACTTTTGCCCAACATCATAAAAGCACACCCGCTTCCAGAGAAAATAGCTTATCACTGGCAAAATCCCAGTGGACCATGTAAAATCACATTACCGAGAGTGCTTCCCTTGCACAGAAATGTTGATTTTCCTTTCTGAACATACATCTCCTTAAACTCTTACAGAGAGTGCAGTATGGTTGCCCTGAAATTTGCCAGTAGTTAACTACATGTTGATAACTTTACCCTGAGCTACCAAGTTTGTCTACTACAACAGGAAGTGCTGCATAACCAAACACACTGACATGATTAAAGCCATAGCAAAAGGATATTACTCTCTTAGGCTAAACATTTACTAAATCCTACAGCTAAAAAGCCTACTAAACCCCTGTACAATTTAAATATTTTAAGGTTCTACAACAATTCATGTTCTGTTTACTCCTGGCTGTGCTGCTGCACCAGAGTTCCTGCACTGAATGCCTTTTGTTACCCTGTTAACAGAACTCCAGTTATTCTGGGCAAAGTTGCTAGTTTGCAAGTTAGAAAGCATTATGATATGGTTGAATTAGTTCATTTACTTAGTCACAAAACGTGGGTTTCATTATTTGGTAGTTCTCCTGGAAAGCTCATTCTGTGCTTGTGAGTTCCCCTCTTTCTGAAACAAGTAATAGACAAAAAACCCAAACCATGCAGCCCTCTCCCTTATTTCCAAAGCACTGACTGACAGAAGAACAGTGAAATAAAAGGCAGTAACAGCTCATGCAAAGCTACTGGAAGCAAGAGTCAATCCTGCTGGAGGTGCAGTGCAGTGATAGTGCTCAGACTGATTTCACCTTCACCATCTCACACTTGGGCAAGTTGTAATGGAATAGAAGGGAAGATAAATGACTTTAAAAATGTGGGGGGTGGAGGGTAATCATAAAGTGGTTAATAATTTTCTCTGTTCTCTGAAAAGGGAACATAAAATCTGACAAGGAAGCTAGGAACTGTCACCAAGAATAACTTCTGCTGGTTTACTGTCATTTCAAAACACTTTCTTCATTTAGTTTAGGTTTAAGTACAACTCAGGTCCAGCTACCAGTCTCCCTTCAACTGCATGGGGTTTTATTGTATTTTATTAATAAGGTAATGCCTTATTTAAAACAACAACAGCAACAAAGTCTAACTGAAATGAGGCTACTGGCAGATTTCTCAGCTAAAGCTGCAGAACATTCCCCTTGGACTGTCTTTTCTTTTGGCACAGTACCTGTGTTCGCAGAAACTGCACCTCTTCTGTAAGCAGCTGCTTCTCTTTGAAGAGCTGATTCTGTTTGTTGAGCAGCTCCACTAACTGCTGGGCAGTGGCCTGGCAGTGCTTGTCAAGCTGCTGTAACCTGGGAAAAAAAATAGATAAAAGGCTTGCAGAGCATCTGAAGTTGGAGTTCACAGTAGAAGCTTTGATGTTTGCCCTGGAGGGTGTAGCTCCCAGAAGACACAGCTCAGTCTGGTGGTTGGCCTGAGACAAAAGTATTAGTCCGAGGATGGGTATTGAGTTATTTCCCATCTTCATACTTTAAATGGGCACTTTTTAAAGGTCTGCACTTCTAATTTAGAAGCTTTAAAATGATAGGACAGCAAATTTGTTTTGCGATTAGGTGACATCAGTGGGAACTGCAGGACTCCATTCTGTAGCTAACAAGCTCGACACACTGTAGTTGATTCAGTAACCTTTCTCCTGAAACATACACACTAATCCAGATTATAAATCCAAATACCCCAACCCCTGACAAACTGGGCCTGAAGTGACCAACAGTTCTCCTTTCTGTCCACTGCTCTTTGCAACCTGCTCAATGTCCACAACTCATTACAGAACACAACACTTATTTCAAGAAAGCTTAGCGTTAACCACATCAGCATCAATCCTTTAACAGCGTAACAAAGATTCCTGAGGCAGGACCTAAAGAGCCCATCACTCCCCAGAGCTCCTCATCAGGGACTGCAAAACAGAGGGAACAAGCTGGCAAGTATCAGACAGAAACATGCAGAGGGTTTTTGCTTACACTAGAAAAACAAGTGCCAGAGTTGGGACAACACTACTGTAGACAGGGCAACTGCACCTTCACTCCTTTAATCCAAAGGGTCAGTGTGGTGCATTGTGTCCTTGGTGACTCTTTATTACTATTGACATGAAAAACAAACCATGTCTGCTTAGGACCTCTAGCGTGGGATCTATGCACAAAAAGGCTGGAAACTGTGTTTCTACATTTAATACATTTCACTCTTCAAATAGAAATGTCTTTAATTCTAAGTCCTTTCAAGTATCTCAGAAGCTTTTTATTTTTAACAGTAGTCTAGAGAAAATCCTAAACATCTAGACAGTTAGGGAGCAGAAGCTGACTCTGGTTTTGTCAAGTTTAGGTCTAGGTCTAAAGTTTTCACTTGCTTTTGTAAACTATTTCTTGATCAAAGTACTGAAATAGACCTTCACCCAAACAAGGTTTTTAGGTTGTGTCACACAGGCTGTGATTTTAATGGAATTAGTTACACACTTATAATTAAGGCATGTGATTTCCTGAATCTCTCTTTCAGCTCTCTGTGGTGGTTTTGACTTGTATAGTTGTCATAACTTATCAAAGCTAATCACTCTTGAGTATCCACATTCTTAACCAGGATTGTTCAAATAACTGCATTACTAAACTCCCCCAAATCTCTTGATAAGGAGCTAGGATAATCCAGCTGAAATGAAATTGCTAAAATCTATGTCAAAACCAGTACTTACTCATCAGTATCTGACAGCCAACTTCCTTGAAATCAAACTGCAACAATCACATAGTGAACAGTGAACATCCACCCATATTCCACACTGTCCTGTTACTCTGCTAACATTTCCTTTCAGAAGGGATTTAAGGAGCTGCAGGAACATCTCCTGGGGATCAGAACAAAACTAAATTGATCTAGCTGCAAACAGCGACAGCTGCTTGTGTATGTCCAGTGAAGCAAACAAAACCACCACCACTTTGATAGCACAGGACACTCTACTAAATACACACTTAGACAGTCTGAGCTTAATTTACCACTCCTATAGCTTCCAAACTATACCAGGTTGGTACAGGAGCTGTTCATGCTTCATTTCTTTACTAAAGGTGATTTCAGGGTTGTTAAACTTCAAAAAGCCAGAACAAAATCCAAACGCACAGAATCCCACCCCTTTACTGTTCTTTGTTTTGTTTTTAAAAGCTATAGCTTTCCCACAAGCATCTTGCTCCTAGGGAGAGCAAGAACAACGATGGTGTTTGCTGGAGGCAATGTTGTAGTTTCAGACTGGAGAGCTGAGTTCTGCTCACTACTTTGCCATTGATTTCCTTTAACTTGAGGAGGAAATGTGACCTTACTGCACTTCTTCATCTGGAATAAAGACATCTTCTAGTCCTTTATTTCTAGACTACTTATTACTTTATAGCAATACTGGTAGGGAGGTGTAACTGGGAACTGGTGTCTTCACACAGCCAAAAGAAGAACTCTACCGCTGCTCTATCTATTTAACTTCTTGAGTCTATCAAATACTCCTCATAGCACGAGTGCCCAACTTAACAACTACCAACTACAGTCTGGATTCAGGGCCTTAGGATTTTAAGTTTCTGCTGATTTCTACATTCAATTAATAATTTTCCATTCTTGAGAGACTCTATTGCACAAGATTATTATTAGTGGCAGAGGAAGAAAAAGATAAGTTCATTATCTCTTTGATTCGTATCTCTGCAGCAGCATGGTAAGCATTGCCCATCGCTACAGTAGGGCCCATTCCCTGTGCAAGACCAAACACTGCTGATGCAGCCCCAAGGATATTGCCTTCCCAAGAGTTCCTCTCCCCATGCAGAGAGGAGGCTCCAGCTGAAATGATACTGCTTTGGTGTGAGGAATTTCCTCCAGTTCTGGCACATGGAGATAAGTCAGTTCCAGCTCACGTGAATTTTCCATCAAAAACCCCCACTTTCTACCAGATACTCACAGGCGGCCTGTGACAATTTTAAATCCATTATTGGATACAAGCCTAGTATGCTCTACTGGAAAGCTCTCTATCTCTTCTGATCATGAAAGGGTGATTCAGGTATGTTAATGTAAATAGAGACATCTTTGTTTATGACCACAGTACTCAGTTCTGCTTTTCTGCTTTGTAACTTCACCACTCTCCACGTTTACATTTAGACTGTCTCCTTGAGCAGAGGGAGAAAGGCACCAAGTGGGGTTTGGCTTGCAGGCCACACTTCACTTTCATCTGTATTTGTCTCCAGTGCTAGAGTACAAGGCTTGTAGGCTTGCAACATTTCTTTCTGCAGTTCTGGGTCATGATGGATAATGAAGAAGTAGTTCTAGTCAGTGCAGATCTTGGTCTGTGAATTCCCTGTCTACCAGTCTGCTCTCCCAAAACTGCTACCAAGCTGGCCCTCGGTCCACACGCTGGGACTACCAGCCTGCTTCGGTGCATTTAGCTCCTGAGGACAGGCTGTGGGCCCTCTTCACAGTATCTGCTATTATGTGTGACATGTGCAGCACAGCCACACATTCCCATATGCATTGTATCTGGCCTGCCTGCTGATCTCGTAAATGATTCAAGATGAGAAATGAACAGCTCCACCCACATTCACTGTACTTCCCATATGTTACAACTGCACATCGATGCCTGCCATCATTTTTACAACTGGGTGACAGAACCTTCTGCACATTTTGCTAATACGAGTGAGTGAGGTTGCACGGTCGCCACATTCACTTTGGCAACACCACCTACCAGCAAACATTTGCGGTGTCTTGACCACCGTATCCTCACCCTCCATTCCAAATGAGATCGTATTTACACCCAAGTGGCAAGAGCTGTCCAGGTGAGATGTCAAGTGGCTGCTCCTCCTTAGCCTGGGAGTGCCGAAGGGCAGGAACTGACTCCGTGCTCTGTAATGTTACTTCAAGGCACATACAGCTTTTGAACCTCATTTATAAGTTTGGACTACTTACAGGGCAATCTGGCACTAAGGAATAAGCTCCCTTTCAATTGTAACGGTACCCTTCAAACAATTCTCCATTTGCCACTCTAAACCAAAATTCCCATTCCTATAGGGAGGCAGGAAAGAAGCAGCTTTGTCAGACTGGTGATTTCACAGAACAACAAAACTAAGGCAACACTAGCTGCAACTTATCCTTCAAGGTAAATGTTTTTCTCTGATCTTCAGTACTTGGAGCATGTATACAGCTTTATGTCAGAATGCCTCCACAGTTACCTTGCTGTTTTGTGCAGCTATGAAAGACTACATCCCCCACTTTGTATAGCAGTAAATTTGACTCTGAGACTAGGCTACACCCTAGCCTGTCCAGAAATTAAATAGAAAGGGCTAGGCAGGTGTTGTTATATTTTGACATCTGTTGGTAAACAACCACTGCAACGCTGTGAAGAAAGTAGGTGGAACATCAAGCATAAAGCAGAGCTTTGGCATCAAGGTGATTTTCACCCAGAAGAATAAACTTCTAACTTCCATTGCATCCAGCACCACAAAGCTGGACTAGCACCAACAATGTTGTCATCCCCTTGGTCTGAAGCTAGACAAAAAAACCCAAAACTTCCTTCTTTTCTGTAAAGACACACTGCTGAACAAGGGGCACCCACAAGGCTCTTGCTGCAAGCTCCCTGCCCTGAGGAATGAAGAGGTCAGTTAATCCACAGGCAATCTGCAGTGAAGGGAAAAGCTAATACAACCTGTCAGTCCTCCTCTAGGTTTTAGAGTTGATTTGAAAGAAATTAATATGCAAGGACCTGTGAGTACTGCCCATTCACCCAGCAGCAGGAATCAGTCCTTGACACAGCAGAGGCATTAAAAGGTTATTTACTCTTTCAGCACAGTCGGGTTACCGATGTAAAATGTTCTCACTCTACTCCATGGAGCTGAATTTGCTGAAATGGTGTGATTGGATTGCAGCAACCTGCAGCAGCTAAATCACCAAATCCAATAACCATGCTGCATTTACTGGCACACATCTTAATTAGGTTTTAATACAAGTAATCTGATAACTACTTCTGGCCAGGCAGAGCAGAGCTGTCAGAACTGAAAGGGCTGTTATTGAGTGGTTCATCCGGCACGCTGCTGCGGCCGTCTCCCCACTGACCCCGCCAAAGTCCCCATCTGCCGGTTGCCAAGGTAACAGAGGGCAGCCTATCGCGCCCAGCAGTGCCAGTGACTGATAGGGAAACCGGGGTGGGTGCTGCCGCCGCCAGGCATCTGGTAGTGAGGCTCACTCTGCTAGCCACCCAGCACCAGGACTCGCAGCACTGTAGGCGAGGTGGTGTTGGAACGCAGTTCCTGCTGCCCCTCAAAGCCCCAGATCCTGAAAATACTTCACTGTGCAGCAGAACTGCCTTTAAGAAATATTTCCCTTGTCGGGGTAAGAGTGCCAAGATGCTGGTTTCTAAGGTCACTCTCACCTCACTTATTTGCCTGTAAGTGGGCACAGTGATTACAAGGGGGAATCGTGAAGATCCCTGCCATGTTGTGGAGACACAACTGAAGGGGACTGGGCCCCAAGATGAAGGCAGTACCAGATCTGGTAATCAGCCGCTTGCGAATCTCAGCTATTTTTAACAGAGATTGAATTTTAAAAGCAAATGCAGGTTTAAGAACAATTTCTTTTTGTAACAAAGGAGCAAGATAATTAGAAAAGAAAGCAAAACCCTGCAGACTTCCCATACGCAAATGTCTACCTGCCTTTATAATTTTTTTCAGGACATTGTGCAAATTTGCTATCATGTGATAGAAGTGTTTGTGTGTGGTACTACAACCCATAACAGAATATTAAAGTTGTATATTCAAATATTCAAGAGTTAGGAATAACAGAGCAAAGGTTTGCCATGTAACTCTCTCCCACTCTGTTTCCCAGCCTTGCTGGTCTCTTCAGGATGTAATTACCCACCACAGCCCCACTGAAAAATTTCAGCCTAAACTACAATTTTTGGCAAGCCTAATAAAATCACAAAGAAGTTCAGAAGTGTTACAAAAAGAAGCCTCGCACAAACTTTAAATACAAATTCTGGCGATCACAGCTAGAAGCTGACACAGAACAGGCATTGCCTAAGGTAATCTCCCAGTATGTACAAATAAACAATCAGGCTTGCCTTGCTTGCATGAGTTTCTTGGAAAGACTGACTTGCTGCCATGCAAAACGTTGAGCTGTATGGCTGGTGCGCATGGTGAGACTTTCTGCAGCCACAGCTGCTCCAGATGCTGTCACTCTCCACCTGTCTTGTAACGACAGCACCACAGGTCCTCTCTGCTTCCCACCTGAACTCTGCTACTTTGCTGTCTTCCCTTTTTATTGCACAAGTAATGTCTTCTGCATTAAGGAAGGAAAATTTATATTCACCACCTCTTCATATCTTGAATCAGCTCTGTGGACAGCTAGGACATTTAAACCAGCAGTAAAATTAGTTCTTGTATGAGCAAACGTACTTCTTCGTTGTTATTTGCAGCAGTGACAAATTCACACAGTAAATTTTGAAGTAGCCAAATAACAGTCTATAAATTAAGAAATGTAGATAAATAGCAAATTACTCTCCAGAGTTTTTAATGTCCTAAATCGCTTTTTACTGAGTATTTTGACCTGTAGATCAGGACCTTGAGTCAACCCCGAATAATGAACATTTCACAGCAGTCCCCATACGCTCCCAAAGTTTATATGGGAACAGCTATACAATCCATCCTTTAACTAAGCTCCATTTTCCTGTCTAGCTTCAAAAGCAAATCACCACAATCCACCTTTCTCACATTCATTGAAGAAATAAAGTGTAAGAGAAAAAAGTCACACAGATCAAAACCATCACCTCATAACAGAAAGTAGGAACTACGGAAAGTGAATAAGTCTCCTCACTAAGGAAACACTGGAAGCCCTGACTTGCAATAGGCACAGGGCAACCAGTTAAGGCACAATGAAACAAGCCTGTGTATATTTTCCTACCCTCTGAATTCCCTCTCAAAATTCTGTCGTCACATAAAAGGCCCAAACTGTCATGTGTTCAGGCAAAGGAGTGCCATCTACAACACTTCTAGCTAAGTAAATTAAGCACTGTAGGCAGGACAAACTCACCTGACTTACATTAACAGATGGTAACCAGAGACTAATGTCCCTTGCACAGTCTGGATTGGAGATCTAAGACAGAATGCCCACATTTCACCATGAAACCCTCGACCGAGATGGTTCTCCATCAATTTGGTTTTATTCAAAACATGTACAGGTAACCTCTAAACTCCCTTTTACTAAAGGCACTCTAATTTTTCCATGTACTTTTAAAGAAGTGCCTACACAACATTTTCTCCAAGAAGACAACAATCTTCACATGCCATGGTAACAATTACAAACAGGGTTTAATGAAAAGTTTACTTAGGAACAGTAGCTTCCTTTTTGTTTTAAATGTCATGACTGACTATTAGAATGCATCTTCACTTCCATGGCTGGCACAACAGGTTAAAGAAATAGATCACGTAGGAAATCTGAGCCTGGATCTATTCCTGGCCTTCTAATGGCTTGTTCTAACATGCTGAAGAGAGAACATTATCAGCCTGCTCTTTAGTTGGGAGGTGTGGCAGCTGGGTTTAGCTGGTATGATGGCCACTTTTAGCCCTCCTGAGTTTTGACAGGAAGGAAACAATGAAAGAGAATGGATGGCAGGGTGAAAAAGATATGGTTGAAAGCTTCACTAATGTCTAGTTGTGTTTGAATCCCTAGACTGAAACGAGGTTTTTCCTCCTTTAAAGGAATTAGAAATAGTATAGTCTGTGCTAAGAATATGAACTCTGTCTTTAATTTTGCTCTGGAGAAATATAGTTCTGGTTTCTGTTTTATACCTATTGCTTAAAAATGTTTAATAAAACAATTATTCAAACAATTTAGTTTGATTATTAATTTATAATGCTGCAAAATACCTTAGGGAGAAAAAAAAAGGAGGCAGGGCTTTCAGCAGATAAACAATTATTACAATCCTCTAAGGTTACAGGCAGACTCTGATTGTTATTTCTTTTATTTTTTAATATGTTCAACCTCTGATTTTGTTATGTTTTGGACTGAACAGATTTGCAAAAATTTCTCCCTTAGGAAACAGAGTCTTGATAATGTTCAGAGACAAACATCCTATAAAGTTTCAAAAGTGCTTCTCTCATGTTTACAAGGATCATTCCACAGGGTACATATGCACATTACTGAAATATATTTTTCCTGCATTTGCTTTACTAAGTTACAACAAATTTTGTCATCAGTTTACTTTTAGCAAATGTGTGCTCCATTTCCATTTCTGCTTACTCTGATTCCTCTTATTTTCTTCGTTGCTAGACAAACCCGAACCTTTACAGACTGGTAGTTGGTGTCCACATAAGACAATCAGTCTATTCGAGTTAGGAACACCAAAAGCTTTTTAATACGATCTGACCAATCTGAATTCCTTCCTTCAGAAACACTTTGCCTTTAAAAAGAAATTCCCAGCATGAACCTCATCAGAAGCGACATGTAACAGACAGTACATGTGGTGTTTGGGCAGGCAGCAGAGAATTGAAAAAGAAGGCTCCATTTTTTCTATCCCATGGCATGTGCAGAATGTACATGTGGCCCAAGCTGACATCAGGCATTTGAAGCAAAAAAACCTGCTAAAACCATCAGCTTCTGTTAATTTACTTTGTCAGACATTGTCTTAATTAAAAAAATACTACCACTAAAAGGGTAGTGCAGCTGAGCTGCAACTGCTTCAGTTGTTTCTGACGGTCACAACTGCAGACTAACAGAACAGCTTTGGGTTCAGTCTTGCTTTCCTCACTGAGCCCAAAGTCTAGCTGCAAACAGCAAGTGCGTAAAGCTTACGCTTATGTTTATAAGGTCCCTTCCAACTCCTAACATCCTGTGATCCTGTGTGATCCACATTTGCTTATTTTCAAGGTTCACACAGGGCTGTTTTGGCTTTTGTTAATTATAGTGAAAATAATGATACATGTGAGATTTGTATGGAATGTAGCTTTATGCCTGTGACAATACAAAGGGAGGAACATGACTTTAAATTGGTGACAGAGGTAGCTTTTTTGTGCAATATATTCAGAGAGATGTTTTCCATACAAGCCCCCATTGCTCTCTCCTCACAAACCAGACTGATTCCATTTGTGAACTTAGCAAGTCTAGCCTACTCCTCTTCAGATACAGCTCTACCACACATGTATTTTTTCATACTTTGGTGGAAAAAAAAAAAAGGAGAATAGGAGGCACATACTGAGTTTGGATCTAGAGAAAGAGCTCAAAGCAGATCAAGGTGGGCAGAGGAGCACAGAATGTGCATGATACAGGGAAGAGCTGTGCTTAGGTATGTGCAGATATATCCAAGGGATATGAGAAGGCTTCAGGCTGTGTTTCTCTATTAGTGCTGGTTGGCCAAGCAAGCATGCTCCCACCTCACAGGGAGCATTTTGTACCAGGGATGTGTCCACTTGAGACCAGCTCCAATCTCCCCAGTTCTGTAGAGACTGAATGGAGTCTCACAGCATCAAAAAAGCACCAGCTGCAGAGAACGCAACATGGAAGACCAAATATAGGGGAGGTGGTGAGGGTTACACAGAAAGATTTTTATATTGAGAAGGGCTGAGAGAGACAGAGTTGCACCCTAAGAAGCCAGAGGTTTTCTTGAAAATGAAAAAAGCTGGAGTATTGTCAAGCCACTTTCACAGAGCTCAGCTCTTGTGAACACAGAGGCCCTTTGGTATTTTGGTTTGGACTATGTTAAAAGCACAGTGAATTTTCAGATGAAGTTAGTGATAACTGCAATTGTTTAGAAGCACTGAAGGAAAGCATTTAACAGAAAACACACCTTAAAAATATATTAGCACCTTATAGGCTACATGACAGTTGCTAATTCATTATATACATTAGTCCAATTGTATTCTGAATTTACCGCATTCACACTAAAGGTTATACTCAATCACTACTATGAAATACAAAGATTTTATTCCTGCTTTAGAGGCAAATATCACTCTATTTTCAGAATAATAATAACTAACTCCTTCACAATAAGAAAAATACAACTGCAAACAGGCAGTTTGGAGACGAGTATCAACACATCAAGATCACAGCCAGTGGGAAGGGTCAATTATGCCCTTCTGGTGGCAGCAGCTTAGCTTCTCAATGAAAATAGCAGTGCTAGTGTCTCTAGAATAGCAGCACAGGGCTGTTGGGTATATCAGGCAAAACAAGCATAAAGGTAACTCCTGCCTGGCTCTTCCACATCACAGCTTGGCTCACCCATCAGCTATTACCAGGCCCAGCACAGGCAATTTCCATCAGAAGAACTCATTCTGTCCACAGCTGTGCACATGCATGTAGAGACTCTTCTGTTTCCTACATATTTTAATTACTGTCAAAAATTCTAGCAAAACTATCAGTCTTTTGTTGGTTGAAAGATGAAGAAATATGTTATCAATTTCCTTATCACATTTTCCACATAACAATAAGAAAAGTACTTTCCCCCTTAGATTATATTGAAAGGCTTTGCTTAGTTCTGTTTGGTAAATTAGGCTTTTCGCTTAGTATCTCCCCAGGTTCTAGTCTTCAGTGGAAAGCAACAGTAGCAGTTCTATAAAACAAATGTTTAAACAAAGAAAACTCAGAAGTCTTGATACACTTTTGGGAGACGAACATTCTCACAGAAGTAGTTGGACAATTCACATTAAATGCCTGAAATTACTAGCAGAAGATAAAGAAAACAAAGCTGTGTCTCTGTTTAGAAATACATCTACGATTTTTGTTCTTCTAAGTAGGGATACAGAAGACAAACGCATGTGCAAAGTGAGAAGCAAGAGATCCACCTATTATCAATGACTTGTCACTCTAGACTCAGTAACTAACTCTGATACTGCTGCTGCAGCACAAACACACCATTACTCAAAATATACTACTGGAAAACCTACACAGAGAAATGTGCACTTCTGAATGAAGCACACAGTTTTGATAACGTGCACCACAACACTGGTGAACTGACATGCTAACATGGTGCATAAACCAGCCTTGATTACTGAAAGACTAAAATCTCAGCAAATGGCCCAAGAAATCCTGATGTCCCCATGGGGGCTTACTGGTTTGAATGCACTCTTCCTCAACAGTCACCACCAAGAGCCATCCAGAGAGATGCTGGTGGTCTTGGCATAGCTCCTTGTGGACAACTGTCCACCTCACACCTGGTTCAGCCTCAGCTGAGGTGAGGTAATGAACAGGCCAACAAAATGAACCCGAGCCTCCTTCCCAAGGGAGGCTACTTTTGATCAGTGTTGAGCAACATATGCAGGCTTGAGCAGGGGGGCATGCAGGCAGCTCAGGAAAAAGCATGCGCTGCTGTAACTAAACCGCAGATTAAGCTGAGGACTGCTGTTTCCTAAGCTCCAGATAAGAAGCCTTCTGGAGAGCAAGAAAAAAAAATTAAAGAGAAAAAAAAAATCAGTAATTGTACTTTCACTTTGAAATGATTGTGAATTTAGGCTCTATTGGAGCAGCATTTGTCTCAATTTGAGAAAGTGTGTTTTTCACCAAAGATCCTCAGTAGGGAAGATGCTTCTGCAGTTAACGGCTTGTTTCTAAAGTCTCTGAAACCATAATGTTACCTGCTTAGCAACTGTTTACCTACAAATCAATATTTGGGCATCTCTCATGTTATTTACTTACATAAAAATTGTGACGTGGGATCATAATATACTTAAAGGTATCTGCAAATAAAATAAGCCTAATTCTATTGAATTCTTTTTATTACAATATGGGATTTTCAATTTCCCTTGACACAAACACTATGGGGGAGATAAAGCTGCATTTACAGGTGTACTAAGAGGCCTAATTTTGTTGAGACAGAGGAATTGAGACTTCTATTGTGTGACAGTAGAGAAATGAGTAAAACATATTTCTGTTACAGATCTGGACACAAAAGCTTTCATCGTGATTCAGAATAACTCCTATGAGCTGTAATGTGAGCTACAGAGGCTCCAGTTTTAAAGCACATGAAACCCCACCAAACCCTCAATTTTGTGTTGCTAAAAGGAAAAAAACCGGAATTTTGCCTTTAATAGGAGCAGGCCCCTTGTTCGCATAAAGAGTGACTTGTCAAACGGAATACAAATGCCAAGCTGGTATGTTACAGCCACAAGCACAATTGCCCAAATCTTGTTTCTAGCTAAGCAAATCCCAGAGAGAGCAGTTTTCTCCCAAATCTGGGCATTGGCTACAAATTCAATGAATTGGTGTCTCAAAGTGCTCACGAAGGATGCAGGAAATCTGCAGAAGGGCACAAGCTTCTCATTTCAAAGAGAGGGAAACTGTGTATTTTCAGTATGAAAAATGAGAGTGTGAAAAAATTCTAACCACACAATAGCTCCCTTTTAAGTATAAAGTTCAGAATTAGATCTCCCAAGTTTCCTGTACATTAAAAGAAGAACAGAGAATAATGATCTAAAAATCCTTCACAAAAAACCAACAAGCAAGGATGAAGCAGTACCCGCCTGGGGGCCAATTGCCTCTCCAGCAGCGGTAAGGCTGTTACTAGGCTTGCAGTACCATTTGTTCCATTACACAATCTCCTGAAGCCTTTTACAGAGAGCTAAAACAACTGCCTGTACCAACACGACACATGGCTTTCCATCCCGACTCTTTGCTAATCCAGACGCTCCAACCATCTTTCTTTAAGATGCCATATGGTTGGCAGAAGCCTGTAGATCTAGCAGCACATCTGCTTGTATGTTACTTCTCCCCTCCAACTCCCCCCTCCACACCACAAAAGAGAGAGCAAATAATTATTTAACATGAAACCAGTTAAACTGCATTTAAAGAGGACGGGGATTATTTAGCTCTTGATATTTAAAAAATATAGATTATCACAGGAGATTGTTTTTCTCTCACTGATTTAAGAAATACAAAGAAACAGAACAAAAAAAATGAAAGGCACCAGGGCAAAACGATCACTGTATTTGAATTATTTAAATGACTGCTATTTCAGACCTTATGCCCCAAGATTTATTTCCCACATTAGTGTGCCACTGAAGAAGGGGCTGATTTTTTTCTCGGCTTTTGTCAGAGGTGAATTAGAGAAGCAGACTAAGAAACTTATTATAATACACCAAACCATGCT
This sequence comes from Tricholaema leucomelas, assembly GCA_013400475.1. NCBI lineage: Eukaryota > Metazoa > Chordata > Aves > Piciformes > Lybiidae > Tricholaema lacrymosa > Tricholaema leucomelas. The sequence goes on along the minus strand of WAAF01010129.1, from coordinate 89,457 downwards.
TTGTTAAGCAAGCAGAATGAGTCTGTATGCTAATGACTCTGCAGGAATACACTGACACACTCAGGTTTTTTTTGGTGTGATGAGCAAAGATTATCAGCACTGTTGAAATCCTGGTTGCACTGGCATGCAGGCATCCAGGTTGTCTCTTTAGAATCCAGATGCTAAGAAGACAGTTTAGTTTAGTGATGAGTTACTATTTGATCATTTATGACAGAACTGACTATAAGAGAAAAGAAAATATATACTTTGGAGCCTGAAATCTTAAAAAAACACCCAGCAAACAAACAAACAAAAAAAGAACCAGAATGTAGAAATTATAAATAAATGCTCCTATGAAACTCTCATTGATTACTCTGTAGTGAATAACCACTGCAGTTAATGAAGGACAGACAGAGAGGGAAATGTGTAAGGACAGACAATATAATTTTGCAATTCTGTCTGCTGAGGATTTGCAGCACTTTTTGTTCAGAAACACTATTTCCTTGTTCAACTTTTCATGCATCCGTAAAATAAAACATCAAAGAGATAAAAGATAACAGCTTTACCTCAAATGCTGCTCACATGTATTGTTCATGTGATTATCTGTGCAGAGAGAAGCAGTACGTAGCATAAGGACCAAAAAACACATGTGTATGTTGTAGCATTTTTCAGGATGAAATCTGACACGTATTTGCTCCAAACAGTTAAATATTTGCTCCTCATCAACTCCCCATCAAAATGAGCACAAAATACTCTACCTTCACAAAACCAGCTTTTCTTATACTATGGAAGTTCTGTGTTCAAACAGATTAAGCACATTTCCACTCTTCCACACCCCCTCCTCAGATATATAGGAGTTAGTTTCTAAACAAATTATGGGGAGACTGTGTCCTACCCTCACACAAAGAGCAGAGCAATGCTGAGGTTTTGATTCAAACTATCACTTTTGAGGGTACAATATATGGTTTCTAAGCTGTTTATTTATGGACAGTACTTCCCCCCTTCACTGTCTCAAGGCTATTTTAAATTTCATCAAAACTGTTTTGTATAGTTTTATATAAAAATAAAATTTTAAAGCCACTTTCTCATCCCATAATTCCACTTCCCCCACCCTGTTCTTGAAGTTCAAAACACACTTGAATTTCAAAGTGTAAAATCTGGCAGTGTATTGAATGATGTAGCAATTTAGTTCCCCTTAAATCTGACAGAGCTTGATTCACTAGCTATAATAAAGAAATCTCTAGAAGGTGTTTAGAGCAGCAAGAAATGTTTGAAAGCTAACTACAGGCTAAGATTTCAGTTAGTTCTATGCACACACTTCAATATTTACAAATTATGTACAAAAACAAACCCACAAATTAAAAAACAAAACAAAACAAAACAAAACAAAACAAAACAAAACAAAAAAAAAAGAAAAAAAAGGTCTCCTCAACCTCTTGGGTGAATCTCATCTCTGCAAGAGATGAGATCTATGATCTTATGATCTCATCTCTTGCAGACGTTGTGTGTTTTGTACACACATTTCAGGTGTTAATACCCAAGCTTGTCCCACCTGTCCCAATCTTCTTAATCAACTCTTGAGAGATGAGGGAGAATTTTTTTCCAGTCATCTGATTGTATGCATTAATTTCCTTTTTTTTTTTCCTAGACAGAAAGGCTTTTGCATTTTCCTAAAAGCTTCTCAACTAGCTAAATATCACTTAATGGTTCTAGAAAAACTTTCATTCATGCACCATGGCAGTCTCAGCAGCAACCTTCAGTACCACGCTCCCTTCAATAGAACCCTGTATGAACATCAAAAACAATTTCAGCAATGGAGGGTTCAGCAAACAGAGGTCCTTCGTATATGTGAAACACACACTGGATTAAGCAGAATTTACATTTACTGGCTAGGCAAGAAAAAATGGTCCTAGATTTATGTATGAGACAGAAAATAAACTTTGTATATCTGCTACATCTCCTTGCAGGTGAATGAAAAGAAACCACGCATGAAATCTTGGCTAAGACTTACATCAAACTAACTACTGTAGAAATAACACAAAAGTTGTACACTTTCTTATTGCTTGCAGGGTAGCAAAAAATAATACACTTAATTATCTTGAAAAGCAATAGGAAATTATGAAGGTGCAGTATACATCAAGAGCTCCTCACTTGAGTGCAGAGTGTAACTGCACTGCTTCTTACACATGCGCACCCTTTATTTCAGATCAAAAGCACCAACGAATTCACTAGGCTGGAGTTTGGATCACTTAAGAAAAAAAAGATTTGGTCTGATGAAGAATCCACCATTATATTTTGGTTGCAGCTACAAATGCAAAGCAAGTGTTTTTCGGGTTTGCTTGGGAGTTTGGGGTAGGGTAAGGTTTTAAGAGGTTTTCTAAGAAAAAAACCCAGTTCTTTTAATATGGAATAATCAAGGTGATAAAAATTATTTTAAAGCTTGTGGTATTCATATTCTCAACATAGCTGAAATAGATCTAATAATTTTAAGCCATCTACCTAGCTGTAATGGGCACTTCAACTTGATGAAAACCAAAGAATTTCTACAGTAATGTTTAGAAATAATAGAATGGTTTTCCTCTTTTGAGACAAAGATAAACAGAGAATTTAAAGCTAAACTTGAATCTGAAAAGAACTGCTTGGGGAAGTGGGGATAGTTGCAAGGAAATTAACTTCTTTACTCACAATCACATTGTCAAAAGAGAAAGCAGAGAACCACTACATTGTAAAATGACAACACTTCATATTGGCATTTTTGATTTTGCAATTCCTGTTTCAGTATTTCTAGTTTCAGAGAGTGACTTAATGTACCTAATTTTAAAGGATACATTAAGAAAATAGAACTTACAGAGAAATTAACAAATAAAGTATCTGAAAGATTTCAAATAACATTTCTGTAAGTTTCGCAGCATCAAAACTAATCTACCGTAATCAGTTATTATTCTAACTTTTAGGTATTAATCATATTTTTATAGTCAGGGTGATATCTCTGAATTGCTTAGGAGCTTGGTTACTTTGCTTATGTGCATTAACCAATCGCAAGTAGCATGCTTTTTGCCCTCACCTTCACCCTTTTTCCCCCCCCCTTTATTTTATTTCAAAGAAACCAAGCAAGTCTGGCTTTTGGTTGTACATTTTCAACTTTGTCATTAAATTGAAAAGAATGTTTACAGATTAAATAAGAGAAAACACAGAAACCACAAAAAAGGTCCAAGATGTCCTGCAGTTCTGACATTCCAAATTTCTACAAGTGCCAGGGCTGGAACCATTATTTGGACTTTTAAACTTTGCCTTCCTCTTCTGACACACAGCACATGGAAGCATTTGTCCTCTGTGTTGCAGCTTGTAACATACAAAGTGCACACAGGAAAATATGCATCTTGGCAAATTACTACTAATTCAATAAAGCCATCTTTTATATATATATATGTATATATACACATATTTTATCATACACAAGTACTGTGACCCTATTACTGCAAGCTGCACTTGCATTTATTTCTACAGCTTTGTAGCAGTTTGACTTCAGAATTTTATCTGCAGTCTCATGTCTCCTCCACCACAGCATTGTTATAGTCAAAATTAATAGGCCAAGATAGTCTTCTAAAATTAAACTCTGATCTGAAAGGTACATCCGAACATTTGGGGATCTCTCTTCAGATGCTGACAGGGAGACATGTGAGCGGATGTAGAGCGAATCTGGATATATGCTTCACATATGGGCCTAACAAGAGCAATCTCTTCATATAAAGACACTATTTTGCATGCTAAGTCTACCTTGTTTTCTAATGTCAGCTGAAAGAAATGTTGGAATCTGGGACAGTTTTCCGCATCAGTGTCTGCTATTTATAACTGCCTGATGTCAGAATTGTCTCTTTTCATAGGACCTCTGTAGTTTGTTTTGTTGTTGTTTTAGTGTTTGTGGTTTTTTTTAGGGGGTGGGTTGTTAAGACTACTAATGCTACATTCTCTTAGGATATGTAGTTATTCTTGCTTATTCTACCACTCAAAGGACCTTGAAATTATTAAAGTAACTCAACTGACAAAGGATTGATTGATTTATTTATCTGCAATGTTGCATTAGAACCACTGATTCAACTGTTACAGAAGAAATTTGGTATTTGGGATTGCCAAGTACTGAATGTTTTTAAGCATGAGTCCTTCATCTGAGTCTAGATCCAAACACACAGGTTCCAGGGACAATGCTACACTAGTTGGCATTTAGGGCTTTCTTTTGTATGGCACAGAATCCAACATGTCAGCATAAGACAAAAGCAGTGAGTAAGAAGTGGAAAACAGATCTTGCTTGCTAAGTTAGCTTGTCATGTACTAGAAGTTTTTGTGAAGCCATGTACCATATGACCCAAAGGCTCATTTTGCTCAGAAGTTTACAGTTCAGTTAAAAAGAAGTGCGGTAGGAAAGGTACAAACATGCAGAAGGTAGGACTTGTACTATCGCTCCCTGTGTGAACACCTATTATTTTACCTCAACTATGCAGCTGTACCTGAAGCACAAAAATTTTGCTCAGAGAGGTCTGGAATAAAAGCACCAACATTCATTAATGCCTATGGCTTATAACACACAACTGCTTTACACCTCTATCTTGGAAGACAGTTGTGGTGTCCCCATCACAAGGAGGACACAGAACTGTTGGAGTGAGTCAAGAGGATGGCCACAAAGATGACTGAATGGCTGGAGCACCTCTGTTACGAAGACAGGCTGAGGGAGCTGGGGTTGTTCAGCCTAGAGAAGAGAAGGCCACGGGAAGGACCTCAGAGCTATCTTCCAGTAGCTGAAGGGAGCCTACAGAAAAGCTAAAGAGGAACTTTTCATAAAGGTGCTCAGTGGCAGGACTAGGAGGAATGATTTTTAAGAGGAGGGAGAGTAGGTTTATACTGGATCTTAGGAAGTTCTTTAATATGAGGGTGGTGAGATTCTGAAATAGATCACCTAAAGTGGTTGTGGATGCTCCCTCCTTGAAGGATTCAAGGCCAGATTGCATGAGGCCTTGGGCAACCAAGTCTACTTGAATGGTGCCCCTGCCCATGAGGTTGGAGTAGATGATCTCTGAGGTCCCTTCCAACCTAAGCCATTCTACAATGATTTCCACATAGCTCACAGATGACCTGAAACGTCACGATGTGTACCATGGTATGTATAAAACTGAAGCCTAACACTTAGTAAAGAACTGCCACAGCTCAAAACAAAATGCTCAGAAGTCTTTAATAACTACCAGAACAAAAACATTCAGAGAATCAGGAAGTGACCTCTCGAACTCATGTTTTAGGGACTTAAAAAACTAAGGAAAACCAAACACAGTAGCACCTCTGAGCTGTGCAATCCTAAGCAACAGCATTAACTGAGACAAAAAGAAGCAGAATAAGGAGGAAAACAGCACTGGCAAACATGAACATGTGAGGTGCTATCGAAGCCTACCTTAACTTAGGGGAAATCCTAAAACAAGGAGGTTGAAGACAAAAGTCGCTTCTTTGAGCAGCTAAATGATTTTGCAGCTAAATTACAGTGACAAAAGGGGCTTAATGGCTTGCAGCTACCTGAGTCTCAGAGTTCACAAATAGGTCTTCATTTAGCTCCCACTCCCAAAAGAAATGAAAAATTCTTTTCAATTGGGGGTTCTAATTAGGATGATAATTGGAGGAAACTTCAAACCATCACACTTGAGAATAACCTATGTATTTACACCCAGACTATTTTTGTGGGGAGAAAACTAAGATTTAAGTACACTAAATAGTCTCTTACCTAACTGGGGTCTGAACTTCATTCCCAGTTTTGAAGAGAGAATCCAGACCTTTTGAGAGAACTCAGTCAGCAATTCAGGCAAAGATTTCTTCAAAGCATAAAGAGCTTTAATTATTATTTTTGTTCATTTTTCTTTGTCCTCCTCTTTTTAAATAAAAGTAACATCTCTGATTTGTAACTATGGAGTTTTGAAGGGAAGGGAGAACACAGCATTGCAAATAGCAAGCAAAGGTTTCAGTTTATGAATCCACTATCTCATCCATGAAATATCCAGGTTGTCTTCATCATCATTTCCAAAACACCACATTATGTACAGCAACAATGGAATACTAGGCTGGTCTGTTTCCCATATTTGCAGTTGGCTCAGCTGTAAAGTGAATACAGGCTATTGCCCCAGGACAAGTGAATAATTTAACTCAAATGCAATTTTGCACAAAATTACTTTCACAACCAGAAAGGGGTAAAAACCCAAAAAAAGAGGCATGACGAATCAGACTCTTTGTTAAAGACAAGATTTTGACTTCTTTCCCCCTAACTAGTATTGTCCACAAAGTTTAGTTCCCAGTGTTACAGTTACATAAGCAAAGTATAAATCTTGACGTCAAAATACAAAGCTTTTCTGTGCTAAGAGTTAACTGCCACTGTGCAAAGTGTCAAGTATGATACTTATGCATTAATCTCAAACAATACTGTGCTGGCCTAGGTGAAATATCTCTTCAAGAGTCAGATTTATGCTGAAGTAGACGCAAGACAAAAATCCCCAAATTGTACACCGTTTATGTCTGCTGCATGTGGAACTGGTTTTCATCTTTAGATCATAACCTCCTGAAGGCAGAGATCTTCTTTAACTACATGACTAAAAAGGACCATGTGTTTCCATTATGCTATTTAAATAATAGATTTAATATGAATTTACATTTCTTGATGTAAACATTACTGACTGTAACATTACCCTCCAATCTGACGCAGAAAGTCACTGAAGTATTAGGAACCAAAAAAAAAATCCTTCCTATAAATATTACAATGGATGGAATCCCCAAATGTGCTATTTAAAGTATGAATATAATTTAGTTTAATAGAGTAGAATTTTTAAGATGGCATTTTCATCCGAATTTTACCTTCATTTTCAATTCTGCTCTACAGCTACCTGTCATGTTCAAGGGACTGAAACAATTCAGATGTTTCCAGCAACCAGTGTGCCACTGATGATTACAAGGATTCCTTTTAATTATTATGGGAATTGTCACTCATTTATCTTGCAGGACTTTCACAGTTCAGCTTTCTACCAAAATAAATTTTAGCTCTGCTTTTGTATAAACGGTCCCTGTTGTTTAAAATGTTGTTTGAGGTAGCTTCTGTACATCAGGTGACGTGTGAAGAGAGCAGAGCAGTGCTGGGTCCAGAAGCAATTTAGAGGAGAACACAACAATTCAGGGTTAAGCTTTGCACATGTACTTTTAATTGGAAAAAAAAAAAATTAAAAATCTGGACTATTGCTGAACAAATGGGATTATAATTTTGTTTTATAGATGGCCTACAAACACTTGCAATAGTTGATACAATTTCTATGTTTGGGAGAATCCAGGCAAAAAAGAAGAAAAACATGTATGTTCCATATAGGGGGAATGTATTCTTCAGTTTATGTCATGTCCCTATTAAAATAAAGCTACTTTTAAATAGTGGAGCTTGCAAATCTTACATCTAACCATTAATAATAACAACAACAACTAAGTCTAAAATTTGCCACAACAGAGCCAGCTGAAAATGGGAGTAGACAGCTAAGATAGAGTGAAAAGTAGTGATATTCTGGAGAGATTGTATTGGCATTTGGTTTTGATGATGTAAATCACAAGACAACTGAGCAAACGAGTATGCTGCATGAAAAATGTTGAACAAGCAGAGGTTTTTGTTCAATGTGCACATTCAAAAAAAAAAAAGCTTCCCCAAGATCCAGGAACATTCAGAACAATTTTGTAATGAAACAATACTTTCAGATGTAGAGACGGAGTATCTAAAATTACCTTAAACCATAAAAGGCATGAAAAAGTAAAGGAACATAAAACAAGTTGGATTTTTCTTTTGTTTTTGAAGAATTGTTTTTCTTCTTCCATGTTACTTGTTTGGGGTCTTTTTTGTTTTGTTTTGGGCTATTATTTTTTTTTGTCTGGTAGTATGTAATCCCCTTTGAACAATTCCTTCTTTTCCTTTTGTCCTTGCACTAACCTGCAGAAGGAAAAGGTGAAAATAGAGGGATTTCTGTCTGATCTAAAAACACACAGGCAGAAAAACAGCCCAAAACTAAACCTCTCTTTTTTGAGAGGGAAAAAAAAATTATGAAGTTTCTTGAAGCATTAAGTTGGCACATGCACACGTTTTATCAGATGTTATACATTCTCATTTTACTGCAAGTGATTTACACAGTTGCATACAAAACTGGATGACCAAGCCATAAACAGAAGCTCAGATACTAGTAGGACTTACAAAAATATCACAAAATATTTATCATAAAAGCAACTATTCCAAGATGGTCCTAGTACCTGGACATTCACTAAAATAATCTGATGATGTAGTAAGTGTTCAGACAAATCTATACAATTACTTCCTCGGTCAAGCTTGAAGAGAGGCGGAATGCAAAATACATTCACATATAGCAGAGCCCTGTAAAAAACCTGGCTTTGTTTAAAAATAGAGTATTTCTTCCTTTAAACTGATAAATGAGAGCACTAGTTCTAGTGTAGTAGCTGTTTTACCAGTTACAGGATGACTAAATACCAAAATTCAGTCTCCCAGATTTATAACATGCTTATTTACGTTCACATTTTAGTTTTGTTCAGTAGCATCTCATAACCTTCGAATACAGTTCAATTTGGTGTCTATATAAAGAAAGTAATTGTAACATTCCTGTAAATGTGAAGGAGTAATTCAGTCCTGGTTCTTGCCACAGAGTACTGATTTTACGTGTATTTACATGAAAATCTGCATGTAAATTTTTCATGTAGCAGTGCTTTTTGTAGTAATATTACAAAAGGCTCTGTTTCTTTTGATACAACTTGAAAACAATATTGTAAATACTGGAGAAGCTAATGACTTAACATAATTTTCCCCCTTCTCTACATCAAGGTCAGTATTTCAGTGGTACACACCACAAAGTGCTTTTTCCCAATGTAACTTTCTGCTTGAAACACTTAAGATCAATTTTATATTGAGATAATTTCATTATCCGCTAATATTAGCTTCTTCATCTGATTTTCTCTGTCAATGAAAGCAACTATTAGTTTAGGACAAGCACGGCATTTTTTCACCTTTACTTAACACAATACAAATTTGAAAGCCCTAGCCTTCAAGAATTAGCTTTCACAGAACATGAGACTATCCCAAATACACATCAGGGTTAACTTAGACATAGCTTCCAAGATTGTCCTACCAAAAAACTCATGAGTATTTACCAGCCATACAGACATATTACTGATGAAATAGTCTTCCCTGAGATGGACCACATAGAACATACTAACCAATATGAAGCAGACAAAGCCCTCTCCTTACTAGAGGCGCCAGAGGACTTCTAACACTTCATCAGAAGAGAGGACTTTTTTAAAAGTTTGAAAGACTCAAATACCACATATTGCACACTACTCAATTTATTCAAGACAAAGGTAAGATATCAAGCAGGCCTTACTGGGACAAAGTCTGCAATTTCAAACACAAACCACCAACCCAATCTAGAACAAACTTGGTGAAGACTATATCCAGCTTTAATGCATATTTTTCCATGTCAACTAAAGTTGCAAGAGTAAAGGAAGGTATAGAAGGCCATTGCTCTCCAGTGATCATTACAGTGTTTGTCCATTTTCAGAAACAAAGCATCACACAGAGAAATGCTGAGTTTTAATTTCCAAGCTTACATAATTATATCCTCCTTATGAAAAAAGCAAAGAACTATACAATGGCCAGATATCTCAGCAGGGCACTACCACATATAATTGCCTGCTACAATTAACCTTTTCAACATAAAGTCCTGACTTCTTCATCCTATGTTCTAATTCAGTGGCTTCTACTTTTGCTACCCACCACCAATTTCTCCAAACCTATCAATGTCAAGAGGTCAACAATTACATCGTTCAGAATACACCATGAAAGTAAGAGTGACCCTGTATTATATCATAATTTTTCCCCTTTGATCATCCCTTTATTTGAATGTATTTCAGTAAATTATCCATGTAGTTTTTATTTTGACAGCTCTCTTTACAGCAGTAAAACAAAATGTGTGCATTGCAAATGGCAAAGATTCAAATTTCAGCTATGTTTATCCAAAATAGCACTGAACTGCTTCTGTACTTATGCTATACTGCCTACAGCCTTACGGAAGGGGAGACAGATGGGATGAATTTAGCAGGGAAACAGCTGTGTCTTGAAGAAGAGACAAGCAAAAGTTTTGCTATCAGGCTTCATTATGTATCAAGGTACCAGTAAAATGTGTATCCGTAAGGCAGCCAAAAAAGTGTTTTTCATCTGACTAGTGATAATTACCTTTTCTCAGCAGCTGACAATGTTCTAAACATCATTAAATAGGTATAATAATTAAGAAATAATATAAAGTAAGGCAGTGCCTTATTGGGGATTATTGCTTGCCTTAAGTGTGTTGTGAGGCATAAGGCTGAAGGGTGAGTGACTTCAGCCACACAAGAAATGTAGTAATTCTCCAGAAATACACTGCCTGGAGTGTCTTCTTGCTATTAAAAATGGAAATCTATGAAAGACAAAATGTTAGACACCTCTTGTGGATTTTACTGACATGGATTGATCTTACAGAAAGTCAGTGAAGAAATTCCACTCCTGCACAGCCTATGAAAGCCTTTTCCCAAGGATACACATGCCTCTGATCAGCTTGTTTGCGTATTTTATTCATAAAATTGACTTGAAAAGCATTGGTATTTGCATCATCTGAGGCATGTATGATAAGGCCCAGTAGATTACAACAGCTTCACCATGGTAAAAGTTAGAGCACTTTTAAGTCACAAGCTTCCAAATATTTATTTTGTACAATTGTTCATGCTTGGTGTAAATTCACAGACAAGCATTTTTTTGAGTTCTGAAATCTGTGTGTGTATATCTATGCATATATGCATACACAGAGGTGGGGTTTACATATATATATATAAAAAAGGTCAGCCACTCAAGTGATCCAAGCAAAGGGAGGAAAAAACCAAATCAAAAATCTAAAAGTTGTTTTTGACTACATGCAAGTAACGAAGCTAAAACTAAGGCTCAATCCCTGCTAGTGTGGGAAGTGCTAGTGTAGCACTCCAAAAAATTACAGTGCTTTATATAAGCCATACCACTGTGACAACCTTTTGAAACCAGAGACCTGGAAGCAATTAGGAACCTTGAGTTAAATCAAATGAGAGTTCTAAAGATCATTCAGGATCAAGTCCCAGGTAATGAGATACCACACCTGGGACAAGAATGTATTTCCACTACAGATGGAATCTCTCCCCGAGATTAAAAGAACTTTTGTAAAAATAAATAAATAAAATAATCTCATTTCCACATTCTTTTCCTCCATATATGAATTTACTGCTCACCAAAAAGTAGTTAAAAAACCCCAAAGAATAATCAATTACCCTTTTCCATTTCTTGCACATTTTCCACCTCCACTACTTTATTTCAGAATCAAGCCAAGAAGCCCTGAGCACAAATAACGTTGTCTTGAGTAGACTAGAAATGTAGATGCTGAATAGGTCTTATCACACTACCCTTCCTTATAGCCACTTCCATAATCTCTACTTCACTATCCATTCTATGATTTATACTTAGCAATAACAACTGTAAGATAGCATTTAAAAAAATAAGGACAATGTCTGTTACTATTAGACTGGTATCAATTAGCAGCACTGCAAGGCAAAATAAACACAACTATTTTTTAGTATTTAAGTTTTTAGGGTGGTCATTTTTTAAGAGTGCTCTCAAAATGGTAGTGAATTATGACTGGGGCTCCAGAAAAGAATGCTATTTTTGAGTTTGATAAGACATAGTCAAAAGACCAGTTTAACTGTGTTTCAGAGAAAAACAGTGGAAAAGGAAGCCTTCAGTCTCATAATGTATAAACAAAAGCACTTCCAGTTAGTTTAAAAGACAATAAATAAAAAGCATAAAGAAATAAAAATACCACCACCCCCATTTTAAGTGCAGCATTACTGATGGAACTAACTGGTGCAAGACACATCAAGCATAAACACTCAAAGATACGAAAGCAGGTTAGCTTTATACATGGAAATTGCAAGCATTCACAGTTACATTAACTTTGATAGGAGCTGCACTGGACCCCACAGAAGCAGTCTAAACACTGAAGTTATCAGGAAAAAGTGGCCTTCCAACAGCCCTGCAAAAATCTACTCACTTAATATATTAAAAACATAAATCGTCATTAGTTTTGAGTCGCCTTCTCTTACAACAACCACCTTGAAAGCAAGCAGTGGCATAGATTTTATTACAGATCTGGTAAATTTTCACGACACACTTGAAAAGCTATTTAAATGTTATCATCTATCCTCATTTTCAGTTCTCCCTATATGAGAACAGAGGGTTCTAAATAGCCTTAGTCTGAAAAATCTCAGAGTAATATACACAGAGATCTAAACTGGAAGGAACTCTGCTACTGCTTCAAGCGGTTTGCCAAATGAGTTAAGAGTCAGGTTTTACTATTATCATGAGTTCACTTCAGGCCCAATAGAAAGATTCCAGTTACTGTTATATATCCCAACTAGGTATTTACTGCTGAACTACTGCATAGTGTTAGTCTCACAGTGGCTATTTCAAAACTCTTTCTTATTTTAATGTTCTAACATATCACAGGGATATCACTGAAATACAGTACAGAAAAATGATACTTTAAAATGTAGATGCAATACAATATGAAAGAAAGAAAACAGGATGAGTCAGGCATTTCAACAATTCCTTTTTTCAATAGTCTAAACGATCAGGACTTGCTAAAGATTGTTGAATGGGGTATACTTCTACAAAGAACATGAGGAGGGTTGTCCTCCAGAATTTATACCACATTTGAAAGGCTATCCTAGGCAGAAGCCTTTATTCTGTAGCTCCAGATAGCTTTTAGCAGATAATTTAAATGAACTGTTACATGGTTTTGGTGCTATTTCATGCCGGAAAAGGAAAACTTTGATCTAGCCTGTTACTTTCTATTTCGCATCTCCAGGGAAAGCAGTAAGACTGGTCCGTGAGGTCCAGCAACTGAAGGCAGAAGTGTCTCAAAAAGCATATGGTGATGAGAGGTAATTGGTGGATTAACACAGGAAGGATCACATGTCACAACCAGAAGCAATGCCTAACCAAAATTAACACAGCTGCAGGTTTGTAGCAAATGGAGAATAAGGCAGATGTCACTATAAAACCACAGGTACAGTTCTGTCCAATGAAGCACATGTTTTTTCAGCATCGGTGTTATGATCTGCACAGGGCCAAGCTTTTCTAGATCTTGCATATCAAGGAGAGTCTGGGCTGAGCTGTCAAAGACATCACCTTTATCCACCTCCATTTTAAATCAAGAATTCTTCCATAATGCTAAATTAACATTTAAATTTCAAAACCAACAACTGTGCTGACAACAGAAAGTAACAAGAACAGCCAGGAACCTTATGCTGTGCTGTTTTATGTCACACTTATTTCAGGGCTTTTTACATTCCTGGTAGACAAGAACACAAACTTATTATTAGTGAGCTGAAGATTTTGACTCCAACAAATTGGGGCACAAACAAGAACCATTCTCATGTGTGTTTTGGAGAAGTCAGTGTACATCAAAGTAGTAGAGTAGAAGATATTCTCAGGTATGGACAATCACCAGACTCTTAGAAGAGGAGGTATTAGAGTGTTGATAGTTGTTCAGCACAGAAGACAGAAAATCTGGCTATTTTTCCACCTAGCTCTTCTTTGAGGCACTGACGACTGCCCAGTTTACAGTATCACCTTCCCAGATACTATTCTCCAGTTTTTAAAATAATAAATTGAGGTGATCAACTGTCTTGAAGTGCAAAACTAACATGGACACTTTCACTTTCCCCTCTACACCCTCACATTGACTATTGCTTGCACAATTAAAACTTGCAGCAGTAACTAATCCTTAAAGAAGGTAATTCAGCAATTATCAGTCCATGAATGTGATCTCAAATGCATACCACAAAATTTAAAAGAAAAACAATACAAGGCCATGAAAGTAAATGGTAAACATGAGAAACTGAAACAAGTTAAACAAAGCAGATTCTGCCACATCAATCCTAAATTCTTTGACAGCTGTTTTTTTTGATAAAGGAAATGCAATACATTGTACCTACATTAACTTCAGCAAAACATTAAATATCATGCCCCATCTGCAAGCTGTTGTTAAGCAACTGATTGAAAGAGCACAGTGAACAGTACCAACTGAAGGTGAGGAAGAATTACAAATGCATTTCTTCAAGTTTAAACAGATTTTTGAATATTTTGTATTATGACTCAGCACAAAAAGTGGGAGTGGGCTGATGAATTTAGGAGATGTCATCAGCCTGGAGAAGGTCTGAGATTCTGCACAGAAAGAAACAGATGACTCAGAAAACTGGAGCACACATGGGATGAAACTTTACAGCATCAAGTCTCAATCTAGGGACTTAACATATTCAGCAGAAGTTGAACAGAGAAGGATTATTAGCTGCTAATGTGATGAGGTTTAATAAGACCAAGTGCTAAGTCCTGCACTTTGGTCACAACAACCACAAGCAATACTAAAGGCTTGGGGAAGAGTGGCTGGAAAGCAGCCTGGTGGAAAAGGATCTGGGGGTGCTGGTGGGTGGCCGTCTGAAAATGATCCAGTAGTGTGCCAAGGTGGCCAAGAAGGCCAATGGCATCCTCGCCTGTATCAAGAACAGTCTGTTGAGCAGGAGTAGGGAAGTGATGGTACTCCTGTGCTTGGCCCTGGTGAGGCCACAGCTTGAGTATTGTGTTCAGTTCTGGGCACCACAGTACAGGAAAGACATCAAGGTCCTGGAGCACGTCAAGATAAGAGAAATCAAGCTGGTGAAGGATTTGAAGGGCCCGAGGTGGGGCAGAGGGACTAGTGGTTGCTTAGATGTGGAGAGGAGAAGGCTAAGTGGGGATCTTACTGCTCTCCACAACTACCTGAAAGGAGGTTGTAACAAGGTTGGTATTGGTCTCTTCTCTCAAGTAACTAGTGATAGAAGAAATGGGCCAGGGGAGGTACAAAGAGTGATCAGGCAGTGGAACAGGCTGCCCAGGGAGGTGGTGGAGTCGCCATCCCTAGAGGTGTTCAAAAAATGGGTAGATGTGACACTTCAAGATACAGCCTAGCAGGCATGGCAGTTGAGTTATTGTTGGACTCCATGACCTTAAAGGTCTTTTGCAACCTTAATAATTCTATGATCATGTAGCTGACAAGAAGGCAAATGTGACTGCAGCATCCATCAGCCAAGGAATTTTCAGTAAATACATTAATTTCATCACATGACGCATTCAAATGCCCTTATCCAAAACCCTGTAGACAGCTCTGATTCAAAAAAAAAAGACCAACAATCAGAAAGATGAGGGTGACAGAGCTTACTGAAAAAAACAGAGGAGAAAGGCTTTACTTAATCAGAAATAGGACTGAAGTGATACAATCATTTTCTATAATCATCTGCACTATCTGTGCAGATAAAATAAAAGCAGAACAAAAAGCACTTCTTACCTCAATTTTGGCTCAAAGAAAAGCTTAACAGAAATCAGATGAAAAATAAGAAGGATCCCAAATAGAAGATCAGCAGTGCTGGAAACAGTTGTCCAAATTGGAGCAACAAAGCCTAATGACTTTCACAAATCAGCTCAACACATTCTCAAAGGAATATATAGATAAATGTATGTATGTATTTTATATATACACACACACTTAGCTGCAGTAGAGAAACACGGTATTTGGTGACCCAGAATACATCTTACAGAATGTTATAAAAATTCCCGAACATCTACCTAAAAAAAAAAATCTGTTGTGATATTTCCCTCTGCTTGTCATTTGTCATACTATTTTGCAGTGTTTTCTGAAGACTGTATTCACTCCTCGTATACATTTTCAGGTTTTCTAACTATGGTAATTTTTGCTTTATGTGTCTACTATTCAGGTAGTGAGGGAATAAATCTTTAAAAACAGCATTTGGGGGGCCTATATAGCTTATTAACTATTTTGAATAGGAATATTTTCTATATAAAAGAGCAAATAATATACTTATTTATATAGACACTATATATATCTCTTCAAAATGAGGGGGGGAATAGACAGAACAGAAATAAGACAAATAGTGACCTGACAGGAAGAGGAAAGGAGAAATTATGAACATGCAGTTTCTACTCCAGAGCACATAAACCATGTGCAAACATCCAAACACTAAGTAAAAGCAAAATACACTTTCAGACTCTGACAGGATTTGCAACATTTATAGCCAAGAGAGCCAACGGCATACTGGCTTGGATCAGGAACAGTGTGGCAAATAGGATGAGGGAGGTTATTCTTCCCCTGTACTCAACACTGGTCAGGCCGAACCTTGAGTCCTGTGTCCAGTTCTGGGCTCCTCAATTCAAGAGAGATGTTGAGGTGCTGGAATATGTCCAGAGAAGGGCAACAAGGCTAGTGAAAGGCCTGGAACACAAACCCTATGAGGAGAGGCTGAGGGAGCTGGGGTTGTTCAGCCTGGAGAAGAGGAGGATCAGGGGGGGACCTCATTGCTGTCTACAACTACCTGAAGGGAGGTTATAGCCAGGTGGGGGTTGGTCTCTTCTGCCAGGCAAACAGCAATAGAACAAGGGGACACAGTCTCAAGTTGTGCTGGTGGAAGTATAGGCTGGATGTTAGGAGGAAGTTCTTACCAGAGAGTGATTTGCCATTGGAATGGGCTGCCCAGGGAGGTGGTGGAGTCACCGTCCCTCAATGTGTTCAAGAAAAGCCTGGATGAGGCATTTAGTGCCGTGGTCTAGTTGACTGGATAGGGCTGGGTGATAGGTTGGACTGGGCAATCTTGGAAGTCTCTTCCAACCTGGTTGATTCTATGATTCTTGTACGTATGTGTATACACATCATCTGCTGACTATTATCCAACAGTACTTTTCTGCAGTATACATTTCCTCAACATGAAGTGTGAGTCTATGAAATTGTAATTAAAAAAAAAATCAGTAAACATGATAAACCCAAATTCTAGACAGACTTGAGAGTTTTATCTGTCTGCACCGTAATGCTGGACACAGTGACCATAAAGCTTTTTGCCATAATATAGTACATTATTATTATTATATTTCAAGAGATATGATTGGTCTAGTAAAAAGATAGTAACAGTTGACTCACTGTTACTTAAAATAAACCCCCAACCTAACCTGTTAGTAAACCAAAAAATAAGGAAGACAAAAAATAAATTTAATGGTGGGAAAAACCTTAAAAATCATTATATTAAACTCAGTGTCACATTTCCTCTCAGCTCTTGGAGAGGTCCATTTAAGAATACATTTTAGCTATTCTTGCAGATATTCTTATCATACTTTTGCCTATAGGTAGAAAACATAATTTGTCACATGTTGTGCTATACACATATTTCTACACAGTTGCTGCACTACATTAGAATGTCTGAAGGGGAAGGCACCCCAGGTAGTTGGCTACAGACACATCTCAGCAACATGGCATGTAGTTACAATTTGACACATAGAGTCTTTATAAATCCAATGTCTATGAAGTCAAACAAATCTCCTTCTTATTTATAGTAACAGGCAAGAGCAGATCTCTGCCGTCTTGTTACACAGATGGCTGTAACATTTTTATAGTTAACTTACAACCACTGATGCCTGAGGAATAGACACACATCTGCCCCAAACTGCCAGTCCTGTAGGCTCTTCTTTTTAACTTTAGCTAGCAAAAATACAGTTGAAATACATACAACATTAGCGCCTCCAAAAAGCTACCACAAGAAGTCCCATGCACGTTTGCATAAAATGTATTGTTAATGCAACACAGACTGGACACTGATCACACACAGCAGAAATAACAGTAATACCAACTCCAATCACTCACAGAAAGGAATTAAAAAATCTGTGGCCCCACATACCATCTACTGAATTTAGTTTGAAAAAAATGTTTGGAAAAAATCATTAGAAGCTTTTAAATTGATATTTTAATAAAGGAGTTCAAAAGAGGCTCATACTTTAAACAAACTACTGTTGGTATCTTTTTTGGTTTGCTGCTTGATAAAAAGTAGAAGTATAGCTGGCTTATCTTGAAAAAAGATCATGAATTGCCTAGGATTTTCTCCTGCTTGAAGACGCTAGTCCACATTTTCTGTCTTTCCACACATCATCTGGGATTTTAGTGGAAAATGTACACAGAAAAGAGCTAGCTATGTTAAATTAAATGCTTCCTATTTTAGATGTTGCCCGTCCACAGGAGAAATTCCCTAATTTAGATGACTTGAAATCAAAATGCTTGCTCTGTAATAACATATACAGAAAAGCCAAGCCATAACTGAACCTTGTACCTACAAGAGTTTTCACAATCATAGAATCATAGAATCAACCAGGTTGGAAGAGACCTCCAAGATCATCCAGTCCAACCTAGCACCCAGCCCTATCCAGTCAACTAGACCATGGCACTAAGTTCAGTGAAAGCTCAAATGGCCTGATTAAATCCTGACCCATGGACAAATGTCACTCATTCAGAAACATGTTCCATCAACAGCAGATCTATGCAGATTCTTTCTTCTTCTTCTTCCTCAAATACAAGAAAATAGAGCCTGTGAGAAAGTGGGGCTGCATTTACAGAATTGGTCTAACTACAGTAAATTTAAATGCATGCCTTGGAATTAAGTTTGAAAACAGTTAAAGAAGAGAACAAACAAGCATAATGCCTCGAGTCACCCAATTAATTTGGGTTTGAATTTTCCTTTGTCTAGAATCTGGTTTTGATGGCTTTTTTGGGGAGGAAGGAGGGGTTGTTTTGTTGGGTTTTTTTTTGTTTGTTTTAGTTTACTGGTGTAGAGCAAAAAAGGAAAACAGAAAGTTTAACCTCTTATTTTTGATATGTTTTTTTTCTTGGTTAGTTTTCATTGCTGTAAGAAATTCTGTACTTTTCTACTATCTATCTGCTAATTCCTACTATGAACATACATCTCTGTAGATATAATAGGAATTTGAAAAAATTAATACTAAAATCTCCTTTGAGGTTGAAAATTTATACTAATGTGTTCTGTCTCCCATTAATTAATAATTTTGAGATAATCTACTTACTGAAACAAAGCACTGTCTAAAATTATAAATACACAGCTGCAAAAAATATCAAACCAGCAACGGACTAATATAAAAAAAAAAAAAGAGAGAAAGAAATACGTGTGTAAAGCTGAGATCCACAATGTTGCCAGTCTAATAATATTAACATCTCTTCACAAGCTTCACTGCAGTCTGAATGTGTCACCCTACAGCCTTCAAGTTTGTCCCAACATATGTAGCAACTGTATTATTTAAGATTAACGTCTACTTCTTTGTATTTCACTGAGCAAAAACATACTGAAAGAGATCGGTATTTTGTACTACATTGAAGATGCTGATTCAAAACCATCTTTAATATCTGCAATTTAGAGGTATTTCTTTAAAATCTGCTTTTATCACTTTGGACTATATTATATTAATTTGCAACACATTTAGAAAGGTAAGAATAGCACAAAAATATCATCTTGCTCACATTCAAGAATAAAACTATCACAGTTTGCCAAACATTGTTGCCCCAAAAGAAATTCCAACTGATCAGTCAGACCTTGGCTCTTTCACAGTATTGTTATCAGGCCCTGTCATATTATTCCAGGAGAATGCAAGTAGTGATAGATTTCTTCTTAGCCAAATATCACAATTCCTTGTTATTCACATGCATATGCTAAAGTCCCAAATTAAAGTGAAAATCATTTTGATACAAGGAACTTTCTAAAGAGAACCAGAATAACAATGGCTAGACAAGAAACTGGTAATCATCCTTAACATTATTTTGCTGTGATTATTAGTATCAGAGTGATGGATGAAAATCTGAGGCAAAACACATTATTTGTTCTTCTGTCTTTACTGAATAGCATGGTCAGACCTCTATTTTCAAACTCAGAAGAGAAAAATCACTGGTTTTATTTGGTGGAAGTCCCTCAGCATAAATATAAGGACCTGGGAGATTTACTTGTTATAGTAGCTACAGTATCTGCTTTTCTTCACCTGGATCTCAGTATTTCATAGCTAATTTACAGCATTTGGGAATCAATACTGAAAATTTAGAACAGTTTTCATATGGAGACTAAAAATCAGTTTATACTGATATTTTAAAAGCAGTTTATTATATCACCTTTGTCATTTATTACCTGGATTTAAAATGAGTATAGTGCAAGATCACCATTATAACATGTTGAGTTCCCTCTAAAAATGCTGTAAAGTATGATGTTCATAATTCAGATAGAATATATAAATATGGCAGGGGTTATCAGCTAAAATAATGAAAAAGACAAATGTTATCACTGGCCTGTGCTCTCTCCTTGTTGTCAGCAAAACAGTGGCAGAAGGTAAGGCACTGCCTGCAGCATGACCACTCCGCTTTCAAACCACTTTTCTTTTCTGGATTAATGCTTTCCATCTTATCTAGTGTAAGTCATTGCTGCTGCAACAGAAAACGAGTAACATTCTACAGTAGATTTGCTTTATTTGGTTCTTACAGAGGAAATGTTGTCCTAAAAACTTACAGAGCACTCTGAAATTCAACTAGATGTTAGTAGTTCTGCAGAACAACAGATAGAATGGAGGGAGAAAAAAATGTTTATTTCCCTAGAAAGCAATCCCCAGTCCTCAGTGCATGTCCCCCATATGCTAAGAGTCCACCACAAATGAAGAAGTCAAAAGGAAGGCAAGATAAATGGCAAGATTATGTGTACACACAGATTAGGAACACAGTTGTAGCATTTTGAATGTCTTTGCTCTCTAAGTTATATTATAGATGACAATTCCGGGTTACAAAAGAACAGGATGAATTACAGACAGAAATCTGAAAAGGAGGAGGAAAGAAGGGAGTCTGGAGGACTGAAAAGAATGCATGGAGAATTTGCAAGAAAGAAGCTGATATATGGACTGAGAACAAAGAAATGGCAGGAAAAACAAATAAACAAAATAAAAAAAATAAAAAAATTAATAATCAGTGATTGAAAAAAGAGCATACAAGACTGGCTGCTTCCATACCAGCAAGCTCTGTTCCTGTCAGGTGGCAGGTAGTTAGTGGTCAAAAAAAAGTAACCCAGAATTTTTCCCAGCCAGGACTATCTAGTCCAAATGAAGTTAAACTGTATTTTGCCTTTCACTACTGACAAGAGGTAGCCTGGCTGATTGAGTTTGCAGAGTTGTCTCTTTAGCTATCTCTCTATCTTTATTCTCAATCTTTCCAATCACGCTTAAGTTCTTTCCAGTGCCTGTTACACTGAATGTGGAGTAGAAAACAGAGCAAGAGTGCATAGACAAACTTTCTGGTACTGTAAAGAAAAGTCTCCACAGTGATCTAATGAAAACTGCTTCCTAAGGTGTTACCAGTCTGGATACTCTGGCCTGAACAGCTATGGTATTGGTAAAAATATTCCACAGTAGCTTTTATGTAGTTGCTCCCTGCATTCTCTGAGGAAGTCATTGCTGGATAGTCATGCCTGGAAGCAGTTAATAGCTCTCTAAGATCTGCAGTAAGATTTTCCTGTTTATACAAGCTGAATATTACTGGGAAAGGTAAGATAGTAAACTGCAAAAATACACCTATTACATGGGATCACAGAATTCACATCTGTACTCAACATTCTTAGTACTGAATAACCTCCTTCTTTCCCTCTCCCACCCTATTTTTTTTTTTTAATATGATAAGACAATCCATCCAAGTTAGAGCAGAGAACAGCCGAAGCAGCCCACACACATATGTACTAGGCTTGAATTCTTTGGAAGACTGTGTTGTTCAAGCTTTCCTTTTATTTATCCAAAATGGCACAAGCAAAAGATGTCACCAAAAACCGATGACAGAATGCCTGGGAGGGGAATAGGTGGTCATTTTCATAAGGAAAGAACGTTACTTTCAACAATGGAGTGCCATTTTAATGTTTACACAACACAACAGGTACAGTAGAGCATACCACATACTGACAGAGTAAAAGGACCTCCTACCTTGACTTCATCCTCTCATGCATTCTCCCATGCTGTACACATTGTTGGTCCAATTCATCATTCTGTTTCTGCATCTTCTCCAATCTGCCATGAAGATACTCTTTTTCCTGACTAAGCTGGTTGACTTCAGATCTATAGAAGTGAAACACAGTGATGATGGATGTTGTCAGATTTCATCCTGCAGCGTGCTATCAGTATGTGGCTTCAGCATTTATACAATTTTATACATGTATAAGTAATGCACAAACCAGGCTATTAGTAGAACTTACAGGAACAAAGCACTGTTTCAAATAATCTTAAAAGAACATGATGCTGAAGGGTATCTGGTAAATGTGC
This sequence comes from Tricholaema leucomelas, assembly GCA_013400475.1. Lineage (NCBI taxonomy): Eukaryota > Metazoa > Chordata > Aves > Piciformes > Lybiidae > Tricholaema lacrymosa > Tricholaema leucomelas. The sequence continues at coordinate 67,157 of WAAF01010129.1, read as the reverse complement.
CCCTAATAAATCACTCAGTCATAGGTTAGCTATGCTAATTTCAGCCTAATTGAAACACGTGTGCCATTCAGCATTACACACTGATGTTAAATGAGATCAATAAATGTAAATTCATATTTGTTAAGGATTTTGAAAACATATTTCCACAACTTTCTTTGTAAAAGCTACTATCTAGTTTTAAAAATGGCTACTCAAAACTTGTTGAACATTTACAGCACTGTACAAGGTGAAATCTCAATAGTGGTACTGTTTTAGAAACTTCATTAATCTAATGTGCCCAAAATACCTTTATATGGATTAAAAAAAAAAAAAGGCAACAAACAAGCCATTAAGAGGGGAAATTAATAAAAACCTTAAGAAACAAGGGACAAATCATACAGGCACACCCTAATCAACATAAAACTTGGCACAGCTTTTAAGAAAATTAGTCACTTCTAGTAATTCTGATTCTTCACGGGTGAGCAGATCCATGGATGACCTGGGACTGCTACTTGCTATATCTATAACCATCAGCCCATGGAGAAACAGGCATGAGCTGTTTCTTAATATCAGGAAAAGAACTTGGATTAAATTGTGATAAAATATACATTATGCACTTGTAGAGTTTAACTATTTGGAAAAGGTTAATGAGAACGTGTCAGAATCTGCTATACCAACAGAAAGCAAGAATCAAAAGGAAGGTTGGTTGTTTTTTTTTTTTATGGCATCTGCCACTCCAGATCTTGAGGTTAAAAAGCTTCAGATATATCTTTAAATCACAAACTTAAATACGCTGCAGTTATGGCAGAAAGATACTTTACCTTCCTGGCTGTTACAGAATGCAACAACAACTGACAATCTGAAAAATGCAACAAAGTGCAGGGGGGAAGGAATACTACTCCATCAAAAACATGGTGTTACACTGACAAGTCAAATCTGGAAACAACAACATACTCTTCTGTTTATTTTAAATAGAGAACAATACATGATATCATCTGTGAATCTAAATCTTAACAGGGGAAACTTTGGAAGAAGACTGTATGCAACTGAATTTAGATGAGGAGTTGCATCTTTATTAAGGAACATCACTGACAAATACATCATGATTGTGCTGATGTATTTGTACACCCAACTTAAAGCTGCAAGAGTTTCCTGGACAGGTACATAACAGCGGGCAGAATGCTATAGGAAGGTAACTGAAGTTGAATCTTTATACCTATCATTTAACAGGAACAGTAGTAACTTACATGCCAGCAATAAAAAAGTGTTACCAGTTGGATACATTTTTATCACACAGCATGAATGCAGTCTGTACTTGATACTGTGAGAAAGAATCAGTAGATAAAAGCAAAGCCTCACTGCAGAGCAGCTCAACAAACACCTGACATAACAAAGCCAAACCAAGTGGTAACAGGAACTAAATTCAAGGTTGTGTTCCCTTTATGTCAGCAAAATGCAACAAGGGCATTTGCCATGTGAAAATGCTGTAATTATCATGTTTGTAGGGTTTCCCAAATGGAGAATCCTGCTTGTTTTTCTGTATTTATATGTAGCTGTTGCGTTCAGAGAGACAATGGAAGCAACTTTTAAAGTGATAAAAATCTCAAAAGTATTAAAAGTACTTACTCATTTCCAGTACATTTGAAGGTACCCAAAAATCTTTCTGTAAAGATCGTGGGATCCAAAAAAACCAAAACACTACTCAAAATTCACCAAAAATGAGGGTAGCGTGATCCTTAATCGCTAAAACACAGTTCCAAATGCCTGACAATTTGCACCATGATACTGGTATTCACTTCTCCTAAACCACTTTTTGTAATCACAGTTGAACTCAGAAAAAAAAAAAAAAAAGGAAGAAAAAAAAAAAAGGAAAAAAGAAAGGATTCTTTCCAGTTAAAACTATCTACACAATGTCCCTTCCAAGTAAATATCCACACAGATTCAAGTATTTTTTTATGCTGAAATGCTAGAGGACAGTATATACAAAGCTGGGGTTGTTTAGCCTGGAGAAGAGGAGGCTCAGGGGTGACTTCATCGCTGTCTACAACTACCTGAAGGGAGGCTGCAGCCAGGTGGAGGTTGGTCTCTTCTCCTAGGCAACCAGCAATAGAACAAGGGGACACAGTCTCAAGTTGTGCTGGGCGAAGTATAGGCTGGATGTTAGGAGGAAGTTCTTACCAGAGAGAGTGATTTGCCATTGGAATGGGCTGCCCAGGGAGGTGGTGGAGTTGCCAACCTTGGAGGTATTCAAGACTGGATGAGGCACTTAGTGCCATGGTCTAGTTGACTGGCTAGGGCTGGATGCTAGGTTGGCCTGGATGTTCTTGGAGGTCTCTTCCAACCTAGCTGACTCTATGATTCTATGATTCTAAGTGTTGAATGCTTATTAAGGTCAGTGTTAAGAAGGTTCACATTTTGGCATTTAAGAGAGACCACTGGTCTCAGTACTAGACTGCATACCACACATCCACCTCAGTTTTCAAAGATTAAGATAGAAGTTAATTCTATGCACCATTTAAGTAACTTTAAAAATGTTGGGTTAAAAAACCTCTCATAAACCAATCATAAGTGTAATAAGCCTCAACAACTGTACTTAATACAATAGCACATTTACACTAAGAGCAGTGATTCCATCCAGCCAGAGGTAGGGCCACATCTTCATAAATGTTGCGAGTCACTGTGTTCTCAAGCTGTCAACAGCAGGAATGGTAGACAGTGGGACAGATATCCATGTATATCATCCTGAACTTCAGAGATAGCCCACACATAATGCCAGGAACAGAGGTAAATTGGAAGAATCTATGCATCAAACACCATCTGATGGATCCAGAACAACTAAAGGATACAGCATGAACATGCTGATTTTGTTCTACAAGACCTACGTGGGGTCCAACAGACTGAGTAGTAAGCCATGGTGGACTTAAAAGAAGCTGAAGCATGCAGACATTTGGGGTGCTGCCATCTGAGATGAATTCTGCACAGAGCTGCACTTCTCCAGGCTCAGCCTGGCCTCACCATACAGACAGTCATGCTCATGTGTCTGTGTAAGCTTCTGAGATTTAATAGACTAAAAAGACCTGTAAGAAATCTGTACTATTTCAAAAATGCACTGAGCAAAGCTGCATCACATGAAAATGAAAATTTAAAATGTATGCTTGTATGTAGATGGGCAATAGATTTTTTCCAAATCTCACTTACTTGTTAGCATATTAAAAATAACTGATAATGTCTGGAGGTAGAACAGGAACAACCATCAAAAAAATCCAAAAAACTCCACAACAACAACAAAAACCAACAAAAGCCCTCCATACTTCTGGATTAATTCAACCACCAAGAAAGCCTTAACTTCTATTTAAACACCATTAAATACAATTGCTAGAAGACTCCTGGGAAAAAAAACAGATTCCTCTAAAATATTCAAATAGTGGAGGCAAAGAACCAGCAAATGAAAAATCAGTCTTAGGCTATCTCTACAATGTGCTGATTTTTGCACACTAAGATAGCAATGCTGCCTTTACTCCTCTGAACTACCTTTTGCATTTCAGCGCTTTTTAAGCACTGCTTGTTCTTACTTTTAAAACCAATTGTTTACTTGTGCAGCAATTAAATACTTGCTCTAAAGTATTTCTGCTGACATGGTATCACTGCACATAATTTAAATGACTGATCCTTCAGACAGACTGTTTCACGTCTTTGTAAGGCTACCTCCAACAAACGTTTCACTTCTGGTATTGAGTGCAATGACTGCAGTCAACCAAACGTGCATAAAAATAGTTCAGCCGAGTGTGTGTTCTTTACTTCAATTAAACTCACACAGTTGGATGCCTACTGTTGCCAAACCAGTAATATAATTTATACATTATAGTCCAAAACAGTAAAACTACGCTAAAAGTCATTTAACAATATTTATAACACCATAAAATACAGTGTTAAAATATATGAACTGCAATATGTACCAAAATTATAAAATTTGTTTCTCATCATCAGTGATTAGAAGCAGGATCATTGCTCTAGCTTCAATACTCACAACCCTGGTGACAGATTAGAATTCAAATCTTAATGATCAATTTACAATTAACAAGATAGAAGCGAAACAAATTAAACCAACCATTATATATAACGAGACCCAATGGACTCCCATTGTTCCCCTTAATTACAAAACGCAAATCACAAATACACAGTGGGTAGTGCTAAGCATTAATCTACAACCTAGAAACTCAGTGACAACCAGAAAAAAACAAAACAACAAAACAAAACCCAAACCAAAAATCCAACAAAATAACTTAGAAGAAATAACAAAGGACTGTATTTTAAAACATGCCTATGCATACAAAACCCTTCACAGTCATACTGTCTTCTTCTGCACAGCTTGAGGAGGTTATCATTTGTTTGACATTGTCTTTATGAAGCTTTTCTAATCCTGGTTCCATCTTACATATGAACATGAAAACTTCAGTTTACATTTCTCAGAAAACCTGTATTAAATATAAAAGTCTAGGTGCATTTCAGAGGCATCACACTGAAACTGTGCAAATATGTAGTCTGAAATACCTCTTATTCCAAATGGGCCATTTGCTTTCTACCAAAGCCCAAAACTTGGTACTGATAGCATACAAGTTATTTCTTAACTCCATGGAAACTAGTGCACAAAGATTCTAAAACTATGAAAAGAAAACATACATCCAGCTCTGAAATTCAGTTTATAAGGTCAAAACCACAGAACCAAAATGAAAATCTTTTCTGGGCAAATAGGACATGCTGCTGCTTTATGATCTGCCTATTAATGCACATAAGAACTACGTTACAAAGCCTTCCTAAAATGATTACGCTTCAGAAGACATTCTCAGAAGTGTGGTTTTAGAGTATAATCAGTGACAACAAGCATGAAGATTGCCTTTCAGAGACATGCTGGTGAAAGATACATACTGCCCATGCATTTAACACTTTGAAGTAATTTTCTGCACCTAGTCTCTTCATTGCATCGCTTTCTGACCATCTAACCATCTATTAGTTTAAGATTTTCCACCCTCTCCTGTTCCACTCTTCTACAGTCATTTTTGCATGCTTTCTTTGTCCCTACTTATTTCTCCATTCTTGTTATTGATTGCAGCAGCTCCCACCCTAATGAAGGCAAGCTCAAGCTATTTTAGGGCTGCTTCTTGGAAATACTTTCATACATTCTTCCATACTGTTTCTTGTGCAAAACATACCACTTTCTGGAGAACCAAGAGGGCTCCTTTTCCTTTTTTTTCAGGTTCTTGACACAGTCAGCTAATGCTGCTAGGTGGAGAAACACTTGGCAATCTCTAGTATTTATTTTCAGAGAATAATGTGTTTTCACAGTGTGTTTTCTGTCTTTCCTTCATCCTTTTACAGTTACTACTCTGTGACTGTGAGCTCTAGCAACAAAGTCTGTGTGCATTTTTATTGCTGGAATAATAATACGATTTGAATCTCTTTAGATTTTGTTCTACTTTAGCTCTGCTTTTTCAGAAGAAAAATTCTGCATGCTCCTCTCCCAAGTATCCATTGCGACATTTGCAAGGGAAGATACAATTTCTTCTCGCTTCTTCCCCAGACACTCTGGATAGGATTCATCTTTCAACTTCAGCAACTTAACAATTAGTAACACTTTATATTTAGTAGAAAGTAGGATGGGCATTTGAGGCAGTACTCATGGGAAGCTTCATATATAGAGAGATACATGCCAGCTACCTACATCGTTGCCCTTTGACCATTTCTGGAAACAGGATACTGAGGTAAACAATTTCCCTCCCAAAGTGTTGCCCCTATAATATTACCTCAAAAGGATGATTGAATCTGCCCAGCAGAAGAAGAATGCCACCTCGAAAACTAATTTCATCTTTTATGGCCATTTTCCTTATTTCACGTAAGCTATCCTACCCTTAATTACCAAATTCAGTCTTTGTTAAATTTACACAAGTTGGAAAATGCCAACTTGATGCTTAAGCCCTGTTTAAAAGTCCAACTTCAACACAGTATATTTTCACAAGTAAAAATGTAAAAACCAAATTACTTACTGGTGTAGAACTACAAAACCCTTTTTTTTTAAAAGACATTTTTGTCCTGTAAATTTTTTTTAAAGATACTGTAACACCTCTGTATTTATTTAAACTAGTTACTGCATCAAGGTTTTCTTTTTTCCTGAATTGTAAATGGCTTTGTATTTAGACATGCTATTGAAAGCACCACATAACGAGCAGCAGCAGAATCAGAGTTCAATGACAGGTATTTTTGACAAAAATAATTTCAGAGTATGGTAATCATTCAGTGTACAGTACTGTGAATGAAGTTTAAAGTAAATAACGAGAAGAACAGACTACAGTTTTGAGAATTTAAAACATTTAGTTTTTCATCTAATTTCACATAAACTCAGTGGTAGCTCTGAAAATGCTTTTCCATGCTTCACGTTAAGAATATGAACATCAGGATGAAAATGGTTTGCAATTTTTAGACTGAAATTACCTAAGAAATTTGAAGGAATAACTGGAAACAATCTGAAATGTGCAATGTTTCCCTGTTTCTCAAGTAGCATATATTACATTGAGACGATGCACAACACTCAAGACAAGGTAAATAATAAATAGTAAAATACAAATAAAAGAAGAAGGAAGCCTGTCCTAATAATAAAAGGGACAGGATAAGAAAAAAAAGAATACACTAACCTGTATTTTTCCGATTTTTGTTCCAGCTTTCTTGCCAGCATACAATATTCTTCCTTTAATTTTGTTATGAATGTATTCTGGGATGTCAGCAACGAATCCAATTCATTTACTAGAAATAATAAAATTATAACACTAGAAATTTATTCTAGAATTATACAAATGTATAAGTAAATCAGAAACAATTTACATATTCTTAATTTCTTTCCTCTGGACCCTTCTGGTTTTGGTATTTTTTTTTTCAACTTCATCTACTTGGACGAGGAATTATAAGAGAGAATTATAACACCAAATAAAGGCTCTGTATCAGGGTAAGTAACCCAAAGACTTAGAGCAACGTTGCCACTGAATCAGATCTTGTATGAGAAGAATTATCATAAAGACTGCATGTCTACTATTTAAGTTCATTGATATTTCAGACAGGAATAAATTTGGCCATGCCTTAGCGGTGTTTTTCTTGTTTAACTGCTGCAGAGGATACACTGGCAACTCAAACACACTGCAGACTCATTTAATTCTCTCCTTGAAAAAACATCCTATGCTTACTATGATTAATGTAGGGATTTTTGTCTTTCATGATAAGGTATAGATTTACTGCCCAGTGGCAGTTGCAGTGAAACCATTTCATACATTATTTTTCAGTTATTTAGTTTGGTTGGTGTGAAGCAAAACTCATGACCTAAAAATTAAGCACTTTCCTTGTTTGTGTCTAGAGCCACATTATACAGTTTCCTCTACATACATAATAAATTACTACCCCTTTCAACTCCTCCTAATCCTACTAGAGATATATAAACTCAGTCATAATGCTGTTTAATTTTTGCATACTGGGACAATTTAGGCACCAGAACGGTAAATTACACATCTTTTGCACAAAATTCTATGTGGTCATACACATGTGTGCTGGCTAGAGCAGGGCAACAGATTCTGAGAGCTTCTATTCTTTTCCTACAGTGTAGGCAGCAGCCATAATGTACCTGTTTACATTCCCTGAACACACAGAAAGGTCCTCTAGTACTGTGATATTGCTGCAAAAAGGCAGAAAATAAGATGGCAGATAGAAATGTGCCTGTTAACCTCAGGTATCCTTTTAGGATAAATACATGCTACATAATTTTTCTAAAGGTACTGCAGTACTCATGGTTAAAAATGGTATTTTATTAAGAACATGAATACACAGTGTCCCTCAAGAGAGTAAGCCCCTCCTCTTTTCCATGTTCAGGGTTTAGAGATTTCCTCTCTATAGAATGTACTTTTTGTTTCTAGTCTGCACTTTTATTAATGTTGTTGGCATAGCACTTCAGAATAACAAAAGCCTTTTTTAATTTGTTTGGAAACCCCATTTTACTTCCAGATTAAAGGTTAGAAGTTATTGATTAACTAAGTCAGTGCAATGAAGTCTCCTATTTTAACAACCTGAGGTAGGCAAGGGATTAAATATCTTTCTTCTAGATTGGAGGTGGTGAGGGGGTGGGGGGAGAGAAGAGAGGGGCACATGGTAGTGCTAAAAATGTTTGAGGCTGCAAAGATTAAATAAAGGAACATATCAATTTGGAGCCAGTGAATTACATCCAGCTGTGACACTGAATTAAGAACCGATTAATGGCTAAAGCTTTTCTCCAGTTTGGATGCCGAAGCAAACTCATTAAGCTTTTAGAGTAGCTATAATGTGTGTACTGTGGGAACTGTTCAATGCTATTCAGGAGACTTTAACTGTAAGCTCAGAGCATTTCCCGCAGAGCTTCTGATGCTATTTTCTTTATATAACATGTGTGCCTGAAAATCCAGCCAAAAACAAGCCCTTTGTTTTTCTACTTTGTTGTGGTCTCTCTCAGCTTTACGTTTCTTGAACACAGGTAAATAAACTCATAATCCAGATGGTGCAACAGATGTGAGAGCAGCACTCTGAAATCAACAGACAGTGGGCAATACTTTCCATTTTCTCTTTTAAACGCTAACTAATATGTAATTCGGAATCTCCGGTGTAGTTAGCATCTGCTCCCTTCGGCCAGCCAAAGGTTACAGGTGTTCCTGATGTCATTTCACAGTAAGGCGTGGGCCTGGCTTGTGAGTGAGTGCCCAGGCTCTAATCTTTCCCTACCACCTACCAGTTTTCTCATGCTGGGCCTCCATTTGCTGCATCTTCTGTGTCAGCTCCTGCTCTCTTTGCTGGGCCTGAAGGGCTCGGGCCTTTGCTTCATTGCTAATGCTGTGCTGAATGCTTTCTTTCTGCAATCTATAACAAACCCAAACACAAAGGAAATAAAGATAAATAAAAATCATACATTGAAGACAATAATTTAAAAAGGCAAAGCAGAGCTTTCAATTAATAATAATAAAAAAAGAACCTTTTCACATTAAGCACTCCCCTCCCATTTCAGGTTATAGAAACTGACCTTTTTCTTACAACATCAAACGTGACTAGGAGAAAATGGATAAAAAAGAACACTTATCTCTTGAGCAAAAATTACCCTTTCAGACAGAAATAGGATTTTATTTTTTTAATTTCTAAATATTTTTTTTTTCATAAGGAAGTTTCCCAGCATCCACTTCGTACTGAAAAGATTATCTGCATTTGCTTCTAAATGCTATTTAATTCTGCAATGAAGCTTAGGGACCTGACCCCAAGATGGACTAGTTCCCAGTGAACCAGCAAGAGGTATGTCAATGGAAGTGACTGCAACAGTATTCATAACACAGCTATTTAATGAGTTTTCTTAAACAACCAAAGAAGTTTTAACTATTAATTTATGTAAATAGGAAATTAATGAATCCATTACAATAGTGAAGACTGTTAGCATCACATAGGCCCAGCCCCTCGTTTTTCTGCTCACTAGGGGTTTGTACAAAGAAGTCTAAAGCCTAGTACTATTATCAAAGTACACAGGGAAGAGAGCAATTTACTTGACCAGATATGCAAGATGGGGCAATCTACTCCTGAGGCAAAACAAATGCTAGACTACCACACTCCATTGAAGCATTTTATTTAAAGCAAGCCAAGCAAAAACAGCATGGAAAATAAACTGCTAAAAAGATATATGAATATAAATTAGAAAAAATCCTTAACTAAAAATTCCTATCTAGACTTCCCCAAAGGTCGTATCTGTCTGATGCACACTAAGATGGAGATTCAAAATTTCAGTGAGGTCAAAACACATAAGAATTATTTCTAGATTTTGGATAGCACATATGTACACACTTTTCTACTGAAATTAGATTTAATAGCTTGGGATATGTTTCAATAAAGTCTTGTAAATACTGTGGTTTGTTCTAGGAATAACACCTATTTCCAAGGGTCTACAAAACAGAACACAGACATAGATCATGTAAGGATAAAGCCACATCTCATGTTGTTGCTGCACTTAACCTTTGGATTGGTGCCTAATAACCCATCCGAGATATTGCAATATCTCAGCATGACACACAAAATGTTAAATCTTCTCTCTTAAAATTTACCCCAAAGCAATACAAATGGTGGGTCACATTACACTAATTCCTGGTCCTGATGTTGCAAGCCCTACCTTAGGCAAAACTCCCTTTGAAATCAGAGGCAGTTTTTTTCCTGAGGTAAGGCTGAAAATTATTTGACACGAAGAATATGTTTAGATAGCAAGAATATTAGAGCATTAAGGAAACAAAGCACATTTTCCAAGGAAATTTCACATACTGAACTGCACTTTATCACATCATTCTCAAAATTACTTCTTAACCACATTGGGGCTACCCTAAGGAGTGATGCTTGCATTATTTCATAAACATAAGCTCCAAATATGGAAAGGATTGCTATGAAAAATCTTTCCATATTTGCTGGGAACCAGTCTATTTAAACCCCTCCCCCCTTTCCAAATGTCTTTTCACCTTCAGACTGTTGTAGTAAGCACTGGATTGGTCAAAAAAAACCCCAAAACACTATCAGCTAACACATTCCCCCAGACACTTTCAGCTAAAGAAGGTGGCACTAACACATTATTTAATAGTTTCTCTTATGAAATGACAGTGTGCATTTGGGTGCTCTGCTGGCTTACACCTGGCTGGCTAGCATTCTAATGGAGGTAGCCTTCAGTAGGTATCATGTTGCACAGCTCTAGCTACCAGAGAAAGTCTGTAAAAGTCCATTCCTCCTGTCAAACACATACTAAAGGACAAGTTCAAAATAAATGGACAATCTACTGCCACCCAGAAAATTTCTCGTGTTAAGGGGCTGCACCCATAAAAGCCATGCACTAACTGTATAGGGCAAACCATCAGGAGCTCAGAAACCATGGATACATAGTGAGTTCCCTATGGTTGAATTGTTTATAAGGTATGTCAAAACAGGTGTTCATATAGTAGATGAAAGTTCAATTCTAAGACTAGGAAGATACAGGTTACGTCTTATGCAGTAGGGTAGCTGACCAGTCTCAGTCCTAGGATCTAGAATACTTGGGACTAAGGCACATCCAGTGCCACATAAACAACACTATCTGAGGTGCCTAGAGCTGCTGATGAATGAAAAAATTCCTGAGGCCAAAGATGACTAAACTAAATGGCAAGCCTTGCACTGACACTTTGAGTTGACAGGGTCCTTGCTCTCTAAGATTCTCTACGAATCTCTCTGCCCTCCTACAGAAAATTTCCAGAACACATTTTACACATACAGAAGAAAAAAAACAAACAAACAAACACAAACCTCTATCCCCTACTTTCCCTGAAAAAAAACAAACAACAAACAATCCAAAACCTAAAACATCAAAACATTGATAAAACATGCAGAAATTAGCTCAAGAGATTTCAGGTACTATCAGTAACATTCTTTGTTACAGCAGTAAATACTGCAGAAGTTTTAGAAGGCTTGACTGTGCCTGCTTATTTGCAATTACTCTGAATTGTGAAAGAAAGGAAACAGGATCTAAGGCAACAGAAAAGCTATGGACCGTAGGCAGAAGGAAATAGTTATACCCTTCCCAGCACTAGTGTTTGCTCCAACAGAAAGTTCAGAACTTCTCTTACAGAGTAATAGAAAACACAGATGATGTAAAGCAAAGCAACAACAGCCTAATTTTGATGACACAGGTAAGACCTGAATCAGAAGTGACAGCTAAAAAATTCATTGCAATCTGTAAGCATCAAAAAAAGATAGGGCGGTTAAACTGCAGAACTCCATTATCTATAAGAATGCAAATACTGATTTAAAATTGAAGACAGCAACAAAACCCAGAGGTCTTTCAAATGGTACCTACTATGTAACACCAAATAAATAACTATCTGATAATAGATGCTGCTGCTTACTGCGAGGGGATCGGACTATCACAGTATCACAGTATCACCAAGGTTGGAAGAGACCTCACAGATCATCAAGTCCAACCCTTTACCACAGAGCTCAAGGCTAGACCATGGCACCAAGTGCCACGTCCAACCTTGCCTTGAACAGCTCCAGGGACGGCGACTCCACCACCTCCCCGGGCAGCCCATTCCAGTGGCCAATGACTCTCTCAGTGAAGAACTTTCTCCTCACCTCGAGCCTAAACTTCCCCCGGCGCAGCCTGAGGCTGTGTCCTCTCGTTCTGGCGCTGGTCACCTGAGAGAAGAGAGCAACCTCCTCCTGGCGACAACCACCCCTCAGGTAGATGACATTTAAAGGTCCCTTCCAACACTCAATGCATTTTATGATTGTATAACTCTGGATTTGGGTATTACATTGACCAGTTTTACTAAAGCAGAAGCACTGAACAAATAATGATTTTCATTTTTGTCAGAAGTGACTAAATACTCATTCACACTGAGGCCAGCTCACTTAGACTTCTTCTGAAGTGCAAGTTTTCCACAGTGACTTCGGTTCTAAACGCTGATTAAGTCTGAGTTATGGCTGCCAAGAGCAGCCTATTTAGTTAGCTCATTCAGCTATTTCAATGAACTGGATACTGTGACTGAAAGATATAAGATATACTTACTAAATATTCTCGACTGAAAGAAAAAGATACGGTAAACCAACTTATAGTTCATGAAGAGCAAAACTGCCACCATCTGCAAATTTTCATCAAGAATTTTAAAGATTAAGTGAAAATGCACTTTGACCTCACAGCTAACATAAAAGTCTGCTGTCTGAATTTGATCCATCAAATTCAACAACAACAACAACAAACTATCTTTCCCATCTCTAACAAACAAAAGCTGGATTGCAGATCGATTTTCAACAGAAGACTGCTCTCAGCTACATGGCTTTGCAGCAATTAAAAATTACGTGGATTGTAGTGATTTGATAGTCATGTTTGACATAAATAAGAGATAAGTGATTTTTGACTGTAGAAGAACACAACTTCAATCGATGTAACTTTGAATTTCACAATGCAGTTCCAAGTAGGTGTTTCTGCAATAGGGCTTTTGTTTTTTTGCAACAGTAAAAATACAAAATCAAAAAATAACAGGACGAATTTCAACAAAGAATTAGGCCTCTGACTGGAATTTGCCACTAAGTCTTCTGACAAAGCAACTATCACATGAAACAACCATTCTTCCTATATTGACTATTTGATTTTCTCAGGACATCAAACATGTGGCATTTTGTTAACAGGTAATGGATACATTAGTAAAAGACTATGAACTTAATTGGAGAAATAAAAATATTCAGGTAATTATCTCAGTTCAGCTGCATACAAGAGGTTATCCCAATCTCACTTCAGAATTTTTTCATTAATTATAGTGAGAAATGTCATTATAAAATATTTTAAGGTGTTATATATACTCATTTTAATCTGGACTTCAGAAATTATGATAGAGTACCTGGCATTTAGTGTTCCAAACATTTGGGGTAACTGAACTTGTTAACAAGACTGTTGGTCCAATAATGACCAGTCCTGGAACTCACCACCAATGCTCATACTCGGGCAGCATGAGAGTAAGTCAAGCCTAGCCCTGATACTTTTACTGCATGCCTCAGTGATTGAGCACAGACCTCCTTCCTAGGTAACAGGTAGCTAAGTGCACCAGCACTGTGAAGTACTACAGAACAAATCACCTTAGCAGAGGGAAGGCACTCAGCTGAGGACTGCTCCATCTCTTTCAGAGGAAAATGGGCTTTTTCTCCCAGTATTTCTGAAAATACATGAGTAGCACAAGCTTCTCTATACCAAATTGAAAATAGTTTTGAGATGGTACCTAAATACTTAATTCCTAGTATCTTTAACAAAATCCAGCCTGAGGGCACTCACATAAATTAGAACACTTTCAAAACTAGGACTTGAAAGTCTTCATGTACTAGAAATGCTAAAGATTTCAGCCAATAGCTCTGGGTACAATGGCTCAGCAACATTTTACACAGTCTATTCTGCAAGCTTTTCATGATAGAGACCTAGTGTATTGTCCATTACAAGCAGCCTTCTGAACCACCTTCCCATAGGTTATTTCATAGTACCATTTCAATTACAAGTGCCAAGGGAAGAATGGAAAATCTGAGTATATCTTTGCTGTTCTTTCAGGCTACAGAAAAAAACACAATGAACAAACTACACAGCAACATTCACAGTAGAAAAAAACAAAGCCAAAAATCTGAATGAAGAGGTCAGAATAGCTACTGTATTCTGTGAGGGGAAACATGAAATAAATGTTTGCAGTCTCCTGTTTTACTATCAAAAAAGTACTCAAACACTGCAATGGCAAGGATATTAATATATATATATATATATATATATACACACACAATAAGACTGTATGTTGGGCTAGAATACATCACAGATTCCTTCCTTCTACTCTCCATATCTATCTACATAACTAAGTCATACACAGGAGGGCAAGGGCTTGTTTTTTGTGTAAAGTCAGCAGACAAGCACAAAGGTTCATCTGCAAATACGAAATAAAACTACAATTTACCAAGAAGTCATTCTCCTCAGAAATGGCCTGAAATAATTTTCTGTGCTGGAGCGTGTCCAGAGAAGGGCCACGAGGATGAACAGAGGGCTGGAGAACCTCTCCTGTGAGGACAGACTGAAAGAGTTGGGCCTGTTCAGTCTGGAAAAGAGGAAGGTCTGAGGTGACCTTCTGGTGGCCTTCCAGGATCTGAAGGGGGCCTACAAAAAAGCTGGGGAGGGACTTTTTATGCTATCAGGTAGTGACAGGACTAGGGGGAATGGAGCAAAGCCGGAGGTGGGGAGATTCTGGCTGGACATGAGGAGGAAGTTGTTCAGCATGAAAGTGGTGAGAGCCTGGAATGCGTTGCCCAAGGAGGTGGTTGAGGCCCCACGCCCTGGAGGTGTTTAAAGCCAGGCCGGATGAGGCTGTGGGCAGCCTGCTCTAGGGTAGGGTGTCCCTGGGCATGGCAGAGGGGTTGGAACTGGATGATCCTTGTAGTCCCTTCCAACCCTAACTGATTCCATGAAAACTGCTCTCAGGCCTTTCAATAAAACAGCCACTGTAGGTATTTATAACAGAGAACCTAGAGTTTTATCTTGTGTTATCCAAAGTCTTAGTACTTTGAAACATTAAGGTATGGAAATACAACACAGTGAGAACCTGAGTTCTGCAGGTTTCAAGTGTAGCTACAACTCAAAATTATCAATTTCCACACCTTCTAAATTCATAGAATCATAGAATGGCTTAGGTTGGAAGGGACCTCAAGGATCATCCAGCTCCAACCCCCTGCCATAGGCAGGGACACCTCCCACTAGAACAGGGAGGTGTAAATTAACAGAGCTCTAGAAAACACACCTTACTCCTATGTTGGAATCAACTCAATAATGAAAGTTTCAGGGCCACAAGATTTCTCCCTTTCTCTTGAGTCAGGCTTCTAGGAATGTTTTGTTTAAGCACTGTAAGGCCTCCTGTGTATTTTCATCTAATAGGCCCTTGTTATTACTTAGGGTTGCTATGACTGAGGACATAGCTTGACAGTGTTTTCCAGTTTCCTCTTACAAAACACTGCAGATTTTTTGCCATTCAATTTTCTGTCCTTCAATTCTTTGTAAAAGGTTTTGATTTTTCCAGTGCATGTGTAAATCCCCCCCCGCATGTTTGGACTGGCTGGATTTTATGGTTCTTAGTGCTTTTTACAGTGCAGAAGGAAAGGCATGAAATGAACGCTCAACAAAAATAAACGAAGATGCACCACGTGCATGCTTGTGCAAGAATTCAGAAGTATCATGATATGGTCATTTTAAACAATCTCTCCAAGGAGCTGAAATATTGCCCTTCCTGCATCCTATTGTGGGGAATTACCTACTGAGTTGCACTTTATGTCTGGTTTTGGGAGCTGACTGGATGCTGATTCTAGAGCTGGCTGCCAGGTCTTCTCAGCAGAAAGCTCAATTTTCTGGAAACTGCCCCAGCCAGCACACTGTGTTTGGTGAGCTTCAGTACAATCTGCATTTGCATGGTTAGATTTTGCAGAGACCTAACATAATTTAATTGGTAGAACTGGAGGACTGTGCTGTTGTTAAGGATGCAAGTAATTTCATTCATGAGAACTGTGGATTTAAAAAAGTTAAGAAAACTCTTTAAGGATTTTTTTTTTTCTTTACAGTGCAAGGTGCATAATGACAGTAGCTGAGTGACACAGAGTTTCCTAAAATATTGAAATGTCAGAGTTTTCTTCTCAGAACCATGTGAAGCGGCAGCTACTACAAGCAATTAGAAAAGTTATGTAAAGGTCAAGGGTTTAAAAGTGTTACAAAATTAAGCATTTAGCTCTTTAAATATAGACCTGGAAAGTTGAAGATGTTACAGAAATAACTTTATAGAGGAAATATCTTTAAAGAATGTTAATGAATCAATCAACCAACCAAACCCTTTTGTATTCTACCTGAGACAAAAGACTGGAAAAGAGCCCTGCCAGGCTAATACTATTTCATAAAAACACCTCAAAACCCAAGAAACATTTTTGGGGGAGAAAACAAAGAGAAGACTAAGTTAATAATTCTCCCACCATCTTTCTCTGTTTAGACTGTAGCCACACCACTGGAAACACATCAGAACTTTCATATATATGTTTGCATCTTATACAGTATTAAGTCTACAGAAACAATAAAACAGTAAAACTTTCGTGTTTCCCATTACACTGTATCTGACACATCAAGAGATATTATACATTAATAGCTAAACATGAAAAAGATTCCTGTGCTGAGAACCCGAGTATATACACAACTTGTGGTATATTCCATCTCTATCTACTAGGGTCTATTAATGATTGGATTTTTTACTTCAAATTCATCATAAAAGAATTTGCAAACATCTGGCCTATAACCTGGTTTTATTCTTTCAGTTACACCTTCAAGATACATACAGAAAACTAATAGTTCCTCAGTGTAGACTACTGAGTATACCAAGTCTCAGCTAAGAGTGATGATTAACTGTCCACTATTTCATTGTTGGAGAAGAAAAAGAAATGTCTCTAGCAGCAATTAACATCTCATATTAGGTCAAACATAATGGCTTAGAACCAAAATCTGATTTTTCTGTCACACATAAGCCTTGCCAAGAAGCTATGCGTCATGTAAGTAAACATCCATCCTGCAGTGGTTATTGCCACATCAGATTGTGAACCATTTGGCTGATAAATCCTTGCAGTAACATGCAATTTAGTAGAGAAGAGAACCTACAAAGGATGACACAACAAGAAAAGTGGTTTTTTTTGTGAAATCTTTCTACGTAGCCCTAATCAATTCATAGTACTGTGGCCCTTTCTTTGGTATATCCTATCATTGCCACAGGAGCCACTTGAACAAGTAGCTGAATGTTGAAATGAATGCTTTCCACAGGAGACTTTTACAGATATTTTATACACAAAGTTATTAATCTGCTTGACTTAGGGCAATTCCTGGATGTAGCTTCAGGAGCCAGTTTAAGGTGACAGAGTCAGTACAAGGTGTGGTTCTTCTTTTCATCCTCTTATAATTAGCACCCATGCAACTACTTCTGCAAGAACAAATGATTCCTTTTCTATCTGATTAACTCCCTGAAACACCTGATCACACAGATGCCTGTCTTCCAGTGTCAGCAAGGGCCTGGCAATATGTGGCCAGATACAGCCACATATTACCACACTGGGGATTTGTCTTTTCAGCAGCAGAATAGATCTAGACCAGCTTAAAACAATTATGATTGTGTATGCCAAAGCTCAGCTTGTTAATACAGTAAATCCAACCACCAGGCTCCTACCACTGAATCAAAAAAATGATGCAGCTAAACGATACAGAGATCTGATCTGCTAAGAACTCACTCTGCCAATCTAAATTTGTTCAAAAACCCAATGTTTTTGGTACGTTAATTTTGTACCAGCAAACTTTATGCAGAATCAGGTATCATCTGTCCTACTGCAGCTCGCATGAAGTCAGTATAAACACTGCACTGCATGCCCTAATTCAAAAGGAAAGGACTGTGTGCACACACCTGATCTGGATCAGATCATCACAAGTGAATGAGCCAGTCAGTTGCACTATGAATGACTGTGAACAGTCACCTCTATTTTTCACAGGCACGAGGTTTGGACACACAATCTGCTGCTAAGCTACCACAGGCCTGATACTCTGAAGTAGTTTAACTCTCATCAACTAATGCTGAAGTTGAGGAGAAGTGAGGAATAGTTCTCAATACCTCTAAAGGACCAAGCCTCACATGCATAGCTTAGGAAGAAACAGAATAGTTTGACAGAACACTTGGACAAGACAAAGCATTCTTCTGGATGACAGTTTGAAAGATAGTACTTGATTCTGAAATAATTTCATCCAGGACAAGCTATTCTTCTTCCCTATCCTTCAACAAGATACAACATACTTCAGCAAAACTATAAACTTCTGACCAAAAGCGAGAAAGATGAAAAATACTGGGTTAACATTACACTGTATCTGACTCTGGTTGATTGGCTTGATATCTTGATATTACAGACACATCTGAATGAAAGACATATTTATCTAATCACATATCACAGGAACTAGACATGAACACAAGTTAAAAAATTTAAATGCAGCATTACAGGCTTTTCATTGTTTTGGTCAACTGTGGCACCACCTTTTGTATTATCCTGACTGAAACTGTCTGCACATTAGTATTAGAAATAATGGACAGAGAGTTTAGCAGTTGATGTTTTTAGTGGTTTTGGAAGATTTTTTTTTTGGTCAGGTTATAAACCTCTCTTCTTTATGCTGTCAAGAGTAAGGGAGAAGCATATTTCAATAGCAACTTTAAAACGAAACTGGCAAATTACTACCATTATGTTAAGTGTTAGATATCCCACTGTGCAGTTTTGCTTTGTGAATTTTTACCTTCTTCCATGCACACTTTTAGCCACTGATCGCACAGCCTTTCAGTGTTTTCTGCCTTTTCCTTTAAATAAACTGGCTCTGGCTCCTTCCATCTGGTTCCCCTTCCGTCAGCAACCCTGCACCTGTTCACACCTCCTCTCCTGTTGGATTCCACTGAACATTTCCTCCTCTGCCAGGGCTATTCTGGCACTCGCAACCTTTCTGTCATTCAATCCATCTGTCAGAAGTGAACTTTGTTTACCGCAAGCTTCTGCTTTCTTCTTCAAGAAGCAAAGCCCCTCAAGGTCATTGTCAAATGAACTGTCGGTGTGGATTTAAATCCACTTCTGCTAACCAGCAGAAGATGAAGTTCTTTACAGTCCTCAGTTTGTGAATATCAGTTTGGGGTATAAGAGAAATAATACAGAAGAAAAAAAGATAGATTTTAATCATCATTCATCAACTCTAACAGCTGACGTATTTTTCTTCTTGTGCATATATCTGTAACCTAAGAAAGACTTGCAGAGCTATGTAAAGAGGTGGAAAAGGCTAATAAAAACATTACAAATAAAATAACAAATGACAGCTTTTGACTTTCATTTTAACAGCACTAAAAATACAAAGAGAAAATGAGAACAGCTGAATAAATAAGTTTACAGTAAAACCTTAAATCGATCAGCAGCATTATTCACTGTCAATTATTTCATCTGTAGCATTTTTTTTTCGCTTACCTACTGATGTTTCATATGCAACACTAAGGAAAAAAAATGCTGTGGGTTTTTTTTTTTCTCTGTTTGTAAGCCTTGCAAAACACATATGCAACTCTTTGTTAAAATAATGCCTTCCATGTTGAGATAAATTGTAAAGATTGTTAGTCAGGGCTGAGTCTAAACTCATATTGTCAACAGGATACATTATTTTTAGCAATTCCTGTGCTCACATTTCGTTTCAAGAATTCATTCTGATAACCACAAGCTCCTAAATTATTAAGTAACCTCCTCAACAGTCTCATTCATCTAAAATAAGGAATAACTTTCAGTTTCACTACAAACCTTCAATATCCTTTAAAAAAATCAGACATTTTACCGAGATTAAATACAGTACAAAAATTAAAACACATATTTAAAGTTTTGTAAGCAATTATAAAGAATCACCCATTTTATTATCCTTTTACCAAAAAGGAATTTAAAGTAAAGCATTCTGGAAGCAAGTTCAGGAGGCAATCCAATCTCATTAGCAGAAATGCAGTTATACTTATGTCATGTCTGAATCTGACTCTAATAAAAATTGCATCGACAAACACTGCACGAGTTTAACTGAATAACAACTTCAATACTGGTATATCCTTTATCTAGGGATTAGTCCCTGAATATGCAATGGAATGTCTTCTGATGCTATGATATTATTCCATAAGTAACTACATGCAGGTAGTAGGCACTGGCAGCTGTGTCCCACCTAACTACAGAGAAACTTTAATCCCTCAGTTTGATTTAAGCCTCGTAAAAGCAACTGAACGAGGTAAAGGTAATCAAGAAGAGTTGCTCCTATTTCTACAAAAATGTAGTTTGGTACTCAAACCACCTAGAACACGGGGTAACCAACAGTGGCATGTATTAAGTTTGCCACACTGCCAGCACAGCCAGGGGAAGGAGGTCAGCCCTGTCAAGCAGACAATAGCAGAGGCTGTGCTCATCTGCTCTTTCAGGACAGGCATCTCCCAGAACGCACTCTCCCCTTCTGACCACAAGGGCACTGAGCAACAGGGTGAGGAGAGTCTGCCAGGCAGCCAGAGCTGGCATGCTCAGGTGATTTTTTTTTCTTCCTCCTTCCATCCACCAGCTACCTGCTCCAGAAATGACAACCTGTAGTTTGCTGCTCTTCAATGTCAAGCCTGATAAAATCCCCAGTTGAGGATCCTTTGGTTTCTCTGTTGATTTTCTTTTTCCCCCTAGGCAAGAATTTCAGGAGAAATTTTGTGCACTGTGACTGGACAAGAGAAACAATTTTGAATACACTTTTAAAAGCAAAAGGCAGTTTTAAAAATTAAGATCACAATACAAAGTGCTGATAGAAATAGTACATTTCATCTTGTCATGTAAACAAGCTTTCAGATGTACTTGTGAGAAAGTCTCTGGAACCAGTCAAAAATAAAGAGAAGAACCAGAATATTTTTTCACTAGCAAATTCAGAAAAACTTACTCTAGCCTTTAACGCACATGTCTGAAATATTTTTATGGCTCAAAAAAATTAAATCATTATCCTGTTGTTATTAGTCATACAAACAGAAAACTAATTTGAATGAGATCAAAGTAAATATTTGATATACATGTATAAATTTATTACTGTTAATGATGAGTAATAACTGCTCAAACCAAAGCACTTTTGTTTTCTATAGCAGTCTCCTCTGTGTTTCATCAGAATTCACTGCTCGCTCTAAAGCGCTTTAAGTATTGTCACTGTTCCTGAACAACACTGCACGTAGCAGCAATTTGGCTACTTCAATGAACTGATGCGATGTGAAAGAGATAAAATCATTAGAGAACTTTGATGTGACCAGTTGCAGTTTAAATGCTATGGAGAAAATTTCAGAGTAGTTGAAGACTAGAACATCAAAATGTATTATTGCCTTTTCCTTGAGAAATGTGTATTTTTGGATAATAAATTATCAACTGTGCTTAAACTCTATAAAAACGGGGGGCAAAGTAATCTACAAACACATCTATATCCCAATTTAGCACATATTCTTTATTTCATTTTTTACTTCCTCCAATAGTGTCTTCCTTCTTTCTCTTTTACATTTCATCAATGGCCTTTACACGTTTTACACAACCACCTTAAATACATTTAAATTATTCAATAGAAATACATTTAAATAATTGTGTATTATCTTGACACAAAGTATATCAGCTTCAAAACTTCTACAAGGCACTCCCAGAAGACGACACAGCCGATTTATTTCAAATCATTCAGTATCAGTCTTCATAAAGCAGCATATGGTCTTACCATGGCAGGTAAAATATTTTACCTTCTATAATAACGCAGAGCAGCTAATTTATCTACCTGCTACATCATCAGGTAAACAATTTCAGCTGCACCATAAAAACCTAGGCAAAGGAAAAATTTATCCCCCACCACTTTATTAATTTTTCTACCTATACACATTCATATAATTGCTAACAATAGAAGTTATTCTTTCTTCAGTCCCCTTTGTCAATTACCTTAAAGCAAGACCTTTTCAGTTGTGGAAATATTTGCAGTTTCTACAGCTGCAGTACAAAGAACTAAGACATTTTCACAGAGTTGCTTGGGGGGGAAAGGAAGGAAAAAAGATTTGCAAGATTCTATTGCAAGTAAAGCAAAGTGAATGACAACTTTCAAAGCTACCACCGTCATTTACTAATGTGCTGCTATACCAAATAAGTCTAATTTTTTTTGACAGCACCAAATTAGATTTACTGCAGAAACTGCTGCATAAATAGCATATGGCTATGTTATACCACCTATTTCAAATCCCTGTAATGTTTCCTCCCCTCCCTGCTCAAAATGAATAATTGAGCCAAGCTATAAACCTTCTGCAGACAAGAGATCTAGAAGTTAAAAAAGTAGATGCAGGAAGATGTGTGTCTGTGTGTATATATACATACATATATAATTATTTTTTTAATTGTCTAAAAAAGTATCACACATTCCAATCAAAGAAAACTGGGTAGTAAGAGGCCAGGTCTCTCTTGCTCCACTTGAGGATTTTATTTCCTCCTTTCCTTGATAAAATTTTGTTTTCATTTCTCTTTCGAGTTGACAGTCATCAGTGCAGGGCATGACCTTGTAATCCTCTTGCACATGACTACCTCTTACTTGCACAAGAAATCCTATTGATCTTTACTCTCATGCGAGTCAAATTATTCATGTGACTCAAGATCAGAAGGCTCAGACCTCCATTCATTCCTCACAAGCTTTCATTTATGAAGAGGGAAGTGCCTCCTCCAAGTGAAAATAAAACATCAGAAAACCGGTTTCATTCATCAGAGGGGCCCAGCCCTGTGGGAAGGTGCTGACCTATGGCTTTCCCCTCTTTCAACATAAGCAAAGTTTTCTTATCAGTATGCCGGATCAGTCCCTGGACCCACGTGCTTTTGTGTTTCTGTCAATCGCCGAATTCCGCGTTCACTATGCTGCTATGACAAAATAGGAAAACACGTAACATTATTGCACAACAGAACGGAGAGCAAACACGTCTTTCGCAGGCACGAGGGGGTACGATACACCTAAGTGGAAGTGCTCAAAGCCCAGCGGGCCACGCTGCAAGCACAGCGGCCAGCCTGCACCTGCCCTGTCCCTTAACCCAGGGCAAGGTGCGCCGCACGCCTCCAAAGTTTGTGCGGCTGCCGCAACGGAAAAGACATTGCAAGGTCTTCTCTCTGGCCGGTGGGCACACCACTGCACACATCATGGAAGGCTGCGGCTACCCCGCCGCTTGCCTCTCGGTGGTCAGTCCTCCCAGCTGCCCTATCCGTTACTGTCTGATTAGCTCTGCGAAGGAGCCCCTCCCCGGCCAGCTTTCCCCGCCATCTGTTCCACACGCGATGGCTGCCGCCCAGCAGCCTCGCGCTGCCCTCCTACCTGGCACCCGGCTCCCGGCCTTACCCCAAAGTGCTAACACAGGTTCTCGCTGCTGGCAGAGTCAGGATTTCATTACTACTACTTTGACAAGTGCAGGGTTGTTTGTAATTTCTCTTTTATCCTGATTTTGATTGTACAACCACCTCCCACTGATTCAGTTTGCTTCAGTTTTGTTGCTCACAGATTTTACTCTCCACATTAATCTCCCTCTGGCATGTTACTGCATCTGTTCCCTTTTTTATTATTAATTTTCAAATTCCCACCATTTTTGACAAAAAGGAGGTAATCTACACTCTGCTTCTGCCCATTTCATTTTCTTTAATTTGGAAGATAAGTATGAAAGCGTGCCAAAGAAGTTAATTCTCCGTTAACAGTTTATTTTCTGGCATCCTGATGCCTTTGTATGTATGAAAAGCAGAGAGAAATAAATGTTGACTGAATCACAACAACATAGTCACAACCGTCCCTAAATTTAACGAAAAGTAAACATATGAAGCAGAATCTAAAAAGTTTATTAGTTAGCAGAGTTGTTTCATGTTTATCACTTTTCCCTGCATTTTAAAATAATGGTTGTGTGCGAGATGAATAGAATATATAAAAAGAGATTAGAAATCAATAACTGCTTGTATAATTTCTGCTTCTCCATTCTCTTTCCCTTCCCTCCCAGCCCCCAATTTCACTGTTACTGGTCCTTTCATCAGTCTATATAGGAAGATAACGTAGCTCAGTCATTTAATATTAGTGTCAGCATTTCTCTGAATGTTACCTTCTTTCAAGCATATATGGCAGAATCTTTCTGACATGCTAAAGTTGTTGGAAAGATCATGACAGTAAGTGTGCTTTTAACTAGTAGATACTAGTACAAAAAACCCCAGTAGATAATACTGAGTACGGTGCAATACCGTGGAAGACTTTTAACCATCAAGAAGTTAGTTTACATTATATCATTTAATAACATCACTTAAATAGGGAAATCAACATATGAGACATGCTGCATTTCCAACAAGGAACACTGGTGAGAACATATAGCTCAACATCAAAGCTTCAGTGACTAAATAATGCCACAGGAACCTGGAGGTGGAAAGATAGATTTATGCACTTTATTATACATGTAATCCAAATTAGCATCACAGGAGTAGCTGAAACTAGCATGAAGGACCAATGCACAGCAGGAAGACTCTAGCACTGATAAAGCCTGCTGTACTACTCAAATGCCACTTTCTTCGATATGTTGCTTTCTAGAGGCTATAGCATTTTCAAAAAGAAGAGAGAACAGCAGTGTTGTGTAATAGGGAAAAGGTTAATCATTGAGAACTACAATACCCATTGACTCACTACAATATAGACTTTGATACTTCAAGAGAGTTACTTGGGGATTCAGTGTAGCTTGATGGGGATCAATTGAACCTGAAAACATGGGTTCTTCTACTAAGTTTTCCCCACCTACAAGCTGATATTCAATACTACCTGCAGACAAGAACAGTTTAAAAAAAAAATGCTTCGATTCCACTCAACTACAACTCCCAGCAAATTTTAGATGATATTTCAAAGAAAACCATCTCAAGAATTCCATGTACCTTTGTGCCTGAGAATATGCATGATGGCACAGAAAAAAAAAAGTTTTGCATTTCAGTGAGTCTCTTGCTGCTTAATATTTATCTGCTGTGGCACATGCAAGCAGGAACTACATCTGACTGCAACTGAAACAAATAATAACTTCGTATCTGTTTTGAAAGAAAAAGAAGGAAGATTTTTCACATTGATTCCATTACAAAAGAATAGTGAAAGATTTTATTGAATCACATGACATGCTAAGATCTGGGCAAGTTGTTAACATCTTGCATCTTTCATGTGATTTTTTTCCACTAGCATACTGAAATGATTTTAAACAATTATATTCTTATTGCTAAGAGCAATAGATCTGTGTGTGTTCTAGTCTGAAGAATGGATCCAGATAAGCATCATCATCAAGACCAAACCTTGCCAGAGTCAACGCAATTTAACACTAACTTCAAAAGTAATTTCTTACGATTCTCCTACTATAATAACTCTTGTACAAATAACCACAAAGTTGAAATTTTAAACAAGCATGGTCAGTCTCAAAAGCATGATGACATCTGCAAACTCACATGACTGACAATCAATGCTAGGCAGAAGTTCTGTATTTTCTCAGTCATTTGAAGACATACCAGTTAGAATTACTAACTAGATTCAGTAGCACGAAATGCATGTTAAGACAAAGAATTTCTAAGCCATGTACTGCTCTGGGAAGAAAGGTGACAATAAATGGCATTTTTAAACTCCGTGGCAATGGTTTAGAATAGGTAATTATAACCTTTTTCTTGAATATTAGCAAGTAGATTTTGTTAACTTAGAAACTTGGTAGAAGTTAGATTACTTGGTAATCAATCAGTGGTGTCTGAGAACTAGTATACAGCAAAGAAGAGAGATTCCTGGAGGAGAGCAGTTCTGCAGAACATCTTTTTTCCTCACTAAGACATAGACTGCATTCTTTCTGCTTAGTCCATTTATATAATATCCACTATATCATTTTTTTATAAATTAAAATATAAAGTTCTCATATTTTATTTATTTACAATATGCAAACTTAGAATCAGTGGATGAGTGAAGAGCTTTTCTCCTTAGTAATTTACTAATTCATACAGAATAATTAATTCTTCCTGTATGCCCTTCTCAGCTACCTTTAACTTTTGCCAGAACAACACAGACAGGTCATGCAAGGCAACAGAAGGACTACCTACAACCATACAACAGCAGTACAGGCCTCCCTCAAGTCCAGCATTGTGAGAAGACTTGGAGTGGACCAGCTGGTCCTCTTCTGAAGAGACAGGAATCGGTAAGACAAGGCCAAGGCCAAAATACCCAAGAGACAAACTAAATCAGTGCCATTTCTGCAGCAAAAATCCCACAGGCAGGAGTCTAGAGATTAAAATCTGTTTTCCTTGGCAAGAGCCACAGTGAATGAGTCTATAACCTTCACAGGATTGCTATTACCACTGCCTTTCAAGTGAGTATTTTCACTGACACAGCTGCCATTTGAGGTGAATGGAATAAAGAATGAAATAGGGAAGATGGCAGGCAAACAGAAGTTCATGAGCAACAATTGTAGATGCACCGATCAGTAAAGATATAGTGAATTCAAAATGCAAAACTAATAGTAGAGGTGTATCTTTTAGACTTTCACCAATACGGAAAATCCCTTCCGGCAGAAAGAGATCTGAAAGGATGAAAAAGAGCACAGGCTGAAAAAAAAAAGGTTTCATTTCAGTAGATCTTTTCCTCTATCACTCAAGGAAAACAGATGACTATGTGAGAACATCTCTAATCCTGCCCTACCAATCCAAGTACACAGGTAGAAAAACAAACCGTTTAGGAGCAATGAATCTCTCATCTCCTTTTTCCACTCCCTCTCTTTGTTCGTGACAGCAATATCACCTACTGTGTTCATGGAAAGCAGACAGACACTAAAGTTGAGGACACAAAACCCAACAGAAAACAAAGTATTACAGAATTTGGGGAATATCAAGGAGAAAGATTTGAACCTATTTCCCACCTTCCTGCA
This sequence comes from Tricholaema leucomelas, assembly GCA_013400475.1. Taxonomy (NCBI): domain Eukaryota; kingdom Metazoa; phylum Chordata; class Aves; order Piciformes; family Lybiidae; genus Tricholaema lacrymosa; species Tricholaema leucomelas. Next base: position 40,086 of record WAAF01010129.1, on the reverse strand, counting down.
TATTTTCCAACAATTAAATTTCAGCATAGGAAACATTTTGATACTTATACACATGCTTGTAAGCAGAGGCCATAACATGAAGTTAAAAAAAAAGAGAAAGATTAGAACATTGCAGAAGAGTGGCTGCACTCACTAAGTCAGACAAAGAAGCTGTGGCAGTTCAGCATCTGTCTCAAAAAGCAGACATCTGTGAAACTGTATGAAAATAAGGCCAGCACAGAGCATTACTTGCCCAAAATACTGTTCCCGGGCTCCAATGATTTGCATCTCAGCAACTTCCCAAAGTCACAGACCATAGATTGAAAAGGTACCTCAACCATCTGCATGTTAGATATCCAGCTTTAAGTAATGGAAGTTTAAATACACCCAGTGTTTTCACAAATAAAAAAAAAATTAGCTAGTCAGGTTTTCTCCAAGATATCCAGAGCTCTACTGCATATAATCAGCCTTTTGCTAAAAGAAGCGTGGTAAGCCATTTGGTTAACTATCACAACAAATCATTATTAATAAAGTTCTGCTAAATCCAAACTTTAGATATCTTAACAACTCACCCAAAACTTTTTTCAAGTTCATTAACCTCTAGCATATTTTTTCTCTAAATACAGGCTGTTAGAGTGGTACTTTCTTCCATCTGTTAAACAACCGTGCTCAGAATTACACAGAAATGTAGCTGAACAACAAAAAAAAAAGATAGATACACTGAATTTAATAGTTTAGATGAGGTTCTGTTTTACTTCCATTTACTCAATGGCAGAATTCTCATGGAGCCCAAAGAGTATGACTTGGATAAACATGCAGACTTCTGTTAAATCACATTAAGTCTCAGGGTTTTCCCCTGCCATGTAAAATTTAAGGTAACTTTTTTCCCTTAAAAAAGCTGCCAGATTTGTTTCTGGATGATCATGCAAGGTGATGGAACAAAACAAAACCCCAACACAACCAAAACTCCATAAACAGTCAGACAATAGCATTTTCTGTGGCAAAAGGAAAAATTCCTGCAGTTACCAAAATTCAAGCTGCAATGAGTAATTGGCTTGTTAACCTTCTGGTGTTTTCTAGAAATGCATAATGAGTAGTACAATAAATGACATCGGCAGCTATATCCAAGAATGGAATAAACTCAGGCAAAGTCTCTTGTCATGGTGTTTGAATTGTACCACATCTCAACTAAGCAGGTGACTTAAATGCCCTCCTCACATACTTGAGCTTATCTCCTATTCAGACATTAATACTACCTTTTGATTGTTTAATCTTCAATAGAGTCTAACATAATTATGCTAATTTATACTTTCCTGGTGATTCTACTGCAGAAACTTCAGATTAATCATCTAAGAACTCCTACACTTAAAAGTGCTGCTGCAACACTACAGTCTCAAACGACGTTTAAAGTATCTTTGTCCTACCAAACACCAGAAAAATGTAGCTGACTCTCCCCCTGATCTTTCTACCCAAAAGCCTTCTACCACATCTCTAGAGATTAACATTGCCTTTTCTTCACACTAGTAATTTGGTTTGGTAAACTCGTGTTCATAACTCACTTATTTCACTCTCCATGTGTAATGTGACTAAGGGCTCCCTATGTAGTCAGTGAGTGAACGTACTTTAACAACTGTGGGGAAGCCTGTAGCAAAAAAAAATTAGCAGAATGAAATTGGTACTACAGCATGTAATAGGATAAGGGGTACCTGGTGAGGTGCAGTTGGTGCTCAGATTTACTCAGTAGTTCTGTCAGTTTAAGGCACTCCTCTCTGGCTCCTGTCACATCCTGCTGGGCTTGTTCCAAGCGCTGTTTGTTTCCATTCAGCTCTAATCCCAGCTTTTCTATTTTCTTAGAAAATTGTGGAACAAAAGAAAGTATATTCAAGAAACACATAGAGATGTATTTTTAGACAACAAACCTCAATGTTATCAAAGCTCCTGAAAAACAATGCACAGTTTTGGTTTAAAACAGTAGTCTGTTGATAAAAACTGCAAAACCAGCAAATTAAAGTATTGAAGTTGCATTCTTATGAAAAGCCAGAATGTATATCATATTTAAAGACACAGAATGATAGAATCAACCAGGTTGGAAGAGATCTCCAAGATCATCCAGTACAACCTATCACCCAGCCCTGTCCAATCAACTAGACCATGGCACTAAGAGCCTCATCAAGGCTTTTTTTTAACACCTCCAGGGACAACTCCACCACCACCTCCCTGGGCAGCCCATTCCAATGCCAATCACTCTCTCTGGCAAGAACTTCCTCCTAACATCCAGCCTATACTTCCCCCGGCACAACTTGAGACTGTGTCCCCTTGTTCTGTTGCTGGTTGTCTGGGAGAAGAGACCAACCCCCACCTGGCTACAACCTCCCTTCAGGTAGTTGTAGACAGCAATGAGATCACCCCTGTTATCTTCAAAGAGTTTAAGAGATACATGCATTCAATGAGTTTTTGATTTTCTCATGCAATGCCTTCCATATTTGTGCCCCAAATTCACAGTCCTAGAAAGCCAGCAGTTGTTGCAGAACTGTGGTAATCTTCAGAAACTGCTGGATACAGGATAGCTCTGGTCGTCATTTATTATGCAGAGGGAAACACAGCAACTAAGGAGGAAGAGGCCGAGGTATATAATACCTACTTTGCTTCAATCCTTAGCATTGGAACAAGCAGTTTCCTGGACACCCAGCCTCATGAACCAGGAGACAGAGGGGAATCAGAATGAGGTCATCACAATAAATAAGTGGTTAGACGTCTGCTACACCACTTAGACCCACACAAGTCTATGGGGCTGGATCAGCTACACCCAAGGGTGCTGAAGGAGCTGGCAGATGTGCTTGCCAAGCTGCTCTCCACTATTTACCTGAAGTCCTGGCTAACTGGGGAGGTCCCAATGGACTGGAGGGTAGCAAATGTGACACCCATAAGAAAAGAAGAAAGGAAGACCGCAGAAACTATAGACCTGTCAGTCTGACCTTGGTAACAGGGAATGTCATAGAGCAGGTCATCTCAAGCACATTACACACCACTTTGAGAACACTCAGGGGATCAGGCCCAGTCAGCATGGGTTTATGAAGGGCAGGTCCTGCCTGACAAACACGATCTCCTATGACAAGATGACCTGACTGTTGGATGAGGGAAAGGCTGTGGATATTGTCTAGCTAGACTTTTGAAAAGCCTTTGACACTGCTCCCCACAGCATTCTCATGGACAAAGTGACTGCTCATGGCTTGGACAAGCACAGCTCTGCTGGATAAAGCACTGGCTGGGCAAAAGGGCACAAAGGGTGGTGGTCAGTGGAGGTAAATCCAGCTGGCGGCCGGTCATAAGTGGTGTCCCCCAGGGCTCAGTGTTGGAATCACTTCTGTTTAACATCTTTCTTGATGAAGACATAGAGTGTGTCATCTCTGACTTTGCAGATGACACCAAGTTAGGTAGCAGTGTTGATCTTCATGAGGGTATGGAGGCTCTACAGAGGGACTTGTATAGATTGGGTCAATGGGCAAATATTAACAGAATGAGCTTCAACAAGGCCAAATGCCAGGTCTTGCTCTCGGGCCACAACAACCCCAAGCAGTGCTACAGGCTTAGGGAAGTGTGGCTGGAAAGCTGTCCAGCTGAAAGGGACCTGGGGGGTTGTAACTGACAAGCAACTCAGTAAGAGCAAGCAGTGTGGTCAGGTGGCAAAGAAAGCCAATGGCCTCCTGGCCTGTATTGGAAATGCTGTGTCCAGGAGGAGTAGGGATGTGATTGTTTCCTTGTACTCAGCTCTGGTGAGGCCACACCTTGAGCAATATGTTCAGTTTTGAGCACCTCACTACAAGAGGGATGTCAAGGTGCTGGAGTGCAGAGGACAGCAACAAAGAATAAATCTTGTGAGGAGCAACTGATGGAGCTGGGGCTGTTTAGTTTGAAGAGGAGGCAGCTGAGGGGAGACCTGATTGCTATCTGCAGCTACCTGAAAGGAGGTTGGTGCTGGTCTCTTCTCACAGGTAACCAGTGACAGAACAAGAGGCAGTGGCCTCAAGCTATGACTGGGTAGGTTTAACTGGACATTAGGAAAAAATGTTTTTGTGGAAAGAAGATCAGGCATTGGAATGGGCTTCCCAGGGAGGTGGCCGAGTCACCAACCCTGGATGTGTTCAAAAGCTTAGGGATATGGTTTAGAGTGAAAGTTGTAGAGTAGGGTTAGCGGTTGGACTTGGTGATGCTGAGGGTCTTTTCCAACCAGCTGGTTTCTAGGATTCTGCTTACCTGTTACATAAACAACAACACATGAATTCTGTTTTGTCATATTCACCTAATATTATGTACAGGAATAAAGGTAATTTTGTGATTTTACCATTGTTGCAAACAGGTTATTTGACTTGTACCTGAATCCTAAACATACCAGTTGCTGTCAATCTTGTCATTTGTTAGTCTCTTTATGTTAACTAAACATAGTAAGTAAACCATACTTATTTTACAAATAACAAGTAAATTTGCATGACCACTACTTTTGAAGACAGTGAAGCATAATGGACTTACAATCTCTAATTGAATTCTATTGTCAACCATAGAGTAAAATGTATTTGTTCAAAAAATGTTTATAAGTCCACATATGACATACAAGTACCTGTAGGAATACACCTATGACATAATATTTTGTCCTAAGAATGCTTTAAGGTGGCTGGTGGAATAGAGTATAAGCTAACAACATGATTTTATTATGTAGTAACTACTCCCCACTAACATTTATTTGTCATTGGGGCTGGAAGTAACTGGGATGTTTTTCAGTCAACTGAACGGTTAGTGGTCATTTGAAGTACAGAATGAATTCATTCATAAGCAGTTAGTGCTCAATAGCTATTATGATACCACAACTTATTTTGTTATAGCTTCCTCATGTAGACAAGCCTCAGTGTCTTTTTCAGTTCATCATTCATTCAAGTATTTTACAGGAACAAATGAATGGAATTCGGTCCCAAAATTTGCACTTGAAGCACCTTTGTAGTAACATTGTCTCTTTTCCTCCCACAAAACCACACAGACACAGTATTTTAACCCACAAAAAAAGGTTCATAATGTTCCTTTTTAATTTTTTAATTTGCTAATTAATTGTACACTCTCTCCCCAAAGAGTGCTCAAAGAAGGTTAATGAAATTTTGTTTAGAATAACCTTCCAAATTAAATCAGTAATTCCAAGTTCAAACAAAAAGACAGTGACGCTATCTGCAAAAACATTAGTATTCTTCTTGTTTAAAGAACATAACCACCAATGACATTGTCAGAGTATTTGAAAACCAGGCTTGTGAAGGCATTCAGATACATATACTTTGCATTTCCATGTATTTCCAGAGACTTTTGCATATTTCAAACAGAACAACAGAAGTCTCTGTGGGTTCTCCACACTCTTCTTCTTAACAGCAGCTGTTCATTAATATTATTTTTGCATTCACAGTAAACAGGGACATGAATTCTTCATTGTCTTTACAAGTTAAAGACAGGCAAGTTCTGCAACATTCTTAAAACCTGCTTTAAGAACACATCCATTCAACATACCTTTAAAAAAACCAACCACAGGTTAGTATTTGAAAAAGCACACCCACAGCTGAGAGCATAAACACACTCTAGATCACTCCTTCAGGGAAAAGTTTCAAGGAACAGATGGGCTTTACACCATTGCCTAGAGTTAAACAGGCTCAGTCAGGTTTTAACACAGACCCACAGAAGGAAGCAAATACCAAGTGCAAGAACCTCTGGTGAAAATGTTCCAATTTCATCAACCAGATGTTGACCCTGCAGGGTTTAACCCAAGAGTACATACATACATGGATTTCAGTTGTCATAAAAGTGTAGAAGGAAATTCTCAGACCCTGACTCCATGACAGGCTCTTTAAAGAGTCATAGAAATCTCATGCTTTCCATAGAAAATATCAAGAAAGCAAACACAGATTTTGAAGAACAATTCTACTATTTCCACCAGTACTCTGAAATTCAGAATTGGCTGTTTTACACACACACAAACACACATACACACTTACGTGTATCTGTGAATGTTTGTGGGTATATGTAGAAATATATTAATTTAGTGGCACTCAGTGTGAGCTATATGAAAAGAAGGAATTCTATAGAAGAATTCTGGCATTGGACACTGAAGAAACCGCAGACAGCTTCATGGGAAAAAGATGGCAGAAAAATGCCACCCAAGAGAATACATTAAGACTGACTCAGAGACTAGAAGCATCTAGCCCCAGGTGTATGTAGAGATATCAGTGAAACTCTTCTTTATGAAATACCAGAAAAATCCCACTGAAAGTACTTCACTATGAGCCATGTGTCTTCATACTGAAAACAGGTCATACTCTGAACACTACATGTTACTTTGATTTAAAAACTGAGGCAATAGTTCAAAACATATGAAGGCTCACAACTCTGCACATGTTCACAGAATAACCAGCCTTCTCTCTCCAGCAAACAGTGTCTCATAAATACACTCTGTCCTGAAATACACCAAATCCAGTCCATCACTAGATCATCACAATATAACCAGAATTTAAAACACAGAAATTACAGAACCAATAAAAGTCCTTCCCTTTTCCTCCAAGGAACTTCACCAGGCAGCATCTTTCCAAAACAGTTACTCAGACATAAACTAGTTTTTGCTTTACTTTTAGTTCCTATTTCTCCTACTGGGAAGCTGCAAGCAGTTCTGCAGCTGCTCTCTGGGCTCCAGTGTAACTGTAGGCAGAGAAACAGAAACCACAAACTAAAGTATTTTGCTGACAACTCTGCTTTTCATGCAGTGTTAATTTGATCCCTCGGTGCCTATGGCTTGTGATACAGCTTTTTACAACAATGATGAGAGAATTTCTTCAAGGTACTTAACTTTTCAACGTATGTGAGAGACAAGAGATGGAGCACAGAACTGTAAAAAGACAGATGACAATCTTGCATTTAAGAAAATCTGAAACAGATTTTCAGTATAACAAGGAACAGAATTATCATAATGTATATGTACAACAAGACTACATTAAGGTTGGAACAGACAACTTCTGATGCTTAACTCCTCAACTTTAATATTTTTATTACTTCTGCACATAATTTAAAAAGTACCATTTAATCTGCTGTGCACTGCAGTTGTCTAAATTCCCAGGAAGATCAACAGGCACTTTGCCATTGAAAGATGGCAGGCTAAACCTCAAGGAACATCATTATTTTTAAGCTGAAAGACAGTAACACCATTCCACACACACATCCCATTAGTTACAAGAAAGAAGTTTTAGTAACCAAAAATTAAAGCACTGATGAAATACCACTGCAGTAAAATGTTATATCAGTTATTTATTTTTCAGTAATATTACCAGCCACGTTTTGCATTTTAAATCCTCTACTTTAAAGCTCATAGGACTTTTCTGTTGGTTTTTTTTAACACTTAATATTGAAGTGTTTCACATCTCATTCATTACTTTATAATGAGTTCAAAATTATCTTCCAACTTCCACAATGCATTTTTAGGTGAACACAATGGAGTTGCTCATTCAGTGACATAAATGCAAATTAGTAGAAAATACAGAAGATGATTTTTCAAACACTGGATCAGTCTTCAAATACCCTTTTCATAAATTATCTGAAATTATCTTCACCTAACAGTACTTATGTACGTTGTAAAAATGTGCTGTTTAATTAGCTAAAACAACACTTTATCTCAACAAAATCAATCACATGGAATAATAATTTCATTTGAAACAAGCCAAATTAAAGGCTAAAATAATTGTTTAATTCTTCTCATACTGATGCTGATTCTACTTCACATAGAAAAAAAACCCTTCAAATTCCAAAGTAGCAGATGTTTTTCACAGAATTTTATATAGCAGCAAACTGACAGAGAAGACAAAGACTTTAAAAAAATAATTAAGCAGTGATAAAAGAACTTGTGCTCTGAAATAAATGCAAAAATAACTTAACAAAATTTAAAAAATATGCTAAAACAAATGAATTCCTAAGTCATTTATGACATTCACTCTTGCACCAGAAAACTCACACATCAGGTAAGAAAATACACAATATAACCTGAAAAATAAATTCTGCACTGACTATACCACTGCATAAATTCTGCCAGAAAATAATTCTGGAGGGGAAAATATTGTTGTGAATTTACAGCACTTTCTTTTTGTTTCATACTTGATTCTCCATCATTATTAAAAGATTAAAAGAGCATAAAATAGAATTTAAAAACTGAAGAATCTAAAGTAATAAAAGGTAAAATATTATTACTATGGTAGTTGGCATCTGCAGTTACATTGCCAAAAGGCAATCAACATGAAAACACATACACTTCAAATTAATACACAGTAAAATTTTACAGGCCTTGATGCTCACACACTTCGTTACATTTCCTGTAGCAGCCCTTCAAAGCAATGGGATCAGTGATAGCATACAGCACTGAGACTATAATTAAGGAATTAGAGTCTAAGAGATGCCACCAGTATGGCAGTTCACTTAAATATTACGGATCAGTGCTAGGAAATTTTTGCACTGATTATGACTGATCTCACTTCTGTCTTTTTCATTTATTAATATACTAATTAACCAGGGACAGAAAAATCACACCCCACTATAACACTAACTTTGTTTCTCTTGGGAGATTATCTTTTTCAGTAGTGTCTTTTTTTTTTTTGGGGGGGGGGGAGGGGAATTGTTGGTTGTTTGTTTTTATTTTTTATTGGGTGGGGTGTGTGGTTTTTTGTTTAAGAAAAAGAACAAAATCATAACAAAAAAAATAACAAAACCAACACAACTAAACTGTTTGTATTGCAAGATTAGGAGGTATTTTACTTGGAGGAAGGATGACTCTCAGTCTACATGCAGCAGGGATCATTCTCACTCATTTTTATCCTAATCCTGGTATCAAGCAAGCCCAGGTTCTGAGTGGTCTCTAAACCTCAGACCTCCCAAACATGGCCATCTGACATAGCGTACTGCACCGGAAGAGCTACCCAATTCATAAAGAGAATTGCAGTCACCATGAGGTTGACCTCCACTATGTCACAATGATGTTTTTTTCCCCGCCTTTTGCACCCTACATGAATTACTGCTGCTTCCCATTCAAATCTGAATGAGGATACAGGGTAGTTACAAGAAAACTAAATTCCTTCTGGAAGTGTATTTATTATAAGACTGTGACAATATGCAAGTAAAGAGTAAGAAATAAAACATACACAAGGCCATAAAGATAATTTCTAATAAGTCAATTCACTAAAAACATAAACCACTTGCAAATTCTACAAATCCTTTTGCCCAAACCAGAAATACAAAACTCTTTCATGACATGAAAGGCAACTAAAGTGAGCAGAAATGCAAGAAGAGAAGTAACCTCAACGAACACAGATGGTTCCTTTGAAAAGTTCTCGTTATGGCTGGCTCACAAATCAATTAACCTCTACAGACCAAAGGGACAAGCAAAAACATCATCTAGATGAGCAACACAGGCTGTAATTTGTTGGACAGCTAGTATGCTAGTCTGATCTGGTGTGACTCCTGAATTCCTCAGAGTAGCCTTGTCACTTGTGTTGCAAAGTAATCTAACAGCACCTAGCAGTACTGTGCTTTACTAAGAGGCAGACCCTCAAGACAAAAGCCACCACCTAAGCAAACATCAGCAACCACAAACTCTCTGCTTCAAAAATGATGGAGAACTAATAGAGATAGGATGTTGCAGTATGCTAGGAAGAGCAGGGGCACTGGAAGAATTTCCTAGGAATCATATGGATGGAGGAACCTCTTGATTGTACACATCTTTAAATCCATTTGAAGAAAACTTTCTAGCTGTAATTGCTAACTGGAGTACAAAAAAATTAATGTTGCTAAATATATATGTAATGAACACATGCACAGACTATTTTTTAATTAACCAATAGGTGTCATTTCTTATGCAAACTCTCAAAAAGCAACACAGGCCCTGGATAATGTGGTTAAATACCCATGGAAACAGAGAGGAGTGAATGGCTGAAACTTTAAATAAGGATTTTACCGTATTAATTCCCTGAAAATATTGCCAAAATATTTGAACTGCAATACTGTTTCAGGAACAAAACTTGTAAGCTTATTGAGATTTCTGCAGTCAAATTTTAAAAAGACAATATTGAGGTACTAGAGACTATTTTAGCAGCTACCAGCAGAGATAAGAAAGTGACTGTTCTGCAGTGGAACAAGATTGATTTTTTTTTTTTTTTTAATGGATTGCCTCAGAGCAGAGGGGAGAGAACAGAACAGATGACAAGAGGAGAGAACGGGGTGCAGCAAAATAGATGGTTTGCATGCTGATAAAGGAATATCAGAAAAAGAGATGCCTACAGAAAAAGGAAGGGAAGATTACTCCTACTTCATTACTGAGAAACTGGGGAAAAACAAAACTTACTCCTACTTAAATAACACGTTTGATATTACTGATATAGGATTGTCTCTTTTCCTGGACAAAATTAAGGAATGGCTAGAAAGAAAACCTGTGCAGTAACAAGCAACAGGCAAGGAACTTTACACTCCTACTATACTGATTATTAGCAGAATGACTATTGATAAAGCAACCATTTTTCTAGTCTATGAAGAAAAAATAAACCACACCAGAAAAGAAGCATTTCCTTAAATATAAAGCATATGCACACTACACAGAGTTATGCATTTTTTCCCCTACTTAGAATAATGTTTAATACACTTAAATAATTTTTTGTTTTCCAAACAATTAACAGGGTGATGTCACACTGGATGACAAGGTTACATGGGTCAACTACACCTATGAACAATAAAGTCCAACAGAATCATTCCTCTATGCAGATCAGCTGCTTGGGGAAAGCAGAAAATGCAGACCAGTTGGTTAAGAAGATTTTGCTATTGGGAATCTCAGTTTCTTATGGAAATGTGAAAGAGGATTTAATCAAGGATGCTCACATCACTGATCATTTAAGAACTGATGACCGGCAGAAGAAAGTAATGTCATAGCAGAGCAGCAACAGTCATATCATAATTGTAATTAAGCATTTCTGTAGTTATATATTTAAGGGCTGTAGACCAGTGTTTTTTTCCCCTCAAAATCTTGATGAGTTTTTAAGTTCAGCTAAAATCAGAAAAACATTCCTCCTGAAGAGGTCAGAAAATTCACATCAAAGCAAAGCATTATGTACTATCATTTCACCCCCTTATTTACCCAAGGTTTATCACACTTTCTTAGTACTTTTTTGTCCTAATGGAATTTGGGTTTACTACTTTTAAAGCCTACTCAAGGTCAGGCCAGGTAAGAGAAGCTGATGTTCAGAGTTTCAAGCTGTTAACTAGGTTTGGGGTTTCTCCTCCCTGTCAAGGAGTACTCAAGTGTGTTTACTGATTTAACAGAAATTCCTTTCAGAACAGAACTTCCAGAACAGCAGGGCCACAAAATTTTAGGTAGACAACTGTTAAAAGAACACACAGAACACATAATCCTAACTCTTCTTCATTTGCATTATTAAAACTTGCAAGTTACAGAAAATCTGCAATATATTGGATATCCCAGTCTGTGAAAAAAAATCTAGTACTTTAAAGGTTGACATCTATTAATAAAAAGACATTTCAGTGAATGAGTGTCTTCAGAAGGTGGTATTGGTCTTGCATTGGACACGAGCACTTCCAGGACGCGTGCCCAAATTTGTGGCCTGGGTTACTTGCTATGAAGATGGAGTCAGTAACTTCTCCACTTACAATATCTACATTAAGTTACTATAAATCATGGATTTATGACAAATGAGCTAAACATTTCCAAAATATGTTTTGGCAAAATGCTTTGAACTACAGTTTTTGACAGATTTTTATTTGTCTCTAAAATTGTTGGGCTATAGCATGCAGAGACATCATTAAGGTTCTGTCATATTGAATTTAAACACTTTGATACGTGGTAGCTCTTTCCATTTGCTTAGGTTGTGCATATCAACATTTCTCCAACTTTTTTACTTGGGCTCATGAACTCTTAAGTGGATTTTGGTCTATTTCTGGAGCTTTTGTCACCTAAAAGGTAGGGAGCAGAATTCTGTAATTCCCCCACTTCAATGTACATTTGCCCATAAATATTTGAAGAACATCTTTTTACAAATTAAGATTACCATCTTAGACTTATTTCTACACAAAGTGTTAATCTGATTCCTCAAAATGTGGTAAAGCAAAATTTATAAGTTTCACTTAGTTTCTGAAGTTGGATGTAACATGTCCTATTGCTTTACTACGAGGAGACCACAACTCCCAGTGGTGCAATGCTTTTGGTAAGAACTATTTAATAAGGATTACACTCAAACTGGCCAGGACTGCACAAAAAGCAGCCAACCAGAAAAAAAAAAAAAACTAAAGAAACCAACAAAAAACAAAACAAAACCACCAAAAGACCAAACAACCAAAAAAAAAAATCCAAAAAAACCACAAAAAACCCCACACCCACAAAAAAACCCACCAAAAACCAAAACAACCCAAACAACCCCCACAAACCCAAACAAAAAGAAACCCCAACCAACCAAAACCCCCCACAAAACAATGCCCCCCCTCCAAAACAACAAAAGCTCTGACACACACACAAAACACCCTCTTTTCACTTTTACTTTTTGAAGCCTGCAAGATTTCTAAACCAAACAAAAATTACTCACAGACAAATAGAAAGCAAATGATTAACATGTACTTGATTTTTGGTTTTACAATGCAAAGCAATAAAGTGCAACTGATGCTAATCTGAGGGAACAATTTCATACTGTCAGAAGTATGATTTCTATCAGAAATACACAAATTATGCCACACAGAGTGCTTTCAAATTCACAGATAAAGATATTTCGAAAACAAAGTCCTGCTGTGTCAAATATGCGACGCAATTTTTGTTCTGATAACAGTTATTTAGGTTAGGGCGTGACTTTTCTCTGATATAGCTGTGCTAGTACAACCCCTAGTGTGGACACAGTTTACTGCCATGAAGGTGTTGGACTCTTTAAACTTACACAGCTTCTTCCCAAGAAGGGAAAGTATTAAGAAAAGCACTGTTATTTCAGCACAGCTACATCCACAATGGGAAGACTGAGAATGAATGAAGAGGGCAGTAGGTTATGCTACTTTACAACATATTGAGCCAGATGAACAGATGCAGTTCTTGTGCAGAGAAACTGCAGTATATGCCTTTGGCCCCACTTTTCTCCATAATCCAAATGTTAATCGGGATCACGATGGATGATATTACAAAGCACTTATTCAATTTAAATGGTAACATTGCACATTGTTTCTCATTTTAACTGTAAGAAATATTCAAGTCAAATATTAGTAACAGGTAGTCATACCAAGGTATTTGTTCTAAGACCTGAGTAATAAAGACAGAAAGATAGTAGAATAAAAGAGAATAAAACTAAAGCATGTACTTCCTTTAGTTTTACTAAATAATACAAATTCAGTTTTGAAGAACTTCATATGCATCAGTGTATGATAAACATATACTTGTATTTACTGCCATAAATATATGTAACTGACAATCTTAAATTGTATATATGGGGATTTGTCTGTTCTGGCACACCTTTGTAACATCATCTCCTTTTAAAAAGTCACTACAAATAAACTAAAATACATCTCAAAAATTAATATCCACAGCACAACTGAAAATACAATCATAGTGCAAAGAAGAGTAAACTCACTTTTGCACACCACGAGACAATCTCAAACATGACTCTTTGGTTTTAAAATAGAAAAATACACTATTTAATGGGAATAGCATGAAAATACTCACACATTATTGTCTCTTCACTTTTAAAAAAAGGTATTTATTATGAACAGATGGTGGCCAAGGAAGGTATCAACTCTCTTAGCCAGAAGGTCAGGTCATGGCTGAGAGACCAAAGAACAATTACTGTTTGTCATTCAGTGCCATGTAAGATGAAACATTCTAGCTTTTTCTTTAAACACAAAGCTAGATGAAATTGAGCTGTATTTGTTTAATTTAAATAAAATAAATTGCAATGATTTATTACCATTTGTTAAAACTTGATTGGACAAATAGAGAATCACAACAAAATAAACCCTTCAAACATATACACACACTTTTTGGTTGCCTTGTAGCATGTTAAATAATATTCGGTCCTATACAAAACTTCTTCAATTACTAAAGCCACATCTATAAAACAGCTGCTAGGTGCTGAGCCTGAGCATTTCAAAACTGTTTTCCTTTTTTTGAGGAACCAGCAATTATATCTGAACAATATAATGACTTCACGTTATTACTGAATTACTCTAAAATCTTTGCTGATAAGAACTCCCCCTCACATAAATTAAATTACATAAAACTGTAAAACATCACATTTAAGTATATTCATTCCTACCCTGAATAAAATACCAGTACCTCAATACGTGAGGTTAAACTATTTTGTTAGCTTTTACGATGTTGAAAAGGCAATCCTGAAGCAAGTTGGAGAACACGATTTGAAATCTGAGATACTTCTTCAAATATCTTATTAAACACATCCTGTTTTATTTGTATGCCAAGATTATGCCAACTCTTTTATCTGTGATATCTGTCAAGACACAGACGACAAGGCTGTTTTTTTGTTTTTCAAAGTGTCCTTAGGCCTAAAGGATGCAGGAATTAAAAAAAAAAAAAAAAAAAATCAAAAGCCAAAAAAAAAAAAAAAGCCAACCCTGGAAACAAAGTGCTTTAAGGCCTCTGTTTTTTCTGTGCTGTATGATTTTCTACACATATGGAAGAGTTGCTTTAACTAATAACCTTCTCTTCTGGATTTGACATATCTTCTAATTATAATTTCAATTAATCTTGCTTCCACAGCCCAAGCTTGTATAAGCTTGTAATAAACTTACTGTCTTGCATGAAGATTTTGGGGAACTGGTAAATAAAAACATAGTTCTACAAACAGTGCATTTCCCCCTATACATTCTTAGGCAGGGACTAACCTGTTCACTTATGTACAAGAAAAAAGAATGATTTAAAATCTGTTGGACAAGCTGCTCTAATAACAAAATGCATATAAAAATAATAGCCTCATGTGCATCTTATACATCTGTGCATTCAGAAGTCATCCACTCATACAAATCACAACTTATTAAGGAATAAATTGAAGTTTGAATACTTGGAGAAACACAGATAGAAACTCAACAAAAAAGATACTTCAAAAGATACAGATTACACCTGTACAAGCTCTTTGCCAAGTATGTCACAGGTTATTCAAACAACCTAACAAGCTTTCTTACTGCATGTGATGTGTTTTCTCACAGAATACCTGTAAGATATATATTGAGTTTTGTATAATTACAAAACATGGTTTTAGATAATCCAGTAAAATTTTTATACAGCTATTTTTTTCTAGAAGGCTTGTTTTTTTTATTTGCTTGTGGGTTTTGCTTGTTTCTTGGTTTGGGGTGTTTTGGAGGGGGGGGTTAGGTGGGGGAGGGTGGTTGCTGTTTTGTTTTTTTTCCATAAATCCACTTTTGTATGAAACACAGAATTTCTTAAGCTTCTATCTTTAAACAAACTGGAAGATACATGATATGGATTTTTGGTATCATTAGGTTACACTTGGTCAGGCTGCATGTATATGCAATTACATGTGGATTTATTTGTGAGAAAAGGTGTAAAAACACATGTTACAGTACATTCAATTTAAGTACGTTGTATGAATACATAGGATAGAGTAATTCTATACAAAAGCATGGGATTACTTTTATGTAAAACTGAACATAATAGGGCTGAAAACAAGAATAAGAAAACCATTAGGCATTTATTTAACAGTAATAGCTGGCTTGTTGCCATTAATTTAGAAATTATTTAACAGTAAGAAATGCTCAGTATTAGAAAAATGAATCATTCCAGCTTCTGAAATAACTCTACTTTGGATTCTAGTAACTGCAAAATTATAGCAGTATTATCTCTTACCTGGTCCTTAATTTCAAGCTCCCTTATAGTTTTTGTTCTGTACTCTCTGAGCTCCTTTTCTGCCTCATCCTTCTTCATTTTGGTTTGATTCAACTGATAGCGCATTTCTCCACACACCTGTTAGATTATACAGACAACATGATCTGTAGCTTGAGGAAACCATAGCCTAGGGTTTGCAATTAAATCTTTTGGTGCCCTCTAGAGGTGATTTAAATACAGCATATTTTAATTTACAGATATTTTAAGACTACATATGGCAAATGTTTTTATATAAAAAGTGGATCTGAATTCTCTGTACAGTCATTAACTTTGAAATATGCAGTGCCTTCTAGATTTAATTATATTTGGATCAAGACTTTGCTAAGTATAAATATTTATGTTGTTAATATACATGCTACTAAATACAGTTAAACTACAGTTGCTGGTTTTATATTCTCCTCTCTTTCTCTCTAAAATCCCAAGGGAGTCTATGTCAACATTTTCAAAGCCTAGAACTAAAGGATCCACAACACTTTCATATAAGGGCGCAATTTATCCTGCCAAATTTCCACTGCAAGAAAATGTTTAGGTATTAATAAAATTCTTTTCAAAGTTAAATGAGAGCACTGTAGACTTACTACAAATTGAAGATAAAAGCTTAAGAAAAAAAAAATCCCAATTCAATTATATGAACAGTCCAAGAGAAACTGATCAAAGCAGTGTTTAAAAAAATCTTGTATCACTTCCACAAAGGCAAAAATTATCAGCTACTCTTGGGATGTTCTTTGTGTTACCCCTTCTTTTCTTTTTACTTGAAGACAACTTGACTTCTGCTGGTCTGGGGACAGCTCAGGGGACAGAAGAGAAACAAAGGCAAAACCAAACAACCAACAAAACAACAAACCGCACCAACCCCTCAACACGTAAGTTTCACTGTTGCTGTGCAGTGATATCCTTCTTTCATTTCCCCAATCTTAAGACAGTTGAAAGATTATATTTAATCATGTCTTTTGGGAATGGAGGACGGTGGACAAGCTGTCCTCTTTCTGTCCTTATCCTGGGCGATCACCTCCAAGTGTGCCTCTTCATTTCACCGTAATTAACCAACCAAATACATGCACATTCCCTAGTAAGAACACAAATATGTTTACTTGCAGCTGCTCTTAGAGAACTCTCTCTCCATCTCACTCTGCTTTCCTGACCCACTTAGGTTTTCAAATTTCCTTCCTAAATATGCAACACACTTTGATTTCCTGCTACAGTCCTGTGTGCTTCTCAATAATCTCTTCACACATACTCTACAATCCAAATTATTTTCTAATTTTCAATCTTGTACCTCCTCTAGTTTTTGCTTTTTTTTAAAGTAAGGTAAAAGTAAATAAGCATACTGCAATCAAAGTAACTCAAAAGAAAACAAAAATCAACTGTCCTAACTTTAAGAAACAGCATCACTTACAAATTCAAAGGACAGCTTGTGAATTTAGCTCTGTTGGAAATAATGAAAAGTAAGAAATGCTCTGAAGAATGGTGAAGTTCTAAGGCATTCTTTTTTTAATACTGAAAGATTATATACAACTGAAAACTCCCAATATGCAACCACATAAATTGCCAACTCGGTCATTTTACCCCCTCCTTCCTTCAAGTGAAGGATGTAATGAAGTGCGATGTCACTTCCTCCAAGCAAAATACATTAAAAAAAATACATCTGTCTTTGCCTTCATCTCCCCCACACATCAAAGTGAGTAACACTGAAGAATCAAACAGATGGTGCAGTCCTAAATAATGGATTTTTCAGTTTCCTCATCATTCAGACCAAAGGAAAAGGGATTCTCCCTCCATATTACACCCTTCCGCCCAACTTCTAATGCATACAGAAAAAAATCAGATGAAGGAAAAAGTGTTGCTCTTTGCTGGTTTTAGTAATGGCAATCCAAGTTTGGAAACAAGGACTCAGAATCACAAGCAAATATAAATATCACTTATGTGGACAACGAAAAAGGTCAGGGTGGTGCACAAAGTTCTGACAGCTCTATGGCTGGATGTTCCTCCAGAATGTTTGAGACTTGCCAATTCAGAACAGGGATGCAGAGGCAGTTCTATCTCCCAGGTCAGAGCAATAAAAACACAACATAGACTATTCACCTGCGTGGGATAACTGCCTAGCATACCATGGGACAGAAGTACAAGTTCGTTTAATGCACTTCAGGACCAAGGCCATTTGCAAACCAGAGATGCTTAAGTAACGACCTGCCAAGCTGGCCTGCCAAACAGCTGAAGGAGGGAGTCTTGTGAAGACAAGATGGCCTTGTTTCAGTTAAAAATGATGAAGTAAAGTTAAAATAACAAACAGCCAGCTTCAAAGCAGATTTTGAAGACTATAGTGCCTGAATGAAGACCTTTGCCTAATTATTTGCAGTTTGAAAGTTGACACCCCTTGGTGTGATAATGACCTAAACTAAGCGCATGCTAAACATTCTTTACCAATAGAGAGGAAAACAAAGGAAGAAAAGAAATCCCATCTTCCAGGTTACAGTGCTATGGAAAAACAAATTCAATACTCATTTATAAATATGCCTACCTTATTCATCTCCATTTCATGAAATGCAAGCTGATGTTGTGATTCTTCTAACTGGTTCAGCAGAGAGTTCTTTTCCCTTGTAGTTCTCTCTACCTGCGCCTCCAGCATGGCCACGTTCTCAGACATAGCTGTCACCTGCAGAAAGTCCAAGAGCACTGTAGTGACACAACCACAGATCTTATGGATCTTTCTCCTTGCAATCTAAGGTATGCAGCCAAAAAACACAGCACTATAAATATAGTAAAAATGTAAATACATACAATATTACATATAATAAAACCAGAGTAAAACCAGTATAATTATTTTAACCATGGCTTCATTGTTCTGAATCAATTTACAACAGAGTACCATATTTGAAACATTTCACCAACCACACTAGTCTCCAGAACAAAGTGTCAGAAGGAGCTGGTTGCATTAGTCTTGGAACTGTAAGAGTACTATTAAACATCATCTTATCCATCATTATCTAGACTGATCAAAATCAAATCATATTCCCTCAGTCAGGGAGAACTGCCATTGTAATCATCAGATCTTAAAATAATTTTCAAGTTCAGAAAACATTTTGGTATTATAGCTCAAAGCACAATGCTGCATGAAACACATAAAGAAATAGTATGTAAGAGATTCTAATGTAATGCAGATCAAAATTTGCAGAAAGGTGAAAACATATAACAACAAAACAGAGACACTGACCCTGCTGCTATTTAGCCCTTAGGCTTACTAATAAGTGGAAACAACAGTGTCTGGCAGTTCTAGGTTAACTTACAGGAATTTAAAGCCAAACCTAGAGAACCATATACTCGTAACAATTTTTCACTAGTTATACATCTGCCTGATTTATTGATCATGCCGATTCCCCCCTTGAAACATATCACTTCATAAACTGACAAAATATTCTTGTGAAGGTTGACCTGATGCACAAGATGTAATTTCCACCGTCTCAGTCCTGAAGCATAAAAGTAGTTAATCATACACAGGTATAAATCACGCTTATGGAAAATTATTTTCTACAAAGTCATCTCCTATCTTTCATTACCAAGCATAAAAACATTATAGTCTCACTATATCTTGTTTAACTGATATGCAGTATTTTTTAAAGCTACTACAACTATTCCAAAGTGGGACTCAGTTCCAGTAAAACACAGCTCCTTGGGTGATGAAATACTAAGTAACATGATGACATGGAATGAATTGTTCTACCAAAACAAAAAAAGTATAAAATGCTTGCCTAAGAGGCTGCTTTTTGGAGTGCCTACTCTGCTCTAAAACAAATGTATAACTGAACAACTAGATGCATACAGAGATAACACCTAATAGATAGCAAGGATTCAAACAAGGAATTGCTTACTAATGTCTCACTGTCTCCAGTGTAAGGTTAATTTTTTTAATTTCAGTTTCCTTGCCAACAGATTTCTGATGATCGCTTACAAGAGCTCGTTTACTTAAGCATCATTTATCCCCTATCAGTGTGCTTAATTCCTATTTTCATATTTGGAACTAGAGTGAAAGGCTTTGGGTTGTTGTAGCATCTTCAGAACATTATTTATCTCATCTCATTATACCAGAAACACAACCACATCAACTTGGTTTCCTCTTACTACCTTTCCAGCCTTTTCAGAAGCAACACTACTAAAGAACCTCCTCCTGTTTAAACAGTTACACGGTTCTCATTGTTCAGCCTGTGCTCTCCAGAGTTTACAAACTGTATGCCTTATTTCTAAAAAGAGCCCCAAAATACAGAAAATTTTTGAGAGATGCTGACTTGGCAGTGTTGGGTTAACAGTTTGGCTTGATCAAAAAAATCTCTTCCAATCAAAACAATTCTATAATCCTATGAAAAAAAATAATCTTATAATCAGAGGAGAAATTCACTATATTGTTTCCAAATCTCCACTAGAAAATTGCTGAAGAGGTTCCACATCATAAAGCATGAAAACTACTAATTCTTGGAGCACTTTTCTCTCTACTCTTCCTCACATTACTTTCTCTAGTCACCTTAGAAGTTCCTCGTTCGTCATGTCTCTCAGGCTTACTGCTGTTAGCATGAGGTTTCCTCTGTAAACACCACTGGACGGAAAACCATTCTGATTTTTTTACTCAAATTACACTAGCATCTAGAAGTCTAAAACAAGGTTACCAAAGTTCTGTTGCAATGATGAGGTATTAGTAATGTCTCCGAGACGTTTCTCAGTAACAGCGAAGAGATTCCAACAATTATTTTCCGCTAGGGAAATTAAGCCTATGATAAGATCACTCTGAAAAACACTGTATTAGAACACAACTACAATAACATCACATTTTTCTACTCAAAACAGTAAAGAATCCTACATTTGACATATTCCAACTTTGAATGTTTGACTTGGCAACCTAAATAAAGATCTTTACAAGAAACCAGGTGCAAGCTTAATCCTTCCCTACTTTGACAAAACAGCAAACTAAAAAAAGTGTGTAACATCAACAACTTAGTATGTATATAGTGACATAAATGCCTGTTATCTAGACTCAAAGGGCCATTTACCTACCACTGCATTAAAGCAATCACAAAAATAATCTACTGAGCTCTCAAATCCAAAACTGAAACAGGACGAAAGACAAGCAAACAGAGAGTTTAAAGAGGATGATACATTTGGTGCAACACGAAACCAGAAATAACGCATGTGGTGGATTATGTGGAATACAGCAGCAAACTGGGTTAAGGCTTTGCCAGGGCACCTGTACAAGCATTTTGAGAGTCCCTTGGAGAAAAGGAATTTTACCTCCTTGCTTGAGGAGACTTTGCCTTGGAAGTTTAAAGGGAGAATCTATTTACAAATACATTTGTACAGAAGGCATTCAGGTAGAATGAACACATTCACAAACCAGGTCAAGCTTACCATTAAATCAACCAGGTTGGAAGAGACCTCCACAATCATCCAGTCCAACCTATCACCCAGCCCTAGCCAGTCATCTAGACCATGGCACTAAGTGCCTCAACCAGTCTTTTCCTGAACACCTACAGGGACGGCAACTCCACCACCTCCCTGGGCAGCCCATTCCAATGCCAACCACTCTCTCTGGGAAGAACTTCCTCCTAACATCCAGCCTATACTTCCCCCAGCACAATTTCAGACTGTCTCCTTGTTCTATTGCTGGTTGCCTGGAAGAAGAGACGAAAGCCTTCTAGAATCCATCGCCCATCCATCCTCAGTAGACCTGAGAGTAGGCTAAAACTGCCCTCCCCACCTCAGGCCTACAAGGCCCCAGCAGGCCACATAATGCATCTCAAAATTCCCTGCCAGGCAGAAGTCATCTCCCCTCTATACAGATCGTAAGATAAGTAGGGATGTGCACTCTTCCTGAAGAAAGGAGTGAAGGGAGGAGAAGCAGGGAGGAGAAGAGAGAGGTATCAGCCAGGCACTACTTTATAAACTGTGATACTGGAAAACAGAATAGAGTAACAATGTTACAATATTGATCAGGTCTATCCCTTGATACTCTCTATCTCTCTTTTGGAGGACTTTGTCCCTGTGCTCTTCTTAAAAGGGCAACTAGCCCAAACTACCACAACTCAGCTCACCATTGCTGCCAAGTTGTCCCTTTCCTTCTTCATTTCTTCTCGCAGTGCTTCTTTTTCATCAGTCCTCTTATTTAGCTGGGCAGCTAACTCCTTTCCTAGACGATACTTCTGCCGTTCCAGCTCACTTTTCAGCTGTTCACACTGGACTAGAGCCTAGAAAAAAGGGTTTAAGTAGAAGAAACCTAAAATTTTGAGCAAATGTGACATTTATGTAATGCTTTCAGACAAAATTATTTGCTATTAGAAAGGATGTCTTTTAGGCTTTTTCACATCATTAGAATAGTCATACATACTCTACTGTGTTAATATCTAGAATAGGACCTTACAAATTGAAGACAGATGTATATGTTTGTTACATATATACTTGCCCTACATATATACTTGCCCTACTATAACCTAGAAATCCAGTTGCTTTTAGGAGTCATGGCAAAGATGAAAGCACTTTATTTTCCAGCTAAGTAGCTGTTCCAAACCCAAGATAAGTATCTTCCTTGCATTTAATATTCATAGAGATAGCCTCCCATATCTGACTCCTTGCAAGTGCTGTGGTTATTGGCTGTTAATTTTTCCTTCGGCTATGCAAACCAATAATATATGTACTTCCTCTTATACTCCCCCTAAAGTGAATTACTGAGTGCAGAAGGCTAAGAAGAAACCTAACAGACGTGAGTAAATATACAAAGGAACAATTTTTGGGTTTTAGTTTCAGGTTTGGCAATTCTACTCAAAACTCATAAATATCCTGCATAATTTCAAGCGCTAAAACACAGCTGTGATTTCTATCAAAAAAAGAAAAATGTAAGTTCACATGCAAGAAATATAGTAGACAATCTTGTAAAAAAACCAAAATCTACTCATTTATGATGATGTACTCCTGTCAAAGGCATAGGATTTCAGTGTTACGTCTGTTTAAATCAGAAAAACACAACTCTCTTACATGTAAATTGAAGTATTCACAGCACCATAAAAGCAACTTGCTAGTCTATGAGCAAACTAAATTTATTTAATCATTTCACTGATTTTCAGCATATCCTCCTTCAAGGAAGCTCAAGTAATAACCTTATAGGAATCCTACTTTATCATTTAATAGTTTTTTTTAGGTACTTCTTTTTCTTTTGCTCAAAGCCAATCCTCTATATGAAATTTCCAAGGAGTTGGGCTGAGGGAAGTAAATTAAATCATAACTTTTAGAGAACGCTTTAACAGTCTCCACTAGGTTTATGGCAATTTTGTGGAACCTTCCTCAGAGTCTCTTTCCTGCCATAAGGCTATCTTGGTGATTGAATCCCTTTGTTGTTGTCTTCAATTTTTTTCTGTAGAAATGTATTGTCAGCAAACAATTGTCTGCATAAGACTGCTACAGTTTGGTAGACATGTAAAACACTGCAACTCTAGCAAGAAATAAGTTGCATTTTGAAAAGGTCCAGCATTAGACCACATAATGAGCAGTTCAAACAATTATTCTTCCATATTTGTGTTGAAAATGCATTCCTAAATTTGCTTCAACTATGTAAGTTTAACTACCAGATCTCTTCCTTTCTCTATGTAATAGGCAAGAGGCCACAAACTAAACATGAAAAAACAGTAAACGCCCAAGGTTAGACTTTCTGTCAATAAGGTGACAAAAGTATAACTATAGCATCTGGAAGTACAACGTGCTGATTCCTCACTTTCCTTATGTGGACTGTTCTTTTGGATTCCATGATAACTGCAAATAAAAACAGCACTTCACCTTAAGAGTCAAATAGGACTGGGA
The DNA here is from genome assembly GCA_013400475.1 of Tricholaema leucomelas. NCBI lineage: Eukaryota > Metazoa > Chordata > Aves > Piciformes > Lybiidae > Tricholaema lacrymosa > Tricholaema leucomelas. The sequence continues at coordinate 16,328 of WAAF01010129.1, read as the reverse complement.
AAATAAAGGATGGTTTGTACTGACTAAGAGAAATACTAGCACATGTAAAAATCCTCTTCCTTCACATTGGGGCAGTTTTTAAGCAAGGTAAAAACAAAGTTACTATTATGTCTTGTATACAACCAGACCACACTTCACATTTCCTTGCTACAGCAACAAGGCCATAGAGACCCTATGAAGCTGCTACACAGTAGCAGAAAGAGCATAGGTATGAAGACCCATTTTATTTTAAGTTCTACTCGTCTGTTTTACAGAGTTTTGTTCTTAGGCCCCATTTCTGACTTGAACTACACTGAATAAGAATTTATAGGGGTTTTAAAGATCAAATGAAAGAAGAAGATCACGCAACTTCACTTTTGTGTCTTAAGAGAAGGAAAAATATTGTGTAGTTTTAAATAGCAGTATGTGAATACCACATCTATCAGATGACTGTAGAACTCACCCCTACCCCTCCAGGTAATAAATAAATAGTTTAACTCCTAAGGGACAGGATGTGACAGATGGACAGCAGCCTCAAAAGTATTCCCTATTCTTTTCAGTAAACCCAAGAAGCTCTAATATTCTGAAGATAAATTTAACAAGTATATAGGATTTCCAACTTTCATTATTTCCCCCCACCTTTGTTTATAGTTAAAGACCCTACATATACACACACTCTTGTTACAGCACTGGATGATTAATTGTTCTATTTGCTTAATAGAATGATTACATCAATGTTGTCCACCATTAAAAACACCTTTTTTTTGTTAATTAAATGCTCTTATCTCAATTCCATTGTAATTCACTAATAATACAGTAGATGTCACTAAAAATCAAGGAAATAATTTAGGTCAATATCAGATTAGTGCATATACTAACTAGGGCTAACACAAGCATTAGATCAAGATTAGTTTTATCATAGAATCAGCCAGGTTGGAAGAGACCTCCAAGATCATCCAGTCCAACCTATCACCCAACCCTATCCAGTCAGCTAGACCATAGCACTAAGTGTCTCATCCAGTAGAACCAAAACTTTCCTGTAGGTAGCATCAGACAGGACTTCTCACCCTCAAAGAGCTCTGTTAACTAATCAGTTCTTGCATTGCCATCATCCAAGGCAAGAGTTGTTTGTAACCATTTTAATTTTTACCAGAGGAGCTCAGAAATGTGACATGAGAATTATTCTCCTACATGTTACAAATGCCTCTGAAAATTCCACCAATTTCTATCACCTATTCTGACAGCAATCAGAATTTATATGATGGTGTAAGACTGCAATATACCCGATAGCCTTGAGATTAAGAATATAAGTGTCGAGTCCATATTATTGCTTAGAAACAGTCATACAGTGCAATCTTGTTGGATCTACATCGTATCAGCACGTGATAAAGGTCTTATGTGTGTATTCTCTCATGGCCATGAAAAATATTTCACATTTGCACTAAATCTGAATACTTGAAAGCTCTGGCTTCTTCATGAACTTACCTTTGTTTTTTCTAAATTGGCCTCTTCTGCCATCTGCACAGCGTGTTTAACTTGCTCACAAGCACTAGATTCTCTTTGCTGCATCTCTTTCATGTTTTGTCTCAATGAAACAAGTGCATCCATCAATTCATCTCTTTCTCTGTGTATAAAGAAAAGCCAGGTATTTCTTGGGAGAAAAATCCCAACAGCTATAGCACATAAAAAGTGTTAACAAATAAAAGACTTTAGGGTGGTAAGTGAAGCATGACTAAAACCAGCATGATGTAGGAATAACAGAGAGCATACTGCTCACTTAGCAGACAATAAAAATATCATTTGCTTGATGACCAGTCCTTCAGTTCAGAAGGATAGGCCATTAGTGAGACTGTCAGCAAGGAGAGCAGAGCTCAGGTCATAAATACACTGAAGCAGAGTAATATTCTGCTGGCGTTACAAAATGGGGATCCATGATAAAAGCAACACAAACAAACAAAACCCAAAAACAAATTTAAAAAATCAGCCCAAACTGAAGTAACAAAACTACACAACCCCCCCAAAACCAAACAAAAAATCTGCAACAAAAAATAGGCCTATTTCTGAATAAAAAAAGCAACACAAACAAAACAAATAGAAGCAATGTGAGATTACACTGTCATTAAAAGGAAGGGGGGAAAAATGGAAAGAAGTTCAATTTAATAAGTAATTCAGATTAAAGTATATTACATAAAAAAAATCAATGGCCCTTTGCTGCAAATTGGAACTAAACTAACACAAGCACTTCTCGATTCTACATTCCCTCTGAACTTTTAACTATGTAACTGAAATCTATACCAATTACTGAAGCATGTTAAGAACTGTAATACTTCAGTTTTCCATTACTTTGATATATTGAAAGCTTTTAAATTAAGAGTATAATTATCTGTGGTTTAGGTCCAAATAGGGATTCTAGCTGAAGACTGTTGTGTTTGTGTTTTTCAATTTTATGTGTTTCATGGGGCTTTGTTCCCCTTCACATTGTATGGAATGGTAACACAGTTGTATTTGCCAGAGAACTAAGTCCTACTTTGAAATGTCCTTTCAACAAGATTTGCACAAAGTCCTTTCGGAAATCCTTGGGTTTTATAGATTGTATGAGACAGATGTAACATTCAGAATTCACTAACTTGCAAACCGAAATGATTTAAAAAACAAATAGGTCAGCTGATATCTTTTATCTCAAACTGCACTATAATACAAGTTAAGAATGTACTGATTTGTAACTTCTTCATGTATTTCCAGGGTCTGTGACATGTAACTTTGAAACATAACTTTTCAACAACAGAGAGCTTTCCTAGAAAACTCCTGGACTTGACAATAGGAAAATGCACAACTGGCAACAGCCATCTGATATGTAGACATAATATCCATTTGGCAGACTATATGTATTATATGGCTTCAGTCTTTTTACTTCTAATTCGCCCATCAACCTACCTCCAGCAAGCTCATTCTGAAACTTCAGAAATTCTAAGAAATTTCAGATATCTGACAATAGATGTATATTTAACAAACCTAGAGAAAGCTGCACTATCTTATCATTATTACCAGCTGATAGAAAGGGATTTTTGAAGATGACTGATGAGCAGAATTTCTGAAGAAGAAATATTTTAATGCCATTGGCATTTCTGAATTACACATATTCAGCCTGTATAGCTTCCCACCCCCACCCCCCTTATTTATGGTAGCTGGGGAGGGAAGCGATGCTTGCCACCCCAAACTGACTTAAGTAAATTCAAGGTGGGGGAAAGAAGGTTCCCCAAATTTAGGGAGAATCAAGTGAAGCCAGAAAATATTTCAACTACAGAAAGATAAAGAACTTTTGCAGGAAGTAATCAAAATACATGGACTTCCATAATATTTGTTCTGAGAGAGTAAAGGCTCCAATTGGACAAAAAGTGAAGGAAATAGACTATCAACAGCCTGATTATTTGGACAGCTAAAGACATCATAAGTACAAGATAACAACTAGCATCCTTTCATAGCTGAATTAAGTAGAAAACTTGTCATGGATATCAAAATGGTTGGGACCTACACTTGTACTTTGCTATTGAATTTCGCATTATAACAACTTTGAGTTGAGACTTTAATGCTTCACGAGTGCACAATCTAACTATGAATGCAATCCAACACACCGAGACTTAAATGGTTTAATGTGAGCAACTGTACTTTCAATGAGAAAGTAAACACTGTTCAAACCTACTTTGTTAGCCTCTCAATGGTCTGAATGTGAACGTTACAATGAGTCTGTGAAAGAACTGCTTCATGTTGCGCACATTTCAGACACAGACCACCAATCCCCCTAGAATTCGTGGCTGAAGCAAGTGACTTCTGTTGGCTTAGCTTTCCTTCCATATCTTTCCATGTCTTCTGAGATTCCAAAAGGTCTTTTCTAGAAAGAAGAAACAAGAAAAAATACTTGTGCAATCATACATTTCTACAAACTATATTTATAGGCAATACATAATTACAGATGTAAACTAAAAAAACCTGTGATGATTCCTGTAATTAGGCTACAGAAGACTTCAACATAGAAATAATAGTCAAACTGCCCAACTAAAATTGCATTGTTTTTTTCTCCTCTCTATAATAAAATAGTGAAGTTACCAAAAAAAAAAAAAAAAACAAAAAAAAAATGTAAGCTTACAAATTGTCCAAAAAAAGTAAGAAACTTACTNCTTCCATATCTTTCCATGTCTTCTGAGATTCCAAAAGGTCTTTTCTAGAAAGAAGAAACAAGAAAAAATACTTGTGCAATCATACATTTCTACAAACTATATTTATAGGCAATACATAATTACAGATGTAAACTAAAAAAACCTGTGATGATTCCTGTAATTAGGCTACAGAAGACTTCAACATAGAAATAATAGTCAAACTGCCCAACTAAAATTGCATTGTTTTTTTCTCCTCTCTATAATAAAATAGTGAAGTTACCAAAAAAAAAAAACCAGACAAAAATTGTAGGCTTACATATTGTCCAAACAGAGTAAGAGACTTACTATTAGTTCAAAAATATTTCAGTATCTTATGTTTTTCCTGTTGTTCTTACTTAGTTGATGTGTCTTCTCTAGTCTTAAATTAATTGTAAAGTTACAGTATGTGATGGTTTGGGTGTTATCTGCCCCCCCACATTTTGGAAATCACCCAGACTAGACTCAAGTAGCTTTGGAAATTGAAATGAAGCTTATTATTTACAGCTTAGCAGAATATACAAGCAGATATTTACAGTATATACAGTTATAGACAGAAATATACAAGGTAAAAGGTAATACAGAAACACAACAGCTCTCCCAGAAACCTGAGTCCCCAGGAGGGGCTCCCAACTGCCCCTTCACCATCCCCCTACCGCTCTCAACCTTACCCCAGTCCCAGGGAAGAATGGAGGTTTGCCAGAGGGGTAGGAAGCAAAGTGGATTAATGAAAGAAATGGCAGAGAGGGGTGAGGTTAGACATGCAGCTCAGCCAGTTCCCCAGCAGAAGAAGTGCCTTTATGTTTTGATTTTTGTTTTTATACATCTCAGCAAGCCTATGAGCAAAGTAGACATCACCACTTTTTTCCTCTCACAGCCTATAATCTAGTTCCTCTCACCAAAACATTCTAGCTAGCTTCAAACTAGCACACAGTATTAGATCCCTTATGCTCCCTACACAAAATCCAGACGTATTCAGCACGTTGGTTCTGATCCACCAGTACACACAAACTTGAGTTCAACCAACTCTCCAGAAAAACAAGCTAAGCTTTTTACTTGTCTCTGAATTTTTTACCAGGTAACGTGAAGAATTTACTCCAGAATTTCCAAGCATCTGTCAGGTCAGGGAGAGTGGAAGCGTTAGGAATGCTGACATGAGGAAGTTCCAGACAAACACACACTGTGCATATATGGATCATTTTGACAAATTGTGCAATGAATCCAAAGCTTTTGGTTTGTTATGCAGGCCATCTGGGCAGCACACACATAGTAAGTCTGACACATTCTGGTTGCATTGGATTTACTGTGTGCACGATCTGTACACTGCATGCATGCTTATTTCCAGCTGGGAAATCTGTGCAGTTTTACAGTTTTAGTAGCTGGCCTATCAAGTATTATCCACTACAACCTGAATGGAATTTGGTCAGCACACATCCTTAGACAGCCATGGTACAACAGACATTTTGTTGGGATATCTTGGGCAGGAATCAGCAAATCCTGCATAAATTCATGCTTCAAGGTAAAAACAAGGACAATCCCACTGAAAGTGCTACCATTTCTCACCCTAATTAAAATCCAGTGAATGCTCAAGTGCCTTGCAGAACTCATAGTTCAAAAAATTCTGTCCCTCAGGGGAAACCAACAGGCCAAATACTGTACTTCTAGCAATTTTCAGAGTATTTTTCAGTCTCCAGTATTTATTTCTGAGTATAACACTCCAAGTCAACCACAACAACAAAGAAGACTATATAGCTGAAATGTAAAATTTTCCTTTGCTTTCACTAGCACAATTGGCTTTTCACCACTGCAGAGGGCAAATTTAAACCTTTTAATATTTTGAGGAGTACATGAAGACTTAATCCCAATATTTTTGTTAAAAGATATGCCCATAACACATGACTGGAAACACTGCCTGTATGCTTCATGACTATGTTGTCCTGCTCCAAAATGGTCACGGGGCCTAAACTAGTTTGATGCTTAAGATTTGTAAAACCCATGACACAAACTATTAGCAGAAGAAAGCTAATGATGGAAGAGCTCCTATGAGTTAATTTTTTTAAATTTTCTTTGGTTGGTCTACCTTAACAGAGATGATCTTTCCATGAAGAAAAGGGGTAAAATGGATAAAGACATCTTCATATCAAGTTGTAATTTCCATAAATTCAGTAATACATATAAAATTTACATATTACTAATGTTGCTATATATTAGCATTCAACTATACTACAATCAATTTTGCTACATTTCTATTTGATAAAATGTTATCTAAAACCATTTTTCAAGCACACTGCCAGGCAACCAACAACAGAACAAAGGGACACAGTCTCAAGTTGTGCCACGGAATGTATAGCCTGGATGTTAGGAGGAAGTTCTTGACAGAGAGAGTGATTGGCATTAGAATGGGCTGCCCAGGGAGGTGGTGGAGTCACCGTCCCTGGGGGTGTTCAGGAAAAGACTGGATGAGGCACTTAGTGCCATGGTCTAGTTAACTGGACAGGGCTGGGTGCTAGGTTGGACTGGATGATCTTGGAGTTCTCTTCTAACCTAGTTGATTCTACAAGTCTATGAAAAGACAATCTTTAGACACTTTAATGTTGAACTTAGAAAGTAGTTCAGATTGTTACAAAGTGAAAATTAATAATAACTGTAATTAAAATAATAAACATTTCACTGTACCTTAGAGACTGTATTTGAGCATCATGGATATTGACTTTTTCCTGATAAAGAAGTTTCTCCTTAAGAAAAGATGGCAGAAAAAAGAAGTCTTTTTTTGTAATATTATCTTTACAAATAAATGTATTCATTAGCCACATTCATTCCCTTCCCCTGAAAATGTAGACTTGTTGATATAATAATGTCAGAGAAATCTGAACACTTCACAGTGGTTAATGTCTCCAAAATGAGCAGTTCTCCCAATTTCTTATTTCTATACATCATTCCAGATCCTCCTATGGTAAATTGCTTTAGCTCCAACTACAACCCCCTACAATGATTTAATCAAAAAAAAAAAATCACTGACAAAATCTTGTCTCTAGGTTGCTCTTACTCTCCCATAGGCCAGCAGAAACAACTGAGCAATTTTGCAGAATTTCAAGTAGGCAGGCTACTTATTTTTATTAGCTGTTGAACTAGGCATACAAAAATCAACCACACCAAGGTTAAATACAATGGCGATAAACCACAAAACAGAACCAGAAATTTAGCTGTGAAAGAAGTCCAAATCAATATTTCTCTTGCTTTAAATAGGACAAATGACATAGAAGTGAAATTAATATAAAAACGGGCTTTCAGATAACTAAAGGTGCTAGAGCTGAATGCCTCTTCAGTGATATCTAAATTATGCACAATGCCAACAATATTTTACTGAGAAAAAAATAAGTACATATAATTATCTTGAATTATTCTTTAGATTCCACAGCACATATACACAACATGAATAAAAAACACCAAAACTTTCATTTAACCATGTTTTTTTTCCCCCAAAAAGACTGCAATGCCACTCAATTAATTGAGAGATCTACAAAAATATTTTTTAAATATTTTAAAAATAAAGAGTATCTTTCCAAATTAGAGATACGGGCTAGAAACAACATCATCTCTGAATCACTACCGCCCCTCTGTTATCCCTAAAAGCACAAAATGTGTAATTCAGCTGAAGGAGAAGAGATTGTGCAAAGCTATTTTTGCACCATATGGAGCCTATGCTGCTCCAGGAGCATAGTTTGCCTATAAGTCTAATGAAATCACACCAGCTAATTCCTACCTGCTTGTGTATTGTTACTGCTAAAAATCTCCAAAGCACAGGGGAGTCACTACTGATGAGACGTTCTTAAAACAAGACATCTCTAGAACATCAGCATCTGCAGATACAATCTGTCACCCATGTATAGCTGAGTAATATGAAGTGGAAGTGACTGACATGCCGGAAGGCTTTGCTGCCATTCAGCAACACCTGGACAAACTGGACAGCTGGGCAAAGACAAACCTAATGAAGTTCAACAAGGGTAAGTGTAGAGTCCTGTATCTGGGAAGGAATAACCTTATGCACCAGTACAGGCTAGGAGGCGACTTGCTGGAAAGCACCTCCACAGAGAAGGACCTTGGAGTCCGCATTGATGGGAACAGCAATGTGCTCTGGTGGCCAAGAAGGCAAAGTATATGTGAGTACATTAAGAAGAGTGTGTCCAGCAAGTCAAGGGAAGTTCTCCTTCCCCTCTACTCAGCCCTACCTAGATCACATTTGGGATACCATGTACAGTTCTGGACTCCCCAGTTAAAGAGAGACATAGAACTACTAAAGTGAGTTCAATGGAAGGCTATGAGGATGGTTAAGGGACTGGAGCATCTCTCTTACAAGGGAAGACTGAGAGACCTGGGGCTGTTAAGTATGGATAAGAGAAGGCTTAGAGGGGACCTTATCAATGTCTACAAATATTTGAAGAGTGACTGTGAGGAGGATGGAGCTGGTCTCTTTTCAGTGATGCCCAGAGACAGGATGAGGGGCAATGGATGTAAACTCAATTACAGGAAATTCCATCTCAATATGATAAAAAAACAGTCACTTTTTCACTGTGAGCATGACAGGGCATGAGAACAGGCTGTTAGAGAGGTTGTGGAGTCTCCTTTCCCTGGAGATCTTCGAAACCCACATGGATCCATTTCTGCATGATCTGCCCTAAGTGGTCCTGCTTTGCAGGGAGGTTTGATTTGATCTCTGGAGGTTCCTTCCAACCCCTAGCACTCTATGACTCTATGACTGATTTGGGTATAATGAGAAGAAGTTTAAGAGAACAAAACTTCACCTGAGATTAAGGTTCAGAAAACCAATTCCTGTTTGTCTGTTACAAAATTATCAAACTGCAACAAAGCACCAGAAGATTTTGCAAAGTGTAACACTGCACAGAGAATTTACACCAACCTGTTTGGCAAGCAGTATTTCTGTCTCTCCAACAGTTGCTCTACACAAACCCTGACCTTTGTTGTCTAATGGTGACGAGGTGATAGGCTGAGGAATGAGACTACAATCATTACCATCTGCAGGCCGGGAGTTCTGAGTATCTGCCTAAAACAAAAATGTAATGCTTCAGTTAAAATTAGACTGTTTTAAAACAGATGCTAATTACATAAGTATTTATATTCTTCTAAAAAAAAGGATTAAGAATCAATAAAGAGTTTAACTAGGGCAGCAACCTATGACACTAACGAAACCCAGAGAAATCCATGCTTACAACTCTTACTGAATTTTAACTAAATTTCAGTTTGCAGATAATCATTTAGATACCTTTCTTTAAAAAGTATAAGATCCCTGAACACTAATTAAAAGAACAGAAAAGCAAAAACTTACTGAGATATCTGGAAGAGTTTGTTCTCTCGTTATATGTTCTGCACTTAATTTCAAATTCTGAAGGAGTTTCTCATTTTCAAGTTCAACTACTTCGACTCGATCTTTCATCCCACACAGTTCCTCCTAAAGGACACAAAAACTACATGTAAAATGCTTCTTGAGACAGCTATTAACACTTAAATTCCTCCTGAGACCAAAATTATAGATTTATATTTCAGCCCTTTTAGAGAGAATATGAATATTCAAAAGAGAGAATAGAATAGAATCAATCAGGTTGGAAGAGACCTCTAAGATCATCCAGTCCAACCTATCACCCAGCCCTAGCCAGTCAACTAGACCATGGCACTAAGTGCCTCATCCAGGCTTTTCCTGAATACCCCCAGGGACGGTGACTCCACCACCTCCCTGGGCAGCCCATTCCAATGCCAATCACTCTCTCTGTGAAGAACTTCCTCCTAACATCCAGCCTATCCTCAGCACAACTTGAGGCTGTGTCCCCTTGTCCTGTCGCTGGTTGCCTGGGAGAAGAGACCAACCCCCACCTGGCTACAACCACCCTTCAGGTAGTTGTAGACAGCAATGAGGTCTGCCCTGAGCCTCCTCTTCTCCAGGCTAAACAACCCCAGCTCCCTCAGCTTCCATATTGCCTTTTTTTTAAAGGGCATATTCATATTTGTGATAGGATGGCAACATGTCTTTGAAGACCCTGAAACACTATACAATCATCAAGACACAAGGTAAGACTCAGTATCTACTGAACTGTTTGGCTCACTTCTGTTTCTAAATGGTTGATGTACTGTGACTGTTCATTGTATTGTAAGAACAAGGTCAGAAAGGGCTGCTAAGTCTCCAGTTGCAGCTTCTGGGGACTTCTGAAGAAAGAAAAGGATGTGTTATTGTCCAGTTTTCCATTTACTGCAGTGAGTACTGTGTCCAGTTATGGGTCCCTCAATTCAAGAGAGATGTTGAGGTGCTGGAAAGTGTCCAGAGAAGGACAAGGAATCTGGTAAAAGGCCTGGAACACAAACCCCGTGAGGAGAGGCTGAGGGAGCTGGGGTTGTTTAGTCTGGAGAAGAGGAGGCTCGGGGGGGACCTCATTGCTGTCTACAACTACCTGAAGAGAGGTTGTAGCCAGGTGGGGTTTGGTCTCTTCTCCCTGGCAATCAGCAACAGAACAAGGGGACCCAGACTCAAGTTTTGCCAGGGGAAGTATAGGCTGGATGTTAGGAGGAAGTTCTTCCCAGAGAGAGTGATTGGCATTGGAATGGGCTGCCCAGGGAGGGGGTGGAGTCACCACCCCTGGAGGTGTTCAAGAAAAAGGATGAGGCATTTAGTGCCATGGTCTAGATGACTGGATAGGGCTGGATGATAGGTTGGACTGGATGATCTTGGAGGTATCATCCAACCTGGCTGATTCTATAATAAGATGTTGTTTGCACACAAAGTATACGTATACGTATTAAAAGGTCACTATGTACTAGATGGCAAGGGAAGGATAAACAGTAAGAACTTAGATTCTTCAATATGACTCATGACTAAAGACAATAATGAGGGGAATCCTTATCCATTCAAGATGAAATTACATCTGACTTGCTCACCAAGATTTAAACAGAGTAAACTTTCTACAAAATGTGAAAAACAATCACTGTAACTTCACAGCATTTACTCCTAGGAGTACAGTAAAAGAATGTATTACTAAAAAGTCCTAAAAAATATACCTTCTTGTGATGGTTTGAATGTTATCCACCTCCTCTACTAAGTAAAATCACCCAGGTCAGATTCAGAGGCTCTGGAAATTGAATGGAGCTTTATATTTACAGCTTAGCACAATATACAAGCAGACATTTACAGTATATACAGTTATATACAGAAATATACAAGTTAAAAAGGTAATACAGAAACACAACAGCCCTCTCAGAAACCAGAGTCCCCAGGAGGGGCTCACAACCACCCTTCCACCTTCCTCCCACCCCTCTACCTTACCCAAGATCTTTGCCTTATGCCTCAGGTAGACTGGAGGGTCGACCAGGGGGGTTAGGGAGGAGGTGGATTAGTCACACAGTGATAGTTAAGAGATAGAAGTGATAGTTAAGAGAGAGAAGTGCAGCCCACAAAGCCCAAAGAGCAACTTTGTTCTTTATATTTATGTTCTTGCTCTTATACATCTCAGCAAGCCTATGACTGAAGTAGACATCACCATTGTTTCCTTTTCACAGTCTGTCATCTAGTTCTTCTCACCAAAACATTCTAGTTAGGCTCAAACTAGCACTCTTCTCTTTGATCTTATTACCCAAAAAAACAGTCCTTGTCAATCTAATAACAAAAATACTTAGAGTAGACCTAAGAACTTTTTCTTAGAACATAATAATTTCTTTAGTTCTAAAGAAGTATATATTAAAACAATTTTAATGGGATAGCAGTAATAATAAGTTAAACATAAATGTCTTAGTCTGCAACAAAACTGCCTTTGAGGAATCAGAAAATTATTTAAGGGAGTGTCTACTTTCAAATTTAAATAAGTAACCTACTATCAGACCCTCAAACTTCTTCTTTATTTTAGTATTGGTTTACTATCATGGTTTGATATTCCATTATTGCAAATTTCATCTGTCAAAGAGTTAAGCACAGTCTAATGCCAGTTAAAATACAGAAACTATTTTAATTCCAGAACTTAAAAGAAAACATATCAATGCAAGCCACAATGTTTTTGGTTTAGGTTTTTGGGCGGATTCCAATATTAAAATTAAGAAAGTCAAAATGGGACATGTTTGTACGTAGAACATCTATCTTCTCATACAAAAGATGTCTGCATTTTTCTCCAATTCACTGCAGAGTTTTACTCATAATCTGTAAAAGGGTAAATTTTATTTATTTATTTCTGGCAAGGACAAAAACATTTACAGAGAGCTGTGAACTGGATCCTCTCAGATGAACAGGTGATTAAATTTATAGCATTAGTTCACTCTTCCAGATGAAAACAAACATCTTCATGCTGATCTCTAGCTAGTTTTGAAACTGATACAATTCTAACATCTGTGATGTCAGGACAGAAACACACCTTTTTGTGTGAATATATTCCATGATATGCTTCTCAAATAGAGTCTTAAAAATTATGGAACTTATTTTCAGTTGGGCCTCTAAAAGGTTCAGAAACCTACATCTTTGCTTTCCACTATTATTTTTTTTAAAACATTCAATAGTAAAAAAAATACAGAAACAAACCCAAAACCAAAAATGAAACAAAAAACCAAACCCCCAAACTATGCTGCTAGTACATCTATTAGTCATCTCATTTACAGGTTCTTCCAATAATTGATGCGGCTTTTTTCTTGTCCAACCCTTAAATGTTAAGGTCAAATCCACTGGCTAGGGTCAGGGGCTGGTTTCCAGCTACAAAAGCCTTCCTGTCAAATTATACTCAATTTCAGTATTGACTATATTAAAGGGAGGACCATGGAGTTACAATTCTAGTTTAAGAAAACCTGTTTCACCATGAGGGTGACAGCATGGGAACAATCTGCCTAGGTTGTAGTCTCCTTCGCTGGAGACATTCATAACCTGCCTGGATGCATCCTGTGTGACCTGCTCTAGGTGGTCCTGCTCCAGCTGGGACACTGGACTAGATGATCTTTTGAGGTCTCTTCCAGCCCCGAACATTCTGTCATTCTGTGAACATTCTGTGTGTGTACTCAACCAATGCCTACTGCAATTTTCATCAAGAGGCAAGAGAGGGGAATTAGAATAGTTAGAATAGTGTTGTAAAGTTCACTAAACAGCACACTCACTGAAATATACACACAGTCATCTACTATTCAGTACTCATTAGGTATTTTAGTGTAATTCAAACAAGAAACTTAAGATTACTCATAATTTAGTTTGCTTTTCTTTGGCCTTTAGGGAATCTGATTCTTCTTGTGCAAGAAGCATTTCTATCAGTCAGGCTCTTTTCTCATAAGGGTTTGAGCTTTTGTGGTGTGTGTGCACTTCCGTACTTTCATATTTTTGGAGCTTTATACTTGGTACGTCTCCAAAACATTCACACCATGGTTAGCAAGCAATAGATGACAGCTGAAGAGGAGAATAAGGGTGCCACTTCACAGAATCCTTCTCATTGGAAACGTCAAGAGAAAGAAATGGGATAATGCCCTATCAGTAAAGTGAATTCCAACCTTTTCTGTTTATTCCTCCATCCTTTGATCCACTCCCAGAAAGCACTATCATATATTTCTTAGAAAAAGCATTCCATTCCCTGAACTGTTCCATAAAATTTTCCAATATAAGCAAAATACTTAGGCAGAGATGAATTAAAAGATGCTTTCCCTTCTCTCCAAGGGCTAAATACAAATCAATACTGATTCACGTCATATCCAGATCAACCAATGATGCCCCTGTTCCCCTGAGATACAAAATAGTTACTTCTATGCTGCACCATTATGAAGCAGAAGTACATGGCAGGCCAGGAAGATTAAACAAGTGGGATTTTAGAACACTCAGAAAAGTTTAAGTAAAATTTCTCAATGTAAGAGAAGTATAACTAGGCTCACTACACAGGCTTAAAGCAACAAGTTGGGAAGATACGCTCTAGATTGTTTTGCTGCTAATTCAACTTTGACAGCATAGAACTACTTGCCTTGCTTCATATAAGCTAGAAGTAATCAGCAGAGGCCACCAGAAGACAGAACTGGAAAATGCCTTTGAATTATTCACCTATAGGGACACTAGCCTATAGCAGTTGCTTTGTTTCTGAACCATCCATTGCATGTACTTTGGTGTAGTTCTGCTGCAAAAGGGCTAAATCTGAGACGTCCATGTAAGGGTGTAATCAAACTTTGACAGAGAGCTACGAAGCCTGTTGCTACAGGTACATACCTAATCCTTTAAAGAAAGAGCACATTTACAGCATAACAATGACTTTGAGAATCCTTAAAGTGCAGTCAAAGGAAAACACACTACTTTTACAAAGATTTGTCCATGTAGTCATTCCAGCTTTTTCCAAAACAAAAAGAGTAAACTTTTGGCCAGATAAAAAAAAATAATAAAAATTATAAAATTAAAAAAAGAGGTGGATGTGGATGAAAGTAATACAGACTGTGACCCACACTGCATGGTTAACAAAAGAGGAAAAAAAGTCTAGATCCTCTATTACAGTGTCTCTTCCTCTGCTATGGTCATAAGCATACCAAGTTCTGACCACAGCCTCAGGAATCTCCTGTATTTGCAAATATAAAACTTATTCAGTGCTTCAGTTTCTAGCATGCAAGAAAAAGATCTCATCTTGCATACCATTCATTTCAATAACACAGAAGAAAGAAGAAACATACACGGTAAGATAGCTTCCTTCTTGACGGAGACACTTCATTCTCCACTCTTTCTTGATCTTGCAACAGAATCTTAAGTTGATTAACTACAAAGAGATTTAAAAAAAAAGAAAAATTACCAAAATATATTTACTTTTTAAATTGAAATTACTATAGTTTCTAAGTATTTTTTAACTATTTGCTTTCAAAGTTGTATTACCTGCCTGACTGTGCTGCAGTTCCTGCCAGGCTGCATTCCCACTGTTCACATCATGACTGTTATTGTCCATAGAGGACCCGTCAAATGCAACTTCACCCTCGCCCTCTGCAAACTGCCTTTCCTCTAAGGCACATTTCAGTTGATGGATGCTTTCACTGGCATGCTCTGAAAACAAAAACGATGCATCCTTAGCCACAAGAAACAACACCAAAAGAGTAGTTACTGACTGATATTTTAAACTTGAAAAAAATGGGGAAAACTAAAACTGTTCACCATGTGTCTATTTGACTACTTGATCTAAATTCAGCCACTGAAAACCATCACTTAATGCAAACAGCTGAAATAACTACTATATGCCACAATTTGCAGAAGAGTCACAACATTTTGAAAGTAAAATCTATATATAGTATCTTAGCCTGCAAATCCACTAAGCCTCTGCAGCAGCACAAGTAGTGATGTATGAGAGCTTAAAACATTTCCTAGCATACACATCTTTGATACTTTTTAAAGAACCTAACGCTTATTTCATATGACCCCAAGAACAATATACCTATCCCCCCACGAGGGTAGGAGAGCTAACTGAGAAATGCTAAGAATCATCCTATTGATGCAACAGCTTAAATATTTAGCAAATTTAATTGCACCTAGTTGCTTCCAAGAAATGCAATAAAAAATAGCAATAAAAATCTTTCTTTTTCCCATTCACTGTAGACCTGTCAGAGAACTTAAAAGTATCAATATTTGCTCCATGAGCAGTGAAGAATAGCAAACCAAAGCAGACAAACAAGCCCATACACAGCTTCTCTCAGAATTGCTCCCTCTTTGTAGCACTAAAGCTTCTGAACTCTAAGCTACTATTTTATCCTCGAAGATAACATAGCAGTGTGCTCTTGTGGCCAGAAAGGCCAATGCCTCTCTTGGGTGTATTTAAAGGGATGTGGCTAGTAGATCGAGAGGTTTTCCTTCCCCTCTACTCTGCCCTGGTGAGGCTGCACCTGGAGTACTGTGTCCAGTTCTGGGCCCCCCAATTCAAGAAACACAAAGAACTGCTGGACAGACTCCAGTGCAGAGCCAGAAAGAGGACTAAGAGAATGGAACATCACTCTTATGAGGAGAAGCTGAGGGAGCTGAGGCTCTTTAGCTTGGAGAAGAGGAGACTAAGGAGTAATCTCATTTATGTTCATAAATAAGTAAAGGGTGAATGCCAGGAGGATAGAGCCAGGCTCTGCTCGGTGATGCCCAATGGCAGGATAAGGGACAATGGGTAGAAGCTGAGACACAGGAAGTTCCATGTAAAC